>CM059784.1:16372500-16727500 GCA_030435695.1 Brachymystax lenok tsinlingensis
CTAGTGCCCTCGCTAATTTGTTCTCTCTCGCCCTCTCTCTCTCTCTCTCTCTCTCTCGCTCTCTCTGTTTCTCACTCTCTCTCTCTCTCGCTCTCTCTGTTTCTCACTCTCTCTCTCTCTCGCGCTCTCCATTTCTCTCTTTCTCTCTCTCTCACTTTCTTACTTTCTCGCTCTCTCTCTCTCCTTCCCTCCACCCCCCTCTCACATACACACTCGTCCTTCTTATTATAGGCCCAATGTGATGCAGTCAGCTTGCCTTTTTGCCAAAACCGCATTCATCCACCATCATTTCGTAACCCTGTTGACTGTTCTTGTCACTGCTGTAATCTGTAGAGGACAAGACAGGTCATGGCTTCTTGCTCTCAGCTGCTCACTACCTCATTAGCATATTCATTATGACTGCAGAAGCAGCATTAACATCTGACTCAAGGTCAGTACCTTCCGGAAAAGACGTGTGTTTGGGTGGAGAGGAACTTGGCTAGAATGTGTTATGTAGTAGAAAGCCAAGGAAGGAGGGAGGGAGGGTTAGAAGAGATAGAATGTGGAGGACAGAGAGATGGAGAAAGAGTGGGAGAGAGATGGATTGACACAGGAAGAGAGGGATGACAGTGCAATAACTGAGTAGATTGTGATCTCGTCCCAAATTGAGCAGTGCCAACTGTGGGAATAAGGATTTGGGGATGATGGGGATGGAGTTGAAAAGATAGTTCTGGTACATTTTAGGGTGTAGAGTGCTTTGATTTAACAAACTCAAAATGTGAGTAAGTTGTAACAGTGACAATGTAGTGGAGGATGTGGATGGAAATGGCCAGTTAGCCGCTATCATGACACTCATTGAATAAACCATCTGCTGGTCTAATGATCAGTCAGTCAGTCGTTGCTTGTCTGCTTTCTGCAGGTTTGGACCGGAAGTAACTCTAATAAATTGCTGCAGTGTGAGACGAGAGGTTAGTGTTGTTTAGAGTGTAGTTGTATCCTGGGAGTGTTAGAACTGCAGGGTGGGTGTGTGTCTGACAGTCTATTTTTGCAAAACATTACACCCCTGATTCATCCCCCAGGGTGCTTTGGTGTGTTTGTTTGTGAGTGTGCATACGTGTTCTCACATATGTAAGTACTTATGTGTATGTATTTTTATCTATGAAAGACAGATTGTGTGTGTGTTGTGTGTTGGCTCCCTGCTTTGTGTGCAGCTCCTGGTGTGACAGATGGAGCCCAGATTAACAGACTCACATTAATGAAATCAGGGTTCTGCCTGCTGCCTAACTATCTCTCCCTCTCTCCTCTCCTCCCTCTTTCCCTCCATCCCTCCATTTCAAGGCTCTGTCTCTGAAGCAGAGGCACGCATGGGGATTCACAGAGTACAGTGTAGGATCTGAACAATCCCCTGGGAGAAAGGGAGAGAGAAAAGCGAAGGAGAGGGAAAGGAAGGAGAGGAGAGATGGAGAGCAGTGAGAGGCAAGAGAAGAAAAGGAGAAAAGGAAGGGGGAGATAAAGGGGGGACTGGGAGAGAGGGTTGAGAGTGTGACAATGAGTAAAAAAAAGATAGAACGGGAGAGGACGGGAGAGAGAGAACGAGAGGGAGGGAGAGAGAGAAAATGAGAGGGGGGATTCAAGGCTGCTGTTGCTAGCGGAGAGTGGTTGGACTCTTGGAACGAGAGAAAGAGAGGGAGAGTGTGAAAGCTTGCAGCATTATTCTCCATCAGCATCAGTACTGTCACTGTGACGCCCAAGTCCTTCCGCTTCACTGGAGGATGCAGTTTCCACGGCAACCATTCATAGCCCTGAACCGAGTGTCAAGAGAGAAGGAGAGATACTGTGGATAGAAGGAGCAAAGAGAGGGTGTTGGTAGAGAGAGATGGAGGGAGGGAGAGAGAGACAAAGGGAGGGAGGGAGGGAATAAAAACTCAGAGGGAGAAGGAAATGGAAATGGAAATATGGACGTAGAGTGCGTTGAGCTTGAAGCCTGTTTATAAAGAGAGAAAAATGGAGGTGCTGTTGGTTAAAAACAAAACTATGAGGGAGAGAATAAAAACAAGTGTTAGCGGAAAGACGAGAGGAAAGGAGGGAGATGAATTCGGAGGGAGGAAGAGCTAGAAATGTTCTGAGAAGGGCATGGCAAGGGTAAAAACGGAGCGAGGGAGTAAGGGAGAGAGGGAAGGAGAGAGGGAGTGAGGGAGAAAGAGAGAGGGAGACTGACCTACATAGAAAGGGCTGTGCTGTACTGCAGAGGTGGAGGCAGGTTTAGTGCAGGTCTTTCTGCATTACTGCTGTATCTGATGACACATACACACACACACACACACACACACACACACAGCCTGATTTGATGAGGGGGGACAGGAGTCAACAACAGCTTGCACCTGTCGAGGCTAAACAGAGGATAGAGGATGAGGGTGGAGAGAAAGAGAGGGGGAAGAAGGGTGATAGAGGGTTAGGACGGGTGAGAGAAGGGGAGGAAGGGTGATAGAGGGGGAGGAAGGGTGAGAGATGGTTAGGAAGGGTAATAGAGGGTTATGAAGGGTGAAAGAGGGGGATGAAATGTGAGAGAGGGGGAGGAAGGGGGAGAGAGAGGAAGGAAGGGTGAGAGAATGGGAGAAAGGGTGAGAGAGGGGGATGAAGGGTGAGAGAGAGGGAGGAAGGGTGAGAGAGAGGGAGGAAGGGTGAGAGAGAGAGGGAGGAAGGGTGAGAGAGAGAGGGAGGAAGGGTGAGAGAGGGGGATGAAGGGTGATAGAGAGGGAGGAATGGGGAGAGAGAGGGAGGAAGGGTGAGAGAGGGGGAGGAAGAGGGAGAGAGGGGGAGGAAGGGGGAGAGAGGGAAGAAGTGTGAGAGAGAGGGAAGAAGTGTGAGAGAGGGGGAGGAAGGGGAAGAGAGGGGGAGGAAGGGGAAAGAGGAAGGGGAAAGAGGAAGGCAGAGGTATTTTGTGCTCCCTCACTTCAGGAAATAAGCTCCTCGGCAGGTGGTCCATTCTGTCACTCTCCCTCAATTCAACCTTCTGGAGTCCAACCATATGACCACAGAGCACTGCTGGGTTAGATTGGATGAAGGTGCTGACATAGAATTCACATTTTATGAATGCAGAGTTGGAGGGTTGAAGATGCAGCTTTCAGCTGCTCAAGCAGAGGCTCCATGGTGGTAGTATTGTTATGTGGGCAGGTGTGCTGGATAGAACTCTCTGGAAACTGCCTGGGGCAGAGAAGCAACTCAGAGGGGAAGACTAAGCTGTTCCTCTCTGCTCATCCAAAAATGCCTCACTCTCTTTTCTCCTTTCTCCTCAACCCACCGTTTCCGTCCATCTGACTTCTGTCTTCAGTGGCTTGCGAAAGTATTCACCCCCTTGGCATTTTTCCTATTTTGTTGCCTTAGAACCTAGAATTAAAAGGGATTTTTGGGGTGTTGTATCATCTGATTTACACAACATGCCTACCACTTTGAAGATGCTAAATATTTTTTATTGTGAAACAAACAAGAAATAAGACAAAAATACAGAGAACTTGAGCGTGCATAACTATTCACCCCCCAAAGTCAATACTTTGTAGCGCCACCTTGGGCAGCAATTACAGCTGCAAGTCTCTTGGGGTATGTCTCTATAAGTTTGGCACATCTAGCCAATGGGGCTTTTGCCCATTCTTCAAGACAAAACTGCTCCAGCTCCTTCAAGTTGGATGGGTTCCGCTGGTGTACAGCAATCTTTAAGTCATACCACAGATTCTCAATTGAATTGAGGTCTGGGCTTTGACTAGGCCATTCAAAAACATTTAAATGTTTCCCCTTAAACCACTCAAGTGTTGCTTTAGCAGGATGCTTAGGGTCATCGTCCTGCTGGAAGGTGAACCTCCATCCCAGTCTCAAATCTCTGCAAGACTGAAACAGGTTCCCCTCAAGAATTTCCCTGTATTTAGCGTATTTCTTCAATTCTGACCAGTTTCCCAGTCCCTGCCTATGAAAAACATCCCCTCAGCATGCATCATTGTGGGGATGGTGTCCTCGGGGTGATGAGAGGTGTTGGGTTTGCGCCAGACATAGCGTTTTGGCCAAACTGCTCAATTATAGTCTCATCTGACCAGAGTACCTTCTTCCATATGTTTGGGGAGTCTCCTACATGCCTTTTGGTGAACACCAAACATGTTTGCTCGTTTATTTCTTTAAGCAATAGCTTTTTTCTACTTGCATCCCGGCACTTCCTCTCTCCCTTCTTCCTCTCTCCTCCTCCTCTCTTCTCCTCCTCCTACCCTCGTTATGTAACGCTGCACTGCGCTCCACTGCGCTTCTGCCCAACCGGCCAATAGATTGTGGGGCGAGACGAGGGGATGAATAAAGTAGACGTGGCAAAATGGAGCTCCTGGATGATTTAAGTCACTGTGAAAACCTTGGATAGCAGAGAGAAGAGGGGAGACATTAACAAACCGAGAGAGAGAGAGGGAGAGGGAGAGAGTTAGGCTACATTAGAGAAGTGTATTGCTTTCTATATCTGCTTCTGAGAGAGAAAAAATCCATGTTTTTGTAGAAGTTATGAAATACTTGGAGTGTGAGTGTCAGGCTATGATTTTTATCTTTGTTAAAGACAGAGGCAGAGGAAGAGACTGAGAAATGTAGAAACGCAACAGAGAGAGATACACTGATCTCAGTGTAAAACAAATCATTCCCATCACTAATGTGCCTCTTAGTGATCAGTAATGGACAAGCGGTTTAATTTCCAATCACAATAATGTTTCCACAACAGTGATAGGCATAATACATGCTCTATCAGTAACTGGAAGGGACGGGTGTTTGCTGGACCAGGTT
Source organism: Brachymystax lenok tsinlingensis (assembly GCA_030435695.1). NCBI lineage: Eukaryota > Metazoa > Chordata > Actinopteri > Salmoniformes > Salmonidae > Brachymystax > Brachymystax lenok. Next base: position 16,377,283 of record CM059784.1, read on the forward strand.
TTGCGCTAGATTAGATGAAAGGTCAGAAGAAATGAGAGAGAGAGAGCGGGAAGGAGGGAGCGAGGGAAGAAGGGAGGGAGAATCAGTGAGAGAGATTCTTTGCACTGCAACAGCCATCGACAAATCAGATAGTCGCTGTGGTCGCGCGTGGATCTGTGCTGGGCGAGGCATGTGATGATGGAACACAGTCAGATGTTCTCTTCCTGTTTGATTGTTATGGCTGAATCTAATCGAGGCTTGAGGGCAGTGAGCAAAAATAGATAGAAGGATATAGACAAGCAAGTAATGTAGCAATAATGCATTCAGAGTGGAGGGAGGAGAGGTGGCTAGATTCATTTGGACCTGGATTTTGATATCCCGACGTGCAGTCAGACCCAGTCATGGTGCTTTCGGCTTGGTCATGATATGTCAGAGACAATTATAAGGCTATTCTACCAAGCCATAATGTCTGCTCTCTCTCTCGCAGTGACTCATCACTCTATGGAATCCTCTTTGTTTGTATCACGGGTGTCTCATCATCTGCCTGAGCCGTTTTAGACAGGAAATTACTTAGGGGCAGGAAAGCTGAGCAAAGGCATTGTAGAGTAAATACCCTGCCACTTTCTAGGATCGCTGTCTATCCTTTTCTCCTCTCATTCCTCCTTTCACTTATTGTTTTCCCTTTTAAAGAGCAAAATCAGTTCACAATGTTGGCTGAGAGTCAGATAATGACATTTAGCCGAGGTTGATACAGAGAGGGAGAGTGGGATCTCTCACAGCAAATGAATCTGACTCTCTCACTATCTCAGAGAGAGAGAGAGAGAGAGAGAGAGAGAGAGAGAGAGAGAGAGAGAGAGAGAGAGAGAGAGAGAGAGAGAGAGGTGATGTCTGTCTCCTACTCTTCTTCTCCTCATCCTCTGTCTATCTGTCTGTCTGACTCTGTCTATTCATAGGTCTCACGGCTCTGATGACAAAATCAGTGGAGGTCAGATAGCACTCCTGGCTTGAATCGGAAGTGAGAAGTAGGACTATGTGACTGCTGGAACTATAGTGTCTGTGTCTGTCGGTCTGTGGTATGTGCCCTCTCACAGAGAAGACAATGCAAAATGTCTGGTAGTAGTGAGGATATTCTCTATAATGTTTCCTTCCCTGCGTTCAAATTGTGCAATCCTCTCCATGTATTTAAAAAGCATTGGATTAGTATTAGCGTTGGTTAGAGAGAGTTGCCGCCATATTTCTTACGCCAGTCCTTTCCTTTTAAATCCATGAAGGGAAGTGAGCAAGTGTACAATGTAGGAGAGAAAAGTAGAGAAAGAGGACTATGTGAGAATGAATACAGCCTGGTCTCATAGACTAGACGTAACATAGTAAACGTCAATCCGGGACAGTCAAATTAGTATGATATCTTACGTTTGGTATGATTATATAAGACAGATGTTTACTTAAGGCAAAAACTAAAGTATGGTGTTTGGTCATGGTGGATGGATAGGCTTATAATGCGAAAGTCTAGCAACCCAAAGTTTGCAAATTTGAATCTCATCAGAGACAACTTGAGGATTTTAGTTAATTAGCAATTCACACCTACTTTTTAACTTCTTTGCAACTACTTAGCATGTTAGCTAACACTTCCCCTAACCATAACCATTTTAGCTAAACTTTCCCCTTGCACTAACCCTAACCATAACCCTTTTACCTAACTCCTAAACATAACCCTAACCCCTAACCCTAACCCCTAGCTAACGCTAGCCAGCTAGCTAACATTAGCCACCTAGCTAGAATTCGTAACACATCGTATGTTTAGCAAATTTGTAACATATTGTACATTTTGCAAATTCATCAGATATATCATGAATCGTAATTCCTAACATATCATTTGAAATGGGTGATGGACATCCACAAATTAATACATACCATACAAAACTTGGAGTGTCTCGGATTTACATACAGAATAATATGAAATGCTCTGAAAGCAGGTTGGTGAATAGGACAGCTTCTGTGGGCTATGTATGAGAGAGGTGAATAGGACACCATCCCATCAGCCTGAAAGACTTCCTGCAGTGTTTGACTCCATAAGAGAGATTAGGAGTGTGTGCAATGCAGGGGACGTGACGCTGCCCACGCCTGGCCTGGATTTACCACCACAATCCATCACTCTGAGCAGCTCCAGCAGAGAGCCCGGGCTGGGACAGAGGGGGTGAGAGCAGGGAGGGAGAGGGGGAGGAAAGGAGAAGGGATGGCAGGGGAAGAGGGCGGCAGAGAGAGGGGAGAGAGAGAGATAGAGAGGAGAGAAAAAAGTGGGGTAGAGAAGGAATGGGGGGCGGAAATGGAGAGGGAGGAGAAGAGATGAGAGGATTGGTTTGAGCAGAGAAGAGGAAGGGGGGAGGATAAAGAGATTTGTAAACATCATCATAATCCATAGTTTTAATTGTTTTAATGGTCACTAATTGTCATATAATGTGTTTTTGCTTATTCCCTCAGCTGCTGTTTATAGTACTTAGAAATGCTTTGGGCAAGAAACAACTATTTTGGTTCCCTTTGAATTCAGAGAGAAAGCGAGAGAAGAGAGGAATATTGTAGTGTTGGAATACATCAGTGTTCTAGTTGTGAGCTTTGTTTGGTGGTGGAGGTGGTGGTGGAGGTGGTGATGGTGGTGGAGGGGGTGAAGGAGGTGGAGGGGGTGAAAGTGATGGAGGTGGTGAAGGTGATGGTTCTGGTGGAGTTGGTGAAGGTGGAGGCAGGCTAGATCTGTTGTCTTGTTCCTGTTCTTTGAAGCCATGTAACAATGCCTCCCTCTGGCAACATCAATTACTACCTGCTAGATGAGACATGTACTGGCTGATCAAAACTGACTCACTGAACTCTTGCCCTGTACCAAGGGATGAGGTTCTGTCCCATGGGGTGCTTCATAGTCCTTAAAACCTAGTAGTCCCGTTCTTCTGTACATGTACAGTACCAGTCAAAAGTTTGGACACACCTACTCATTCAAGGGTTTTTCTTTCTTTTTACTATTTTCTACATTGTAGAATAATAGTGAAGACATCAACAATATGAAATAACACATATGGAATCATGTAGTAACCAAAGAACGTGTTAAACAAATGAAAATATATTTTATATTTGAGATTCTTCAAAGTAGCCACCCTTTGCCTTGATGACAGTATTGCACACTCTTGGCATTCTCTCAACCAGCTTCATGAGGAATGCTTTTCCAACAGTCTTGAAGGAGTTTCCACATATGCTGAGCACTTTTTGGTTGCTTTTCCTTCATTCTGCAGTCCAACTCATCCCAAACCATCTCAATTTGGTAGAGGTCAGGTAATTGTGGAGGCCAGGTCATCTGATGCAGCAATCCATCACTCTTCTTCTTTGTCTAATAGCCCTTACACAGCCAAGAGGTGTGTTTTGGGTTATTGTCTTGTTGAAAAACAAATGATAGTCCCACTAAGCACAAACCAGATGGTACAGTGCCTTGCGAAAGTATTCACCTCCCTTAGCATATTTCCTATTTTGTTGCCTTACAACCTGGAATTAAAATAGATTTTAAGGGGGTGTGTATCATTTGATTTACACAACATGCCTACCACTTTGAAGATCTTTTTCTCTTCTATTCAGCAAGTTATATTCCGTCTGAAATATTATCATTTATATTCAGTTTAGGGTATCCGGGTATTGATTAGAAATGCTGTTTGACTTTTTTTGACGAACTTTACGGGTACTTTTGGGATATCGTTTGTCTGCATGGATGAAAGCCTTTGGGCAGGTGGATTACTGAACAAAACGCGCCAACCAAACGGAGCTATATGGATATAAAGAGGAACTGTATCGAACAAAATGACCTTTTATTGTGTAACCTGGATGCTTGGGTATGCCATCAGAGGAAGATCATCTAAGGTAAGTGATTTATTTTATGCTAATTGAGTTTTTAAGTGGGGCGCTGTCCTCAGACAATCAAATGTTCTGCTTTCGACGTAAAGCCTTTTTGAAATCTGACAATGCTGTTACATTAACAAGAGTCTAAGCTTTTGAAGGGTGTGCAGCATTTGTATTTTCATGAATGTTTGAAATGAGTATTTTTGTAATTTGAATTTGGCGCTCTGCATTTCACCGGATGTTGTCAAAATCTATCCCATTCACGGGATTGGATCCGTAACAGGTTAATGCCCTCCTTGCCTGTTCTGTGAGTTTTGGTGGGCGGCCCTCTCTTGGCAGGTTTGTTGAGGTGCCATATTCTTTAAATATTTAAATAATGGATTTAATGGTTCTCTGTGGGATGTTCAAAGTTTCTGATATTTTTTTATAACCCAACCCTGATCTGTACTTCTCCACAACTTTGTCCCTGACCTGTTTGGAGAGATCCTTGGTCTTCATGGTGCCACTTGCTTGGTGGTGCCCCTTTCTTAGTGGTGTTGCAGACTTTGGGGCCTTTCAGAACAGGTGTATATATTCTGAGATCATGTGACAGATCATGTGACACTTAGATTGCACACAGGTGGACATTATTTAATTAATTATGTGACTTCTGAAGGTAATTGGTTGCACCAGATCTCATTTAGGGGCTTCATAGCAAAGGGGGTGAATACTTATGCATGCACCACTTTTCCTTGTTTTAGATTTTAGAATTTTTTTAAACAAGTAATATTTTTCTTTTCACTTCACCAATTTGACTATTTTGTGTATGTCCATTACATGAAATCCAAATAAAAATCCATTTAAATGACAAGTTGTAATGCAACAAAATAGGAAGAATGCCAAGGGGGGTCAATAATTTGCAAGGCACTGTATGGCGTATTGCTGCAGAATGCTGTAGTAGCCATGCTGGTTAAGTGTGCCTTGAATTCCAAATAAATCACAGACAGTGTCACCAGCAAAGCACCACCACACCATCAAACCTCCTCCCCCATGCTTCACGGTGGGAACCACACATGCGGAGATGATCCGTTCACCTATTCTGCGTTTCACGAAAATACAGAGATTGGAACCAAAAATCTCAAATTTGGACTCATCAGACCAAAGGACATATTTCCACCCGTCTAATGTCCATTGCTCGTGTTTCTTGGCCCAAGCAAGTCTCTTCATCTTATTTGTGTCCTTTGGTAGTGGTTTCTTTGCAGCAATTCAACCATGAAGGCCTGATTCACGTGTTCTCCTCTGAACAGATGATGTTGAGATATGTCTGTTACTTGAACTCTGTGAAGCATTTATTTGGGCTGCAATCTGAGGTGCAGTTAACCCTAATGAATGTGTCGTCTGCAGCAGAGGTAACTCTGGGTCTTCCTTTCCTGAGGTGGTCCTCATGAGAGCGAGTTTCATCATAGCGCTTGATGGTTTTTGCGACTGTACTTGAAGAAACTTTCAAAGTTACTGAAATTTTCCAGATTGACTGACCTTCATGTCCCTTTGCTAATTTGAGATGTTCTTGCCATAATATGGACTTGGTATTTTACCAAATAGGGCTATCTTCTGTATACCACCCCTACCTTGTCACAATACAACTAATTGGCTCGAACGCATTGAGAAGGAAATAAATTACACAAAGTAACTTGTCACAAGGCACACCTGTCAATTAAAATGTATTCCAGGTGACTACCTCATGAAGCTGGTTGAGAGAATGAGTGTGAAAAGCTGTCATCAAGGCAAATGGTGGCTACTTTGAAGAATCTCAAATATAAAATAGATTTTGATTGGTTTAACACACTTTTGGTTACTACATGATTCCATATGTGTTATTTCATAGTTTTGATGTCTTCACTACTTTTCTACAACGTAGAAAATATTCAAAATAAAGAAAAACCCTTGAATGAGTAGGTTTGTCGAAACGTTCGACTGGTACTGTATATATCCAAGGTATTTTGGGCTGCCTTTAGCACATCTGTAAAGAAAAAAAGTTATGTTGATGGGAATTTGAGCTGAAAGTACTTTTAGTATCCAGGCTGTATCACAACCTGGCCGTGATTGGGAGTCCAATAGGGCGGCGCACAATTGGACCAGCGTCGTCTGGGTTTGGCCGGTGTAGGCCGTCATTGTAAAAAATAATTTGTTCTTAACTGACCTGCCTCGTTAAATAAAGGAAAAAAAAAATTAAGACTATACCAGAGCAGGACATGCCCTCCTAACTGTCCAATAGAGGCTTGGCTGGGGAGGACAGGGAAGGATGAGATGGGTATCCATACCCTGGGTGTTATGAGGCCAGTGCTCCCTCTTCCAGACACAGTTCATTCTGCTTGGGTGAACACAGTTTTGTTAAACTCCACTTTGGAAGAAAGTCAAAAAAGAGAGAGAAATAAAAGGAGAATCGTGAAGGAAGTATAGAAACTAGGTCATAGCTGTGAGGAACGAGGCAAAGTGGTGTGGGAGTGTTTTGCTGTTGTGTGTGTGTGTGCGCACCTCGGTTTATGTGTGTTAGGGGACTGAGAAGACATAACAGGGGGTAGTAGTTAGAACAGTCCTCTCTGGACCCTGGGTCTTCAAGTTGGTGTGTGAGCTTTGTTACAAGCACCCTGGGTTGTCAACACACACACAAACACACACAAACACACACACTTTGAATAACGCAGAGTCACAGTGAGTTTGACCGACCAGGCACCTCTGCCATCTCCTTTAATGAGAAGTTATTTATGTGTGCACTCTCGCCTATTTAATTGTATTATTTATGTGTACAGGGGAGTGTTCTCTCTCCTTGGGTAGACTGATGGGGTCGGGAAGGGAGAGCTGAGAGCTGAGCCAAGAGTCGCTCTGCTGCAGTGAGTCATGACATGTGTCTAGAGATGGATGAGGTATAGAGAGGCTGTGTCACACCTGTCTGTCTCAAAGCACTGAGTACAGCCTTGTTTAACTAACTGGAAACCACTTAAAATACTGAGTGTTGGAGAGGGTTTAGTTCACTGTTGTTGAAGCTACTTACTGACACATCTTGCACACACACAAGCACACACCCTGCTGGTCATCTATGAACGTTTGAAAATCTTGAAGAACGATCTGGTCTTAATGGCCATGTACTCTTATAATCTCCATCCGGCACAGCCAGAAGAGGACTGGCCACCCCTCAGAGCCTCGTTCCCCTCTATGTTTCTTCCTAGGTTCCTGCCTTTTCTAGGGAGTTTTTCCTAGCTACCATGCTTCTACATCTGCATTTTTTGCTGTTTGGGGTTTTAGGCTAGGTTTCTGTATAAGCACTTTTACTTCTGCTGATGTAAAAAGGGCTTTATAAATACATTTGATTTGATTTTGACACAAGCACACACATACACACACAGCTGTATACTGTGTATAATGTAGGCTCTTTAGTCTGTGCTGAGCCATAACCACTTCTATTGAACAGGAAAAGTCTGTATTTACCTTTTTTAGTTTAGCGCTGCAGTGGTGATCTGTGATGGAAGTTAAAGCACAGTCATCTCCCAGAACAAGCACTCAGTCTGTAAACTGCCTGTTGGCTTTCCTTTCAAATGCCATGTCTTTATTCCCTGACCTTTCCCTGCCTCTTCCGGCGTGATGGAGCGATTCATGTCTTATCGCATCGCACCAATCGAGGACGCTAGACGTGGCAAGGACAGGTGTGACAGACGCTTTGATTCTGTATAGCCGCTTACTAGTGGAAGCAGTGGAAGCATTTGAAAGCTTGCATTCTGAGTCGCCACCCCTTCCTTGTGAGGGGTGTTATGGCTGTTTCTGTGGATTAGTGACCGATTAGTGACGTCACAATGGGAGTCAGGGTGATCAGAGTACTCCTGTGGTTTTTCTATACAGCACGGTGTGGACTGTGTGTCATGATGCATCACCAAAGGATGCAGTCTGATATGGCAGAGGTTTCTCATGCTTTTCTGTGAAGTGTCCATTGCCATGGCAATGACAGTAACACCGATCTTACAACCACCTTCATGCACTATAGATGAGATTGATGATTCTATCTCAACATCAATAACCCCCCATCTTTCTCTCTCTCTCTCTCTCTAGATGCTGAGGGTGGAGAGACGTCCCCACCCATGGGAGCCGGAGTGGATAGTAACAGCTGGCACTTCCGTTACGGTGCCGGTGGTCCCGGTGGGCCCCCCCAGCACTTGAAGCCTGGCGAGGTCCCCCCCGAAGCCTTCATCATCCCTGGATCTCCCGCCATCATCTCTATCCGCCAGCAGGGAGGAGAGGACGACAAGAGCGACTTCATCACTTTCGGTAAGAAGGAGGAGGCCAAGAAGAAGAAAAAGAAGAAGAAGGAGAAGAAGGATAAGAAGGATAAGGGGAAGGATGATGACGAGTAGCGGAGGAAGAGGAAGAGAAGGAAAGGGAGCTGTTAAAACAGAGGTACCAACCAAAGTCCACCTGGTAACAAAAATAAAAGTATTTGAGACAACAGGTGAAAAGAGAGATCCCCAGTTCAACTTCATCATCTCTGGCCAGTAACACAGACAGGCAGACAAAGTCACACTGCCGTACTCCGCTCGATACCCACCCCTGGAACAAAGATAATAGCCCAGGTCTTTCTAACTGTCTCTGGTAATAATCTGGCCTTACCAAGATTACTGTAGTTTAACGTCTCCTCCAAATCCCTGTCTTGGGTAATTGATTAATCATGCCTTGATGAGAGAAATGTACTGATGCATTTTCCTCCATGCCCCCTGGTGCCTGCCTATACACCGTAAGCCAAATAATACCCTCCCACTCTTCTCAGCAAGGGGACAAGAGCTACTGTCTCCCCTTGCCCTCTGCTATTCTCCTTCTCTCCCACGGATACGTTGGCACCTCGGTCTTACACTTTCCCACCATGTTGTATAATCTAATTTCTTTGAGAGGAAAAGAAAATCTGAGGATGAGAAGAAAACAGCTCTGTGCCAGCCTCGGAAAAAGAACAAAAAAAACAAATGTCACGAAGAAGAAAAGAAAGTAAATCGAAGAAGACACAGGAAGAGCTAAATGTTTAGAGCTGGACACTCACACTTGTAAATAGCACAGAAGAGAGTCGCTGAGGCTGAGGCTGAGGCTAAAGGCTAACATGACACTGCTGCTGCAGCTTCCTATTGCGCTCTCTATCTGTCAGTGTTCCCTGAGACAGCAAGGAAAACATGGCTGTCAATGATACACACATACACGTTGACACACACTCACAAACATGGACACTGAGAACACCTGAGACCTGGAGAGAGGTACAACATCTAGGAGCTGCCAACAAACAACAGTGAACAAATAACAATATGTTTAATACGGAACGCAAGCTTTTTCCCCAGCAGCACAGTCTCCGCAGCAGTACACACATGAACTGTAGATCTGGTCTCTCAGGATCGACACAGCCGCATCCCCTGCAATTACTCCTGGTTGGTCTGCTCAATACCAGTGAGATCCCTCTCTCTCAAAGCAGCTAACAGCTCAATGAGATCCCTCTCTCTCAAAGCAGCCAACAGCTCAATGAGATCCCTCTCAGCCAACAGCTCAATGATATCCCTCTCTCTCAAAGCAGCCAACAGCTCAATGAGATCCCTCTCTGTCAAAGCAGCCAACAGCTCAATGAAATCCCTCTCTCTCAAAGCAGCCAACAGTTCAGTGAGATCCCTCTCTCTCAAAGCAGCCAACAGTTCAGTGAGATCCCTCTTTCTCAAAGCAGCCAACAGCTCAATGAGATCCCTCTCTCTCAAAGCAGCCAACAGCTCAATGTGAAGAGACAGAAAGAGGGAATGAGAGAAAGGAGGAACACTCTTCAGATTCTCTTGAGAACGAAAGAGAGGAGTCCAGCTGAGTTGGCCTGTGATCCAGCTTGTTGATCAGGGCTCAGTTGGAACCTTGTAGAATAGCAGGAGCGTCTCTAGCTAAAGATGATCTCTCCCCTGCCACTCAGCAAAAGCCTGATGCTTTCTGCTCTGAATGTTTGGTAGCAACCATCCTTTACTTGATACCCAACCTGATCTCCATCCTTCCCACCCCCCTGACCTTTCCACCCTCAACCCCACACCACCCCTCAACCCCACCCTTACCCCAACCACAGACTGCTTCTTCACGTGATGATGATGATGACATTGGTGAATATTTTCCTCATTTTATTTGTTCTTGGAGAAGAGCCACGATTTCCTATTCTGTTTTGTTAGCTTTAACTGATCTGCAGTGCTTCTTCTTGTCGCCCCCTTGCTCTCCATCTCTCTCTTTTTCTGGCCATAGACTCCCCCTCTAACCCCCTTCATTCAGGGTGAACTGGGAAGGCCTACTCTGAACCTTGTGGTGTGCTGGGATCAGTAATATGTATGAGGCCTGGAGAACCCAGTCGGTGCCGCTGGTCCAGTATTCTGTTACCCAATGTCAGATGCCTCTAAGTGCAAAACGGTTGAGTGCTTTTAACTTGTGAATACTACGCTGTTCATTCCTGTTTGTGGTCACTGGCGAGAGGGGACGAGGTGGGATGGGGACAGGGATGGCGTGGAGGTCTGGGACATGGTGCTGAGGGATATCCCTGTCCTCCATATTCCTGGGTAAACATATATCCCCAAATTGATTGATTACGATTGGTGAAACAGTAGGTCACCCATTGGCTTTTATGTACACGATAAATGTAGATTTAGACTTGCTTTTCATACATGGACTTTGCATTAATAAATGCAATGTGTAACCTAATTATTACATTGTTAATGACTAAATAAGAGCATCTAAGGATCCCTACCCCACAGCTCTATCCCACCAATCCTCTCTCAGGAGGTTTTGTAAAGGGGCGGAGACATGCTTCAGCCCTGCTTCTATTGGTTCCCCCTTCCCTTGCCTGTAAGTTGTTGCCACACCCCCCAAGTTCTGCAGCTCAGTATGACTTCACTCCACTAAAGTGGCTGCTGCATGTAAGTCTCAAAGGAAACATAGTATATAGAGAAATATATATATATAGAAATAGATGGCTATGATTTTATTCTTTTGTATTATCATTTTACTTCATGACTCGCAAAGGAGATATTTGTGTGTACCGTCTCTACCATGCATCTTGTGCATATGACATCCTGCACACTCCACAGTGGTGTTATACGTTAACTAAACCTCTTAGATATTTGTAAATGCTATAGTGTGATGGCCTTGAATGCAACTCTGTTCATTTTGTTTTACCAAATATAATTTTCGTTTTTGAGAACAAGCAAAGAAAAGGAAATGAAAAAGAAAAAAAAATAGAATAATACGTTTTGTGTCCGGCTTTGACATGATGCTCTACCTAACACTAATATTGTCATTGAAATATGTATGATCCTGTGATGAGCTATATTTTCCCTTCCACCCCCTTTCAACAGATAAAAAAAAAAAAATTACAAAAAAAGTCCAATGTAAAAATGGTATATGTAGTGTATGCTTGTGTTTAGTGAGCGTTCACGCTGTCATTCTTATTTAGAGTATGGTGGTGACCAATGGTGGTGCTGTCCTGGCCTACTGGGCAGTACTGATCTGTTGTTAAACCTCTTTTTGTACACCTGCTCATCTACTATGACTGTAAAATTGTGAAATTGAATTTCTTTCCGTCATTTTATTTGCCCTAAATGGATACAGTGGTAATGTGTTTTGTTTATAAATCACTAAATAAAGTTTTCTTTCATAAAAATGAGACTGGCGTTGTCGCCTTACAGCTTGTTTGGAAACAGGCATTCATCCATGCACAGCACATCAGTATATTTGCCTCACAGTGGGACATTGTTGCTAGGGAGAGTGAGAGTGAGAGAGACAGACAGACAGACAGACAACAAACATTGATCTGCATTGGTCTGAGGAAGATAGGCGTTCAGTTGAAGTCGGAAGTTCACATACACTTAGGTTGGAGTCATTAAAACTCGTTTTTCAACCACTCCACAAATTTCTTGTTAACAGGAAAGTTTTACTAGGATTAAATGTCAGGAATTGTGAAAAACTGAGTTTAAATGTATTTGGCTAAGGTGTATGTAAACTTCCGAATTCAACTGTACTTCACTCTCAGTCTCTCCCACACGTCCACTCCTGTCTATGTTGTGGCACCCAGTCAGAAAGTCTCAGCCCCAGAGACTGCTGAATGGCCTGACTCCCGTTGATCTCTCCTGAAGAACACCAGCTTTTACATCAAACCTTCATTCAACTACTCTGAAATGAATTGTTTATTGACTATGCATACTAAGAGGTCAAATCCTTTGACCACAGAGCACAGTGGATACAATGAAGCCTCATAATGCAGTAGGAGATCTCAACGACGGTCCACCAAGAAGACAGCAATGGTTGGTAAATGGTATGTAGAGTACAGTGGACAAGTATAAGTGAAATCACAAGTATAACATTGGAACAATACTGCTAAGTAATACCATACTGATAGACATCTTCGTCAAGTCGCTAGATGAGCCCTGTGTATGTATTATAATGATCCAGTAACTTGTAAATTAATCTCCACCCAGCACTGCCAGAAGAGGACTGGCCACCCCTCAGAGCTTGGTTCCTCTCTAGGTTTCTTCCTAGGTTCCTGCCTTTTCTAGGGAGTTTTTCCAAGCCACCGTGCTTCTACATCTGTATTGCTTGCTGTTTGGGGTTTTAGGCTGGATTTCTGTATAAGCACTTTGTGACATCTGCTGATTTAAAAAGGGCTTTATAAAATATGTTGGATTTGATGTACAAATGATGGTGTCTGACTGCATATTCTCATGAATTCTACTGATCTCCAAAGGGCTAATTTAGATTTCTAGGAATATTCTATTCAGACTGTTAACCATTGACTGTGTTCTCTGATTTCCACGGTGCTCATTATGGGCTTTAGATTCTGGAGTACCTAAGTGTTTCTCCAGCACATTGCTACTGTAGCTCAGTGACGAATGGCTGTTTATCAAGCACAAAGCTTTGAAAGATCAGGGAGCTCTTGTCTCTTTTCAATTGTCCATTCTCTGCTGCCTGTCATCTGGGTCTTTGAGCTGCAGACGATGTTTGTTGCTTATCGTCTTTCACCCAACTCTCTGTCTCTCCTCCTCTCTTTAATCTTGCATCTTGGAGAGGGGAGGGAGACAGCGATGAAGAGAGTTCAAGGGTTAATGTCTGCCAAAACAACCCTTGCCCCCTGTGGGAGCCAGACAAGGACGTTTCTATGGTTACCACTAGTAGGGGACAGTCTCCATGGCAACATGTTTTTTTTTAAATTGTACCTTTATTTAACTCTGCAAGTCAGTTAAGAACATATTCTTACTTACAATGACAACCTACCCCGGCCAAACCCGGGCCAATTGTGCAGCGCCCTATGGGACTCCCAATCGCGGCCGGATGTGATGCAGCCTGGATTCAAATCAGGTACTACAGTAATGCCTCTTGCACTGAGATGCAGAGTCTTAGATCACTGTACCACACGGGAGCCTGATAAACTCCTTGTGCGGAGGTGGAGGGTGGAAACAGTTTTGGACCAGGAAGGTAGGATGGGTGGGGTCCCTTATGTCTGACAGACACAACTTCAAAGGTTCAAAGGACTGTCAGAGTTCTAACACACACACACACCTTTCTTTGTCCTGGTGTCATCGCCAATGAGTCCTCCACCGATCAAAGCATTAGTACACTGTCAGGAAGAACTGCAGTCTGAGCCACCACTACAACATATGTTCCAGACACACCGCCAAAGAAACATACACTCACAGACATCCTGGTCTGCATGCGTGGGAACAACATCTTAGCTCTCCCCAGAGCATTCACAAGGGGTCCTGGCCGTTCCTAATTTCTGCATTTTGTCTCATTTCAACTTCCTCAGTAAAACAAACAAACATACAAGCGAGGGGGAAAAAAGCATAGCCAGCAGCATTTGGTCTGTAGAGTATTACATCGCTCCAATTAATGAATATAGATATGCATTGTGGCAGAATTAACAGACCTCCAGCACTACTAGCAATAGGCTGCTGCACTAACAGGGGTCTCTGGTCTCTATTCTACCAACCATGATCCACTCATATGCCATCCACAGAGATAAATAGGAGCCCATTTAGTCCCACACAACAACAATGAATAGTAGGACTGGTTTTTAGAGAATTAATATAAAAAGGCCCTGAACGACTCCAAACCTTTACCTAACTGCAACAAAAAAAAGAACAACAAAATGAACCCTGAAAATGGAGAGAGGGATTGCAGAGAAGGGGATGAAGGAGATGAAGGAGTGCGGCCTAACCTGAAGTCAAGAGGACTGCTGACCTGAAGTCAAGAGGACTGCTGACCTGAAGTCAAGAGGACTGCTGACCTGAAGTCAAGAGAACTGCTGACCTGAAGTCAAGAGAACTGCTGACCTGCAGCGCTGGAGGACTGAAGTGCAAAAAGCAGGTAGAGTAAGGTTCTGTGAAATGTATATATCAATGGCTGAAACATTTCACTATCATGTCTGTCTCACTAATACTCCCACATCATTCCAACTATAATAATATGGTTGCTTTTAATTGATGTTAAGAGAGTATTTGGCCATTGGGGTGTGAATGTATATTGTAGGGGGTTTGATTATTTGGGGTTTGAGGGATTGGGATATAATGTTTCAAGGGGTAAGGGTTTGGGGGTGTCTGTGGTGGGGGTTGTCATGTTGGGGTCAGCCAGGTCTCTAGCCGCAGTGACTCAGAAAGAACAACATCCTGCTGAGAGAAGCAAACAGCGCGAGTCACGACCACAGCCACGCAGACGGGGAGATTAATGTCTGTAATAAATTCACTCGGCAGCAACAGCAGCACCAAACCTCTCTGAGAGAAATACAGAGTGTCTAGAGAGTCTGAGAGAGAGATAATGAAAGATGTGAAGACAGGAGGAGGAGACAGGCAGACAATTAAGTGACTGACATAAAGTCACATTGGGTCTGGGGAGACGGAGAGGGAGTGGGCAAGGACAGAGTCAGTGTGTGACTGACGGACACTCCAGCATCAGGAAGTGACTTAGAGACAAGAACACTTAAACACAATCCGAAGGAAGTGAGTGTGTGTTTGTGCAGCTCTGATGAAGGATGCAATGCACACTATAGATTTTATAAAGATACAGATTTTTCTATGAAGTGTTGCAACCTGGACTCAGGGGTAGACACACTCCAATTAAAATGATATGTTACGTTTCATATGGTAGGTATTAATTTGTGTATGTCCATAATCCATTTTGTATGATATTTTCAGAATTACCATTTGTTTTTAGTAACGATAGCTCGGTGGCTAATGCTAGCTAGATGACTAATGTTAACTAGGCTAGGGTTTAGGGTTAGGGGTTAAGGGTTAAGGTTAGGATTAAGGATAGTGTTAAGGTTAAGGGTATGGTTAGGGTTAGCTAACATGCTAAGTAGTTGCAAAGTAGAAGTAAAGTTGCTAATTAGCCCACTTTACCCTACTTTAGTTTTTGCCCCTTAAGTAACCTTCTGTCTTATGTAAACATACTAAAAGTAACGGATTTACGTTTACTATGTTACGTCAAGTCTATGAGACCAGGCTATGTGTTGTGTATGTCATTTGCACTTACAGAAGGAGTTTCAATATGATGAATGTTAACCTTAGCAGTATTTCCCTACTCTATTATAGCAGAGCTGGGTAGTGTTGCTGGCTCACAGACCTGGCAGCCACACCTGTCTCACAGGATGTGCCAGACAAACACCATCTCCCCATGTTGCCCACTCTGCACAAAGCAGGCTGCAGCAGCATAGCACTGTCCCGCTCTGATGACCAACCAACCTTCACGGTCACGTTCACAGCCATACCACACCTCACAACCACACCGCAGAGGTTACCTGTTCCTTCTGCTTGGGTGAACACCGTTTTGTTAAACTCCACTTTGGAAAGAAGTCAAAACAGAGAGAGAAATATAAGGAGGAATATGTGAAGGAAGTACAGAATCTACGTCATTGCTGTGAGGAATGAGGCAAAGTGGTGAGGGGTGTGTGTGTGTGTGTGTGTGTGTGTGTGTGTGTGTGTGTGTGTGTGTGTGTGTGTGTGTGTGTGTGTGTGTGTGTGTGTGTGTGTGTGTGTGTGTGTGTGTGTGTGTGTGTGTGTGTGAAAAAGAGAAAGAGAGAGCTAGAGGTGAGGTGAGTGTGTGGTGTTTTTGTGTGTATGTGCCTGTGAGGTGCGTGTGTGTCCTCTGTCCCGCTGCAGGCTATGTGCCAGGGGCATGGCTGTAGCTGGATGGTCATAAGAGCCAGGGCACAGTGAACGGGGCACAGTGAACGGGGCACAGGGGAGGTCTTAAAAGAGCTAATTAGACCAAACAAAATGGCTACTGATGCTATCTTGGCCGCCGCAGTGGCCAGAGAGACTGGTCTAATGAGGAGCCCAGAGACTGCAGGGGTGAAGAGTTAACCACGTTAAATCTGAGTCTATGTTCTCGGTTCTCTTTTCTCTCTCTCGCTCATATGCATAAGTCTACTCTATAGAAAACACTAAATGCATGCTCAGTGTTTCTTTTTGGACACAAATAATTTGGTTATAGATTTCAATCTGCCTCCTACCAACAAGCGCTTCCTTGCCTTGTACTGGGGGAAATGCCCAGACTACACGCCCTGGTTTGAGGCGCACTGACCTTGCAGAACATGGCAGCTAGATTGTAGTGTTGTTTAAGTAATATCAAAGACGTTTAGCGTGCTGATCCCTCGTCAGTATTTTGGAATATTTCTAATGTCAAGTAGGCGCCGGAATGCACATAAGATTTGTACGAACGCCAATATTTCAGAGAAGAAGACACGCTCCTATCTCCCGGAATTCATACTTTATCATCACACACAAACAAACAATTTACAGGTTGATAACACATCTGAAATAATGTATGCAATATATATGTGCTTTAGACCAACAACGTGACATGTTGCAGAGCTGTTGTAAAGCGCAAATTGTGTGAAGACATTGTTAATAGCTTTCGCCCGTATTGAGTCTTGCTGAGTTGCTTGGGCTGGCGCGCTGTGAGTGAAAGGCGCACTCTGCTGGAGAAACACAACACACACAGACAAAGCTGTTACAGTCAAGCAAGGGGACCAGCGTTGTTAAACATGCTTTCGTTTACAGCCGATAACAGGCAGTGCATGTTTACACGAGAATATAGTCTGATGGAGCCATATGCAAGTTTAGCAAGCCAGCGCATACCCAGGCCAGTCCCTTTGGAGAGTGGATCAATCATGCTAAACTTTAGGGGGAAGGCTGTTACTCAAACTGAAATGATTACCCTCTTCAGCGTTGTACCCATGTAGCCTACCCCCGCGACCAATAAAGTTTTGATTTGATTGGAAAAAATAAGCATATGAAAGCTAAACGTGCAGTTACGGTTACATTCCGTGATTTCCAAGCAAACAGCAATATGTAAGCAATGATATTTAACGAGCTTTTTTTCATTGCAGGTTGTTTCCCACGACCCCTGGATCAGTTTCAGGGAGGATGAAGGCCTTCATGGATCCCACAGAGAAAAGGTAAGGTGCTATGGATTAATCGATACATGTAGAACGTTTGATGGAGGATTGACAGGTGGTGGCTATGCTTCAGTGTATGTCCAGCCCTTTGGAATGTTGAATAACAGGGTTGCAATCATGAAGCTTTATGTGTCTGAAACGTAGCCTTACAGAAAGTAAATATTAGCCTACTTATTCTTTGAAGAATACTGTATCGGCCTCGCAAACCCGAAAACGTAGGCTAACTATGTTGTTCAATATCACTGGAAGAAATACCTTGCATTTAAGTACAAAGGCTAGTCAGTCGATTTGGCCGGTGACTTTATTTCATCGCTGTGTGCAGTTCTAAAATGACTCTCTGTATGCCGCTGTGTAGCACCAGGCACGAGCTGCTTCTAATGAATTGCGCACGCGCTGCTCTTCCCTCCCTCCCTAGCTCTCTATCCCTTCAGTATAGTAACAGTAGGCCTATACAATGGGATCCCAGCACTTGTTAACGACATGTGTATTACACATGGGTATGGGTATATATATAGCAGCCAAACTAAATTGAGATGAGGATTGACAGGTTTGGGCCTTTCTGGTCGTTTTGTTGATATGCATGCTCTTAGAATGGTGTGATTCCATTAATTGTTTTGCTAACCAACCATCTCTGTCGCCTCATAAAGTAAAGGAGCCTTAACTGTAAGAGTAGCAGCATGGTAAGTTGGTTTTTAGTTTCCAACTCGTAACTCTATTTGTATAGAGAGACTCGAGAGACGAGAAGTTTGAGAGCGTACGTCTACCGCGGTCCCTAGTGGTCGCTATCCATGGTGCTGAAACATAATGGCTGTGACCTACGGCTATTGATTGTTCGATACATTTACAATGGCTTCGTTTCCTCAACATAGAAACCTACAGGATAGACCACTATGAGTAAGTATACGTAAATATTTCCTATATCAAACATATTTAACAGTGCAATGTAACTAAGTATGCGTCATTTCTGAAGGTTGCTCTAAGTGTCGCTGTTCACTAGCTGAAGTTGAATATACTGTATACACCTCTCCTCCCACTGCTGTCGTATTTACAGCTCAGGGTTTGCCACTAATGCAGAAAACCGTGGAAATGGTCAGATTGCGCATTCTCTTGGTTTATATTTTGTTGTAATTTTTATCAAACCATATCTCAGCCTGTGGAATCGTTATACTTCGATCGATCTAAATATAAGGGTATTTCTTCACCGAATTCTAACGATGGGGTACAAAGGATTCTCAGCGACAGGCCTGGTCTGGAGCTTTGTTTTCTTTCTTCTACCGCTGCACTCCGCCTATGGAGACGTGAGCTATTCTTTTCCGGAGGAGATGAAACGCGGATCTGTTATTGGAAATATAGCCAAAGATCTCGGGCTGGAGACGAGGATACTGTCCGCTCGTAAGGCCCGTATTGATACCGAAGAGAACCAAAAACGGTATTGTGACATTAATCTGAGTACCGGGGATTTGATTATTGCGGAGAGAATTGACAGAGAGGGGCTTTGTGGCAAGAAGGCTTCGTGCGTTTTAAAACAGGAAATTGTATTGGAGAATCCTTTGGAGCTGCAACGTATTAGTCTTCATGTTCAAGATATAAATGATAACGCACCGCAATTTAAGGAAGAGGTGATTAAAATTGAAATAGCAGAATTGTCCGTCAAAGGAGCTCGCTTTTTATTAGATGAGGCTCGTGATGCGGATATAGGACAGAACACGGTTCAAAGCTATACACTTGAAAGGAATTACCATTTCATTTTGAATATTAATACAAAAAGTGGTGGACGGAAAAATGCCGAATTAGTCTTAGACAAAGAGCTAGACCGTGAACAACAGCAGGAATTTATATTATTACTCACAGCTGTGGATGGAGGCACTCCGCAGAGATCAGGTACTCTAGTCATACACGTCACTGTACTGGATGCTAACGATAATGCCCCAGTGTTCAGCCAGGCCGTCTATAAAGCCAGTCTGCCTGAAAACTCTCCTTTAGATACTCTTGTAATTACAGTGAGCGCCAGTGATTTAGACGAGGGACCCAATGGCGAAGTTATGTATGATTTTTACCATGTTTCAGATGAAAATAACATTGTATTTTCTCTGGATCATAAAACGGGGGAACTAAGAGTTATTGGGTCTCTGGATTATGAACATGAGTCATCATATGAAATGCAGATCAGCGCAAAGGATGGTTTAGGATTAGCATCTTCCTCTACGTTGATAATAGAAATTACTGATATTAATGACAACGCCCCTGTGATATATCTAAAATCTCTGACTAGCCCCATACCTGAGAACACGTCTCCTGGTACAGAAGTGGGCATCATTAACGTGCAGGATAGAGACTCTGAGAATAACCGACAGGTCCGCTGCTCCATTCAGCAAAACGTTCCTTTTAAGCTGGTGCCATCCATCAAAAACTACTATTCTCTGGTGACCACGGGCGAACTGGACCGGGAACTAGTGTCTGATTACAACATTACAATCACTGCCACCGACGAGGGCTCTCCACCTCTGTCCTCCTCTAAAAGTATTCAGTTATCTGTATCTGACGTCAACGACAACCCACCTGTGTTTGAGGAACAGTCCTATAAAGACCACGTGACTGAAAATAACAAACCAGGTGCATCCGTGTGTTCCGTTACTGCCCGAGACCCAGACTGGAGACAGAACGGACAGTGATTTATTCTCTCTTACCTGGTGAGGTGAACGGTGTTCCAGTGTCTTCGTTTTTTATCCGTTAACGGAGACACGGGGGTGATCCACGCTCTGAGGTCGTTGGATTATGAGCAGTTCAGGAGCTTTAAATTCCATGTGGTGGCTAGAGACAACGGTTCTCCTCCGCTCAGCAGCAACGTCACGGTCAGTGTGTTCATAACGGATGTAAATGACAACTCACCTCAGATACTATACCCAGCCCCGGAGGGGAACTCATTCATGACGGAGCTGGTACCCAAAGCTGCGCACGGGGGCTCTCTGGTTTCAAAGGTGATAGCGGTGGACGCGGACTCCGGCCAGAACGCCTGGCTGTCCTATCATATAGTCAAATCCACTGATCCGGGACTTTTCACTATTGGTCTCCACAGCGGAGAGATCAGGACACAGCGGGACATTTCTGAATCTGACAGCATGAAACAGAACCTCATTGTGTCAGTGAAAGATAACGGACAGCCCTCTCTCTCTGCCACCTGTACCATGTATTTAGTGATTTCTGATAACTTGGCTGAAGTGCCAGAACTGAAAGATATCTCTTATGATGAGAGCAATTCCAAACTCACTTCTTATCTGATCATCGCGCTGGTGTCCGTCTCCACCTTTTTCCTCACCTTCATCATTGTCATCCTGGCCGTGAGGTTTTGCCGCAGGACAAAGCCCAGACTGTTGTTTGACGGAGCGGTCGCCATCCCCAGCACTTATCTCCCTCCCAACTACGCAGAGGTGGATGGCGCGGGAACTCTCCGCAGCACATACAATTATGACGCGTACCTGACAACGGGATCGCGCACAAGTGACTTCAAGTTCGTCACATCTTACAATAACAGCACACTGCCCGCGGAACAGACTCTGAGAAAAATTCCTACAGACTTTGCTGATGATCTTGAAGATTCCGATGTGTCCCCAGAGGTAGGACTTTACCGTTAATAGACTTGGCACTAATGAAGCTCTGTAGCAGTGGCGTTTTTTGCATGTAAATCTTGGTGGGGTGAACCCCCCAATTATTTTTGTAATTCATGCCAGCAAAGTCACTACACTACACAACACAACACTAAACCATACATTAATTGCACTATAATGGTGACAAAAAGGTGCCCACAAACTGTTTGGGCCTACATAAAGCTGTCCCAACAGCGGAGCTTTCCTTTCAGTGAATCCTTACCACTGCTACACTGCTACATCAGCTGAGCCTTGTCTGGCAGCGAAATAGTATATTCAGCCTCATTTACTGCCTTTAAAGAAAACATATCTGATATGGCTGACTTGCTTAAACAAATGTGATTTCTACTGACAATTGAGCTATACAAACTATGGCTGTACAAACTAAGGGAACGATGAGTGGAAATGAGGCAATCCGTAATTTCAATTAAGACATGAATGAGCGAGCTAAAACGGACTTAGTAACTATTTGTTCATGTAACTATTTGTTCAGTGCTTTGAAATGTACAGCGACAGAATTCAGAACATGGGCCGTTCTTACAGTATTCTCCCTGTACACCAAGTCAGAACCATAGGATAAATAAACGGGGCATATAAGCAGACAATGAAAGCTCTTACAACATTCGATGATGACATTTCTCTGAAAACAGGCTATAGCCTACATGTGCACCAGCAAGTCAGATAAGGGGAAAAGGACCAAATTATTAAGGTGAGGCACATGGGCTACAAACAGTTTACTACATAACATACACTTAGTTTTACCTTCTTAGTTACAGTATACATATCTCCCTGGCATATTACATAATCCCTGGCATATTATATAATATATTACATCATTTATGTAGCAGCATACAATACATTTTTGGACTCACAGTTTTAGCTTTGCTAACTTGATCAGGAAGGTGGCGCGGCGGTCCTTCTTGTGGGCACATTTTGTCATAAAATTTTGTCATCAAAGTCTGGATTTCTCATAGTTTATTCTGCTTTCAAGACAACTGAGAACTCTAAAAAAAACTAGGTTGAGTCACGTCAGTGAAGTCTGAGATTTCCCAGTTCTGAGCTTCCAGTTGTTTGAACACGGCAGAAGTCATGCTGGTTTGACAGCATCGCCAATGTATTTAACCTTTCTGTCCCATTGTGTTGCGTGTGAATGTTTATCCTTTTAAGCTTGGAAAAGAGACCCTTAAACCCAGACATGGACCACACACCCTCTCCACCGAATAGCAGGCAGGGAAAGACAAATTATTTGTTTTTTTCAACGTTTGCAGTTAGCCACTGATACCTTCCAAACAACTCATTGTTGAATTTGCAATTTCCAACTTGTTGTGTAATGTTTATGTCTAATGGCCGATGAGCACTGATACGTTTTATCTATAATTGATCTTCCTATGACTAGGATTGAAAAGGATTTGCCAGTAGATTGTCAACATGAATCATGATGGTGACTGCCTGTGTAGATTGCTAGCTAAGATTTTGAAATTATGATGTTGACATGATCACTTCAAACAAGCTAGGGTAGATATAATGTGATTTTACGTAATTTTATCTGTGGCCAATGACTTTGTGCCTTCGTGGTTGGGCACTTCTAATGTGAATCTAAGGCAGCAACCAAGGGGTCTTTAACTTTCAAGCTCTCCCTGTAGATTTTGCAGTGAGGGAGTGTCCCCATGAGTGACAGAGCACTGAGCCAATAATGGCGCAACTAGAGAAGATTACCAACCCCTAAGCTCTGTATTCCCCACTGGCTGCCCCTCCACCACAGAAAGCAATGAGCTAGGCTGAAACACCTGCATTTTAGAGCAGCCTTACTCAAGAAAGCTAAAAAGAGACGTTGGCTGCGTTTCAAACTCAAAATAGACAGCCCTCGAACCTAAACCCTCAGCCCTTGAATTACGTTTTACATTGTCAAATCTGTGTGTACCTTAAATGTCCCTTGCCCAAGCGAGGGAGAGTGATGATCGGAGAGGCAACGTCCTTGGTGGAAATCGTGAAGTTTAAAACCAACCAACCTAAAACGTTTAATGTACCTAGCAAACTAATGTATCTAGCTAGAACTCTTGTCGGGTAGCTAGCTACAGTTACCAATAGCTGGCTAGGTAGTTTTATGGTTTGGTCATTTATTCCAATCCATTTCAGAATCCCCAAAATATGTTTATGAATCTAGCTACGTTTTATATTTATAGGCTCTTCTTACTTTTTTTCTGACATGCTGACAATGCAGCCTTGTTGATTAAAGTTTTGACTTTGCGGACACCAGAGTTTGACGTGACTACAGTTTGCAATGAATTGTGGGTTATATCAATCCCGCAAGTGACCAAAGTTGTTCACTCGCTCCCTCGAGCTAATTCGAAGGCCGAGGGGGCAACGTTAGTGAATTGGACCTCCACTTAAAATGGCAATCTGCATCCAGTTTCGACTGGGATTCCCCCGAGGGAAAGTGGCTAGCGCAAGAGCTGAGAGGGTAAATATAATTATTGGACTGCAGCCCATGTTTGTATGCAGCTTTATTAACTCAATAAAACGGGTTACATTGTTTGCGAACTGAAATGTGACACATTAAATTCATGAAGAAATAACATGCAAAACAGTCAACAACAAAAAATACATATATATACAGTACCAGTCAAAAGATTGGACACACACTGGCGGTTCTGGGGGCGGGTGCACGGGGGCCAGTGCCCCTATGACAACAATTTTGGACCACCTTGTGGCCCCCCTAAATGTGGAGTATGAAATAATTTTTGCATAACAAATTTTTGCTATCGTTCTTTTTTTTTACATCCGTTAATTAGACAGTGGCAACGTGGAACACTAATTAAACCCACACATTTACTAGAGGGACATGGTCTTTTGCCTACTAATGCCTGCAATGAAGTGAAGAAAACAATATGACAACAATAACGTCTAATGTAACTGGCCCCTCTAACAGTACAACTGGCCCCAGCTTGGCCCCCCCAGTTGAAAGGGTCTAGAACCTCCACTGTGGACACACATACCCAGGGTTTTTCTTTATTTTTATTTTTATTTATTTTTTCTTTTTTTTAATGTATAATAATAGTGAAGACATCAAAAATATGAAATAACACACATGTATTAACCCCAAAAAGTGTTAAACAAATCAAAACATATTTTCTATTTGAGATTCTTCAAAGTAGCCATCCTTTGCCTTGATGACAGCTTTGCACACTCTTGGCATTCTCTCAACCAGCTTCATGAGGAACGCTTTTCCAACTGTCTTGAAGGAGTTCCCACACTTGTTGGCTCAATTGGGTTGAGGTCGGGTGATTGTTGAGGCCAGGTCATCTGAAGCAGCACTCCATCACTCTCCTTCTTGGTCAAATAACCCTTACACAGCCTGGAGGAGTGTTTTGGGTAATTTTCCTGTTAAAAAAAAAAGTGATCGTCCCACTAAGCGCAAACCAGATGGGATGGCACATCGCTGCAGAGTGCTGTGCTAAATAAATCACAGACAGTGTCACCAGCAAAACACCCCCACACCATCACACCATCACACCTCCTCCTCCACGCTTCACGGTGTGAACCACAAATGCGGAGATCACCCGTTCACCTACTTTGCGTCTCACAAAGACACAGGGGTTGGAACCAAAACTCTCAAATTTGGACTCATCAGACCAAAGGACAGATTTCCACCAGTCTAATGTCCATTGCTCATGTTTCTTGGCCCAAACAAGTCTCTTATTATTATTGGTGAATGAGTAGGTGTGTCCAAACCTTTGACTGGTACTGGTATACAGTATTATTTTTGGGGGCTAAACAGCTGGGGCTCAAAACAGCTGGGGCTTTTCCCTGAATGACGGGCGCCAATACTCTGTAGCAGGTTTTTTACTCGTAATTAAAGGATTTTAGGCCACTTCTAAACTGTTTTTGTGATTCATGATGAAAAAAACACTGTTTCCACAGGTCTCCTATATATAGAATTGCATTCATTATCTGTCCCATGTTTGTATTTTCAAATACGGTGGATGTGTTGTATTTTCTGCTTTGAAATCAACCCTCCACATTTCAAGGCGGAGGGTTGACATCCCAGATTATATTATGTTCTTTGCATTGTGTTTGGGTACATTTGGTTTGGGATTGATAAACAAACAAAAAAAATTCTCCCTCCTAGCCGACTGCACAATTTTAATATTACAGAGAGCGTGTTATAGCCTGGTTCTATTTGGAACAGTTAATTGTATGTACCCTCAGAAGATATGGCAAAAGAACAGATCGTGTAGAGAACACAATGTTGAGAAAAGTACTGAAGTGTATCGGAGTGTCGCTGTCCATTGTGTTGAAACGCTCGTGTTTTTTTTTTGTAAAGCCTGTAGCGTCTATTATTTTGATTGACAGTAGGCCTATCACTTACAGTTGAAGTTGGAAGTTTACATACACTTAGGTTGGAGTCATTACAACTCGTTTTTCAACCACTCCACATATTTCTTGTTAACAAACCATAGTTTTGTCAAGTCAGTTAGGACATCTACTTTGTGCATGACACAAGTCATTTTTCCAACAATTGTTTACAGACAGATCATTTCACTTATAATTCACTGTATCACAATTCCAGTGGGTCAGAAGTTTACATACACTAAGTTGACTGTGCCTTTAAACAGCTTGGAAAATTCCAGAAAATGATGTCATGGGTTTATGAGCTTCTGATAGGCTTATTGACATCATTTGAGTCAATTGGAGGTGTACCTGTGGATGTATTTCAAGGCCTACCTTCAAACTCAGTGCTCTTTCCTTGATATCATGGGAAAATCAAAAGAAATCAGCCAAGACCTCAGACAAACAATTGTAGACCTCTGGTAGAAGTCTGGTTCATCCTTGGGAGCAATTTTCAAACGCTTGAAGGTACCATGTTCATCTTTACAAGCAATAGTATGCAAGTATAAACACCATGGGACCACGCAGCCGTCATAGCGCTCAGGAAGGAGACGCGTTCTGTCTTCTAGAGATGAACGTACTTTGGTGCAAAAAGTGCAAATCAATCCCAGAACAGCAGCAAAGAACCTTGTGAAGATGCTGGAAAAAACAGGTACAAAAGTATCTATATCCACAGTAAAACGAGTCCTATATCGACATAACGTGAAAGCCCCCACAGCAAAGAAGAAGCCACTGCTCCAAAACCGCCATAAAAAAGCCAGACTATGGTTTGCAACTGCACATGGGGACCAAGATCGTACTTTTTGGAGAAATGTCCTCTGGTCTGAGGAAACAAAAATAGAACTGTTTGGCCATAATGACCAACGTTATGTTTGGAGAAAAAGGGGTAGGCTTGCAAGCCGAAGAACACCATCCCAACCGTGAAGCACGGGGGTGGCAGCATCATGTTGTGGGTGTGCTTTGCTGCAGGAGGGACTGGTGCTCTTCACAAAATAGATGGCATCATGAGGATGGAAAATTATGTGGATATATTGAGTCAACATCTCAAGACATCAGTCAGGAAGTAAAAGCTTGGTTGCAAATGGGCCTTCCAAATGGACAATGACCCCAAGCATACTTCCAAATTTGTGGCAAAATGGCTTAAGGACAACAAAGTCAAGGTATTGGAGTGGCCATCACGAAGCCCTGACCTCAATCCTATAGAAAATGTGTGGGTAGAACTGAAAAAGCGTGTGCGAGCAAGGAGGCTTTCAAACCTGACTCATTTACACCAGCTCTGTCAGGAGGAATGGGCCAGAATTCACCCAACTTAATGTGGGAAAACTTGTGTAAGGCTACCCGAAACGTTTGACCCAAGTTAAACCATTTAAAGGCAATGCTACCAAATACTAATTGAGTGTATGTAAGCTTCTGACCCACTGGGAATGTGATGAAAGAAATAAAAGCTGAAATAAATCATTCTCTCTACTATTATTCTGACATTTCACATTCTTAAAATAAAGTGGTGATCCTAACTGACCTATGACAGGGATTTTTTTACTAGGATTAAATGTCAGGAATTGTGAAAATCTGAGTTTAAATGTATTTGGTTAAGGTGTATGTAAACTTCCGACTTTAACTGTATCTTCCTTGACAGTTCTACTCACTGGCTTTGTGCATTTTACCAATGAGTGACAGTTGAGAGACAGAAAGACCCTTCACCTCTTCAGACTTTAAAGGCCTAACTACCATTTGGTAAATAGTAGTTCATTTCTACCTGGCATATACTTACCTCGAGAGTGCGAATGGTTTTAGAGAAATTAGTGCTTGTGGTTTAATGTTTCCTATGCCTATTTGGTTATGCCCTTCCTTATAACGGGGGCATACATCATGTTTCCAATGTTTACCTACTATTTTTTTTACATGTATTTAGCGCAATGTTAGCGTGTATGTGTACACTATGTGTAATTTTGAAAGGGTACTCACAGTGTCGCTGTTCACTAGCGGAGGTATAATATATATAACTATCCACCCATTGCTGTTGTCATTGACAAAGCTCTGGTGCCATTTCACTGCAGAAAACAGTAGAGGTAGATGCATATATATTTTGTTGATAATATAGGGAATTTTCATGATTTTGTCGAACAATTTTTCATTACATCGATCTGTCTAATTGTATGGTGGTTATTTGACGTTTTAATATAAGGATGGGAAACAAAAGATTCTCAGCGACAGGCCTGGTCTGCGGCTTTGCTTTCTTTCTTCTACCGCTGCACTCCACTTATGGAGACGTGAGCTATTCTTTTCCGGAGGAGATGAAACGCGGATCTGTTATTGGAAATATAGCCAAGGATCTCGGGCTAGAGGCGAGCAGACTGTCCGCTCGTAAGGCCCGTATTGATACCGAAGGGAACCGAAAACGGTATTGTGACATTAATCTGAGTAACGGAGATTTAAATGCTGCCGAAAGGATTGACAGAGATGGGCTTTGTGGCAAGAAGGCTTCGTGCGTTTTAAAACAGGAACTTGTATTGGAGAATCCTTTGGAGCTGCACCGCATTACTCTTCATGTTCAAGATATTAATGACAATTCGCCACAATTTAATGATGACATGATAGATATAGAGATAAGGGAATCAGCGGAGAAAGGTTCTCGTTTTTTATTAGGAGAGGCCCATGACGCGGACATAGGGCAGAACTCAGTTCAAATATACACTCTAGAAAAGAATGACAATTTTGTGTTGTCCATTGATAGTAACAATGTTGAGCTTGTTCTAGATGAAAAGCTTGACCGTGAAGGAAAGCAGGATATTAAATTATTGCTTACAGCGATGGACGGAGGCACACCGCAAAAATCCGGTACCGTAGTCATACACGTCACTGTACTGGATGCTAACGATAATGCCCCAGTGTTTAGCCAGGCCGTCTATAAAGCCAGTCTGCCTGAAAACTCTCCGTTAGATACTGTAGCAGTTACAGTGAGTGCTACGGATGCAGATGAGGGAGTGAATGGAGAGGTGACGTATGATTTCGATCATATTTCAGATGATGATAAGAAAGTATTTTCTATAGATCGTAAGGGAGGAATAATTAAAGTGATCGGTTCTGTTGACTTTGAAGAGGATCCGTCCTTTGAGCTGCGCATTAAAGCGAAGGACGGTTTAGGGTTAGCATCATATGCCAAAGTGATAATAGAAATTACTGATGTGAATGACAACGCTCCTGTTATATTTCTCAAATCACTGACTAGCCCCATACCTGAGAACGCGTCACCTGGTACAGAGGTGGGCATCATTAACGTGCAGGATAGAGACTCTGAGAATAACCGACAGGTCCGCTGCTCCATTCAGCAAAATGTTCCTTTTATGCTTGTTCCCTCCATCAAAAACTACTATTCTCTGGTGACCACGGGCGAACTGGACCGGGAACTAGTGTCTGATTACAACATTACAATCACTGCCACCGACGAGGGCTCTCCACCTCTGTCCTCATCTAAAAGTGTTCAGTTATCTGTAGCTGACGTCAACGACAACCCACCTGTGTTTGAGGAACAGTCCTATAGCGCCCACATGACTGAAAATAATAGACCCGGGTCTTCCCTGTGTTCCGTTACTGCACGGGACCCAGACTGGAGACAGAACGGAACAGTGATTTATTCTCTCTTACCTGGTGAGGTGAACGGTGTTCCGGTGTCTTCGTTTTTATCCGTTAACGGAGACACGGGGGTGATCCACGCTGTGAGGTCGTTTGATTATGAGCAGTTCAGGACCTTTAAAGTCCAAGTCGTGGCCAGAGACAACGGTTCTCCCCCGCTCAGCAGCAACGTCACGGTCAGTGTGTTCATAACGGATGTGAATGACAACTCTCCTCAGATACTATACCCCGCCCCAGAGGGGATCTCCTTCATGACCGAGCTGGTCCCCAAAGCTGCGCACGGAGGCTCTCTGGTTTCCAAGGTGATAGCGGTGGACGCGGACTCCGGCCAGAATGCCTGGCTGTCCTATCATATAGTCAAATCCACTGATCCGGGACTTTTCACTATTGGTCTCCACAGTGGTGAGATCAGGACACAGCGGGACATTTCTGAATCTGACAGCATGAAACAGAACCTCATTGTGTCAGTGAAAGATAACGGACAGCCCTCTCTCTCTGCCACCTGTACCATGTATTTAGTGATTTCTGATAACTTGGCTGAAGTGCCAGAACTGAAAGATATCTCTTATGATGAGAGCAATTCCAAACTCACCTCTTATCTGATCATCGCGCTGGTGTCCGTCTCCACCTTTTTCCTCACCTTCATCATTGTCATCCTGGCCGTGAGGTTTTGCCGCAGGAGAAAGCCCAGACTGTTGTTTGACGGAGCGGTCGCCATCCCCAGCGCGTATCTCCCTCCCAATTACGCAGAGGTGGATGACGCGGGAACTCTCCGCAGCACTTACAATTATGACGCATACCTGACGACGGGTTCGCGCACAAGTGACTTCAAGTTCGTCACATCTTACAATGACAACACGCTGCCCGCGGACCAGACTCTGAGAAAAACTCCAAAAGACTTTTCTGAAGAACTTGACGACTCCGAAGGGTCCCCAGAGGTAGGCTTTTAATGCAAATAATTATGCGATTGGTTTTTTACGCTTATATGATAGGTTGAGGCTATATTATTTTACAATTGCAGCTAATATGCTTTGTATATTTTGTTGTTTTTGTTGGAGAAACCACTTTTCGTCATTAACCCAGCTTAACTATTAAGCAATCTATGTCTGCTTCAGTTTTTTCAAATAATAGACTTCGGTCGCTTCACGGTTTTGTGATCAGGGTTGTACTGATAATTATTTGCTATTGTGTGTTTGGCACTGGAGGAGAAAAATCCTGTTTGGAAAGAGAATAGACAAGAGAATTACTGTGTGTGGAGAGTTAATCATTTATTAGATATTTTACAGGATGAAATCTCTTGAGATGCACCTTCTCGGTTTAAAGAATGTCCAAATAAAAAACAACCCCCCCCCAAAAAAACAATACTTATTAACAAGAATAATATGGCAACTACTGTCTAATAATACTAACAGTGAAATAATATTAATAATAAAACGTTAATTATGAACATAAAAAAGTTGTTATACACCTACTAATAGGCCTACAACAAATACAAATAAATGATACAACTAATAACACTAAGTAGGCTGCCTATAACATATACATAATTACAAACATCTGTACAAATATTACAAATATCACATGGTGACGTTTCTACTAGTTAAAAACACAAACAGTTTGTTCTTAACATTGGAAAAAGGCCTTTCTTAACTTCACTGTGTGATTTTAATGCCCTGATTTCTATAAGTAAATGATTCCAGCCAGTTTGGCCTTTGTATTCCCTACTAACAGAGTGATGGGAGAAGCGGTGTGAGAGCGTCTGAAGAGCAACCAGAGTCCTCTCAGTGTCACTGTCCATGGTGCTGAAATGTCTAAAATCCTATTTTAAACCATTAGGCTTTACTATTGAGCGCTGTTTGACCTTCATATTCGTATTCCTTCCCATGCTCTGTTTTTTCTATAGCAGTTATGAGTTTGCTCTGGCTGAGGAACCAGCATCGGATATATTGCTTTGTTGCCTCTTGCAGATGTGTTATAATTTATATTCATAGTATACCTGATCTTAACTGATGAAAAAAGAGTGGGGGTGATTTTAATAATTCATGTTTGTATGGTTTAATATCTTATCGTTTTCTGTGTTTCTCTTTCGTTTTCTAATAGTTAATTGACCAATTAAACTTACTTAAGCGTACTTATAACCATCTGTCAGAAAAACATTAAGAAAACTGTAAGTAAATAATGTAATTTCTGTTGAGTACTCATGGTGTCACTGTATACCAGCTGTGTTTGGATAGATCCAGTTCTCCACCCACTGGTGTTGTAACAAGGCTCGGGTGCTCGGATGTCATTCTGCAGAAAATATTGGACGCGGTCACATTGCTTGAACATTTTGAGGATATTATTTTCATCAAGCTGAATCTTTTGGTGGAATACTATTTGTTTGCATTGTATTATCAAGGCCATACTGTGTTTTGACGTTTTTAATCCCAGGATGGGGCACAAAGGAATCTCGGTGACCGGCCTGGTCTGGGGCTATGCTTTCTTTCTTCAATCGCTGCACTCCGCCAACGGAGACGTGAGCTATTCTTTTCCGGAGGAGATGAAACGCGGATATGTTATTGGAAATATAGCTAAGGATATCGGGCTGGAGACGAGCAGACTGTCCATTCGTAATGCCCGTATTGATACCGAAGGGAACCACGAACGGTATTGTGACATTAATCTAAGCACGGGAGATTTGACTATAGCTGAAAGGATTGACAGAGAGGGGCTTTGTGGCAAAAAGGCTTCGTGCGTTTTAAAACAGGAACTTGTGCTTGAAGATCCGTTGGAGCTTCACCGTATTAGTCTTCATGTCCAAGATATAAATGATAATTCCCCACAGTTTAAAAATAATTTTATCAAAATGGAAATTAGTGAATCAGCAGACAAAGGCGTTCGTTTTTCTCTAGATGAGGCCCATGATGCTGATATAGGACAGAATACGGTTCAGAGCTATACACTACAAAGAAATGAACATTTTATTTTGAATGTCAAAACAAAAAGTGGTGGACGCAAATACAGCGAGTTAGTGTTAGACAAAGAGTTAGACCGTGAGGGGCACCATGAAATCAAATTATTACTGACAGCGATGGACGGAGGCACTCCGCAGAGATCAGGTACTGTAGTCATACACGTCACTGTACTGGATGCTAACGATAATGCCCCAGTGTTCAGCAAGGCCGTCTATAAAGCCAGTCTGCCTGAAAACTCTCCTTTAGATACTGTAGTGGTTAAAGTGAGTGCTACGGATGCAGATGAGGGATTGAATGGTGAAGTTACATATGAATTTGATGATGTTTCAGATGAAAATAGCAATGTATTTTCTCTTGATCATAAGACTGGACAAATTATAGTTGTTGGTCCAGTAGATTACGAAAAGGAGTCTTCATATGAAATGCAGATCAGTGCAAAGGACGGTTTAGGGTTAGCATCCTACTCTACATTGATAATAGAAATCACTGATGTTAATGACAACGCTCCTGTGATTTATCTCAAATCTCTGACTAACCCCATACCTGAGAACGCGTCTCCTGGTACAGAGGTGGGCATCATTAACGTGCAGGATAGAGACTCTGAGAATAACCGAGAGGTCCGCTGCTCCATCCAGCAAAACGTTCCTTTTAAGCTGGTGCCATCCATCAAAAACTACTATTCTCTGGTGACCACGGGCGAACTGGACCGGGAACTAGTGTCTGATTACAACATTACAATCACTGCCACCGACGAGGGCTCTCCACCTCTGTCCTCATCTAAAAGTGTTCAGTTATCTGTAGCTGACGTCAACGACAACCCACCTGTGTTTGAGGAACAGTCCTATAAAGCCCACGTGACTGAAAATAACAAACCAGGTGCATCCGTGTGTTCCGTTACTGCCCGAGACCCAGACTGGAGACAGAACGGAACAGTGATTTATTCTCTCTTACCTGGTGAGGTGAACGGTGTCCCAGTGTCCTCATTGTTATCCGTTAACGGGACACGGGGTGATCCACGCTGTGAGGTCATTTGATTATGAGCAGTTCAGGAGTTTTACAGTCATTGTGGTGGCTAGAGACAACGGTTCTCCCCCGCTCAGCAGCAACGTCACGGTCAGTGTGTTCATAACGGATGTGAATGACAACTCACCTCAGATACTATACCCTGCCCCGGAGGGGAACTCCTTCATGACGGAGCTGGTCCCCAAAGTTGCGCACGGAGGCTCTCTGGTTTCAAAGGTGATAGCGGTGGACGCGGACTCCGGCCAGAATGCCTGGCTGTCCTATCATATTGTCAAATCCACTGATCAGGGACTTTTCACTATTGGTCTCCACAGTGGAGAGATCAGGACACAGCGGGACATTTCTGAATCTGACAGCATGAAACAGAACCTCATTGTGTCAGTGAAAGATAACGGACAGCCCTCTCTCTCTGCCACCTGTACCATGTATTTAGTGATTTCTGATAACTTGGCTGAAGTGTCAGAACTGAAAGATATCTCTTATGATGAGAGCAATTCCAAACTCACCTCTTATCTGATCATCGCGCTGGTGTCCGTCTCCACCTTTTTCCTCACCTTCATCATTGTCATCCTGGCCGTGAGGTTTTGTTGCAGGAGAAAGCCCAGACTGTTGTTTGACGGAGCGGTCGCCATCCCCAGCGCGTATCTCCCTCCCAACTACGCAGAGGTGGATGGGGCGGGAACTCTCCGCAGCACTTACAATTATGACGCATACCTGACGACGGGTTCGCGCACAAGTGACTTCAAGTTCGTCACATCTTACAATGACAACACGCTGCCCGCGGACCAGACTCTGAGAAAAACTCCAACAGACTTTTCTGAAGAACTTGACGACTCCGAAGGGTCCCCAGAGGTAGGCTTTTAATGCAAATAATAATGCGATTTGTTTTTTACACTTATATGATAGGTTGAGGCTATATTATTTTACAATTGCAGCTAATATGCTTTGTATATTTTGTTGTTTTTGTTGGAGAAACCACTTTTCGTCATTAACCCAGCTTAACTATTAAGCAATCTATGTCTGCTTCAGTTTTTTCAAATAATAGACTTCGGTCGCTTCACGGTTTTGTGATCAGGGTTGTACTGATAATTATTTGCTATTGTGTGTTTGGCACTGGAGGAGTGAAATCCTGTTTGGAAAGAGAATAGACAAGAGAATTACTGTGTGTGGAGAGTTAATCATTTATTAGATATTTTACAGGATGAAATCTCTTGAGATGCACCTTCTCGGTTTAAAGAATGTCCAAATAAAAACAACCCCCCAAAAAAAAAAAAAACAATACTTATTAACAAGAATAATATGGCAACTACTGTCTAATAATACTAACAGTGAAATAATATTAATAATAAAACGTTAATTATGAACATAAAAAAGTTGTTATACACCTACTAATAGGCCTACAACAAATACAAATAAATGATACAACTAATAACACTAAGTAGGCTGCCTATAACATATACATAATTACAAATATCTTCACATGGTGACGTTTCTACTAGTTAAAAACACAAACAGTTTGTTCTTAACATTGGAAAAAGGGCTTTCTTAACTTCACTGTGTGATTTTAATGCCCTGATTTCTATAAGTAAATGATTCCAGCCAGTTTGGCCTTTGTATTCCCTACTAACAGAGTGATGGGAGAAGCGGTGTGAGAGCGTCTGAAGAGCAACGAGAGTCCTCTCAGTGTCACTGTCCATGGTGCTGAAATGTCTAAAATCCTATTTTAAACCATTAGGCTTTACTATTGAGCGCTGTTTGACCTTCATATTCTTATTCCTTCCCATGCTCTGTTTTTTCTATAGCAGTTATGAGTTTGCTCTGGCTGAGGAACCAGCATCGGATATATTGCTTTGTTGCCTCTTGCAGATGTGTTATAATTTATATTCATAGTATACCTGATCTTAACTGATGAAAAAAGAGTGGGGGTGATTTTAATAATTCATGTTTGTATGGTTTAATATCTTATCGTTGTCTGTGTTTCTCTTTCGTTTTCTAATAGTTAATTGACCAATTAAACTTACTTAAGCGTATTTATAACCATCTGTCAGAAAAACATTAAGAAAACTGTAAGTAAATAATGTAATTTCTGTTGAGTACTCATGGTGTCGCTGTATACCAGCTGTGTTTGGATAGATCCAGTTCTCCACCCACTGGTGTTGTAACAAGACTCGGGTGCTCGGATGTCATTCTGCAGAAAATATTGGACGCGGTCACATTGCTTGAACATTTTGAGGATATTATTTTCATCAAGCTGAATCTTTTGGTGGAATACTATTTGTTTGCATTGTATTATCAAGGCCATATTGTATTTTGACGTTTTTAATCCCAGGATGGGGCACAAAGGAATCTCGGTGACCGGCCTGGTCTGGGGCTATGCTTTCTTTCTTCAATCGCTGCACTCCGCCCATGGAGACGTGAGCTATTCTTTTCCGGAGGAGATGAAACGCGGATATGTTATTGGAAATATAGCTAAGGATATCGGGCTGGAGACGAGCAGACTGTCCATTCGTAATGCCCGTATTGATACCGAAGGGAACCACGAACGGTATTGTGACATTAATCTAAGCACGGGAGATTTGACTATAGCTGAAAGGATTGACAGAGAGGGGCTTTGTGGCAAGAAGGCTTCGTGCGTTTTAAAACAGGAACTTGTGCTTGAAGATCCGTTGGAGCTTCACCGTATTAGTCTTCATGTCCAAGATATAAATGATAATTCCCCACAGTTTAAAAATAATTTTATCAAAATGGAAATTAGTGAATCAGCAGTCAAAGGCGTTCGTTTTTCTCTAGATGAGGCCCATGATGCTGATATAGGACAGAATACGGTTCAGAGCTATACACTACAAAGAAATGAACATTTTATTTTGAATGTCAAAACAAAAAGTGGTGGACGCAAATACAGCGAGTTAGTGTTAGACAAAGAGTTAGACCGTGAGGGGCACCATGAAATAAAGTTATTACTGACAGCGATGGACGGAGGCACTCCGCAGAGATCAGGTACTGTAGTCATACACGTCACTGTACTGGATGCTAACGATAATGCCCCAGTGTTCAGCCAGGCCGTCTATAAAGCCAGTCTGCCTGAAAACTCTCCTTTAGATACTGTAGTGGTTAAAGTGAGTGCTACGGATGCAGATGAGGGATTGAATGGTGAAGTTACATATGAATTTGATGATGTTTCAGATGAAAATAGCAATGTATTTTCTCTTGATCATAAGAC
This sequence comes from Brachymystax lenok tsinlingensis, assembly GCA_030435695.1. Lineage (NCBI taxonomy): Eukaryota > Metazoa > Chordata > Actinopteri > Salmoniformes > Salmonidae > Brachymystax > Brachymystax lenok. The sequence continues at coordinate 16,413,457 of CM059784.1, forward strand.
TGGACAAATTATAGTTGTTGGTCCAGTAGATTACGAAAAGGAGTCTTCATATGAAATGCAGATCAGTGCAAAGGATGGTTTAGGGTTAGCATCCTACTCTACATTGATAATAGAAATCACTGATGTTAATGACAACACTCCTGTGATTTATCTCAAATCTCTGACTAGCCCCATACCTGAGAACGCGTCACCTGGTACAGAGGTGGGCATCATTAACGTGCAAGATAGAGACTCTGAGAATAACCGAGAGGTCCGCTGCTCCATTCAGCAAAACGTTCCTTTTAAGCTGGTGCCATCCATCAAAAACTACTATTCTCTGGTGACCACGGGCGAACTGGACCGGGAACTAGTGTCTGATTACAACATTACAATCACTGCCACCGACGAGGGCTCTCCACCTCTGTCCTCATCTAAAAGTATTCAGTTATCTGTAGCTGACGTCAACGACAACCCACCTGTGTTTGAGGAACAGTCCTATAAAGCCCACGTGACTGAAAATAACAAACCAGGTGCATCCGTGTGTTCCGTTACTGCCCGAGACCCAGACTGGAGACAGAACGGAACAGTGATTTATTCTCTCTTACCTGGTGAGGTGAACGGTGTCCCAGTGTCCTCATTGTTATCCGTTAACGGGGACACGGGGGTGATCCACGCTGTGAGGTCATTTGATTATGAGCAGTTCAGGAGTTTTACAGTCATTGTGGTGGCTAGAGACAACGGTTCTCCCCCCGCTCAGCAGCAACGTCACGGTCAGTGTGTTCATAACGGATGTGAATGACAACTCACCTCAGATACTATACCCTGCCCCGGAGGGGAACTCCTTCATGACGGAGCTGGTCCCCAAAGTTGCGCACGGAGGCTCTCTGGTTTCAAAGGTGATAGCGGTGGACGCGGACTCCGGCCAGAATGCCTGGCTGTCCTATCATATTGTCAAATCCACTGATCAGGGGACTTTTCACTATTGGTCTCCACAGTGGAGAGATCAGGACACAGCGGGACATTTCTGAATCTGACAGCATGAAACAGAACCTCATTGTGTCAGTGAAAGATAACGGACAGCCCTCTCTCTCTGCCACCTGTACCATGTATTTAGTGATTTCTGATAACTTGGCTGAAGTGCCAGAACTGAAAGATATCTCTTATGATGAGAGCAATTCCAAACTCACCTCTTATCTGATCATCGCGCTGGTGTCCGTCTCCACCTTTTTCCTCACCTTCATCATTGTCATCCTGGCCGTGAGGTTTTGCCGCAGGAGAAAGCCCAGACTGTTGTTTGACGGAGCGGTCGCCATCCCCAGTGCGTATCTCCCTCCCAACTACGCAGAGGTGGATGGCGCGGGAACTCTCCGCAGTACTTACAATTATGACGCATACCTGACGACGGGTTCGCGAACAAGTGACTTCAAGTTCGTCACATCTTACAATGACAACACGCTGCCTGCGGACCAGACTCTGACAAAATCTCCAACGGACTTTTCTGAAGATCTCGACGACTCCAATGTGTCCCCAGAGGTAAGACTTTATTGTAAACAAAAAATATGCTATTGGTTTTATGTTTTATTAAATAGAGGCTATATATTTTCATACTTGGTCTTGTGTCATGCTTAGCAAAACAATTAAAGCCTCAATTAGAGCAAGATCCTTTGTCCTATGGAAAATTAAATTTTTCACAGCAGTACATTCCTTTTCCAGTGCTTGTCTACATTGTCAGTCTGTATTTGCATACTCCGTTACAGTGCAGAAAAATGCTCCAACACAACTCGTTGTCTAAATAGCTCAATGTTTTTTCTCTTTTTCAATGCCTTCCAACAAGGCCTATATCAAACTATTCCAAATAGAACCAGCAATATATTTTGGGTGCCGTCTTTCGGAAGGGACAGTATCCCACGAAAAAGCCAGTTTATTTATCATTCCCAAACCAAATTTAGTCAATCACAAATCAAACAACATAATATAATTTGCGAACACTGCCTTGAAATTAGTAGGTTTTATTTCAAAGCATGACATAAAACACATTAATCATAAAGCCCTAGATACTGCCGTGTAAACAAATACTATTCAACAAAAGATGCAGTTTGATGTAAATCATTTACACAAAATGTGCATGCAGTTGGATTATTTTCTACAGCTAAATGGCACCCAACAGCAGTGGGTGGAGAACTGGACCTATCTAAACACAGCTGGTGAACAGAGAGACAGTGAGTACACATGCACACGGACATTATTAAATAGGCATAATCAACAGAAATGGGATTTCATGCATGTTCAGCACCATGGACAGCAAAACGGTGAAGCCTGACGTTAATCTTCAGACACGCAGACCACTTATACAAAGAGAGTATCAATCTTTTTTTTCCTCTTCCCATGGAGCAAAAAATAAACATCTAGGAAACAGAGCAAAACTCCTTTATCAACCCATTTCCTGAAACCTCAAAACGGTGGTCCGTGTACGTGATAAAGACGAGCAAAAAATACTATAAAATAAATAATACAAATACTGACCTATAATATTGTACACTAAACAAATGGGAACTTCTATAATTTCATACTAGTACAATTGCTCAGAGAAAAACGTTTTGTATAACAAGTAATACAAAGAATCTCAAGAAATTACGTGTAACAATTATTGGCAGCCCTGTTTTCAATACTTTTTGCACCCTTCCCTTGCGGGGATAACGGTTTCTTAGACTTTTCTATAAAAACAAAAAGAGATTGGAGAACACATTGGGAGGAATCTTAGACCACATTGGGAGGAATCTTAGACCAATATTCTACAGAATATTTCACGATCCTCAATATCAATATCCGATGCTATGGTCAGATGAGACGTAAAATAGAGCTCTTTGGCCTTGCACACCAGTTTGGCTCGAAAGAAGGATGCAATGCAAAAAAATGACCTCATAGCTACTAGAAATTATCTAGCAAATACCAGGACATTTTAGCCAAAAACCTGGTTGCCTCTGCTAGGAAGCTGAAACTCGGCAAAAAGTGAATCTTCCAGCAAGACAATGACCAAAGATGACCAAAATCCACAAAGAAATGGTTAATTGACCATAAAATCAACATTTTGCAATGGTCATCTCAGTCTTCGGACATGAACCCCATTGAAAACCTGTGGTTTGATATGAAGAGGGCAGTCCATAAGAGTAGATCTAAGGATATTGAGGATCGTGAAATATTCTGTAGAGAGGAATGGTCTAAGATTCCTCCCAATGTGTTCTCCAATCTCTTTTTGTTTTTATAGAAAAGGCTAAGAAACCGTTATCCCCGCAAGGGAAGGGTGCAAAAAGTATTGAAAACAGGGCTGCCAATAATTGTTACACGTAATTTCTTGAGACTTTTTGTATTACTTGTTATACAAAACGTTTTTCTCTGAGCAATTGTACTAGTATGAAATTATAGAAGTTCCCATTTGTTTAGTGTACAATATTATAGGTCAGTATTTGTATTATTTATTTTATAGTATTTTTTGCTCGTCTTTATCACGTACACGGACCACCGTTTTGAGGTTTCAGGAAATGGGTTGATAAAGGAGTTTTGCTCTGTTTCCTAGATGTTTATTTTTTGCTCCATGGGAAGAGGAAAAAAAAGATTGATACTCTCTTTGTATAAGTGGTCTGCGTGTCTGAAGAGTAACGTCAGGCTTCACCGTTTTGCTGTCCATGGTGCTGAACATGCATAAAATCCCATTTCTGTTGATTATGCCTATTTAATAATGTCCATGTGCATGTGTACTCACTGTCTCTCTGTTCACCAGCTGTGTTTAGATAGGTCCAGTTCTCCACCCACTGCTGTTGGGTGCCATTTAGCTGTAGAAAATAATCCAACTGCATGCACATTTTGTGTAAATGATTTACATCAAACTGCATCTTTTGTTGAATAGTATTTGTTTACACGGCAGTATCTAGGGCTTTATGATTAATGTGTTTTATGTCATGCTTTGAAATAAAACCTACTAATTTCAAGGCAGTGTTCGCAAATTATATTATGTTGTTCGATTTGTGATTGACTAAATTTGGTTTGGGAATGATAAATAAACTGGCTTTTTCGTGGGATACTGTCCCTTCCGAAAGACGGCACCCAAAATATATTGCTGGTTCTATTTGGAATAGTTTGATATAGGCCTTGTTGGAAGGCATTGAAAAAGAGACAAACATTGAGCTATTTAGACAATGAGTTGTGTTGGAGCATTTTTCTGCACTGTAACGGAGTTCCGCTGTCCGTGCAGTGTTTCTGAAAATACCGGTTAATTTTCAGAAGGCTTTAGAGCATCTTATTCTATTTTGACAACAGGGCTAGCCTATTACTTTCCTTCCTTTAGTGTGTTTTATTCTATTTTGACAGCAGGGCTAGCCTATTACTTTCCTTCCTTTAGCGTGTTTTATTCTAGTTTGACAACAGGGCTAGCCTATTACCTTCCTTCCTTTAGCGTGTTTTATTCTAGTTTGACAACAGGGCTAGCCTATTACTTTCCTTCCTTTAGTGTGTTTTATTCTATTTTGACAGCAGGGCTAGCCTATTACCTTCCTTCCTTTGGCGTGTTTTATTCTAGTTTGACAGCAGGGCTAGCCTATTGATTTCCTTCCTTTAGCGTGTTTTATTCTATTTTGACAGCAGGGCTAGCCTATTACTTTCCTTCCTTTAGCGTGTTTTATTCTAGTTTGACAGCAGGGCTAGCCTATTGATTTCCTTCCTTTAGCGTGTTTTATTCTAGTTTGACAACAGGGCTAGCCTATTGATTTCCTTCCTTTAGCGTGTTTTATTCTAGTTTGACAACAGGGCTAGCCTATTGATTTCCTTCCTTTAGCGTGTTTTATTCTAGTTTGACAGCAGGGCTAGCCTATTGATTTCCTTCCTTTAGCGTGTTTTATTCTAGTTTGACAACAGGGCTAGCCTATTGATTTCCTTCCTTTAGCGTGTTTTATTCTAGTTTGACAACAGGGCTAGCCTATTACCTTCCTTCCTTTAGCGTGTTTTATTCTAGTTTGACAACAGGGCTAGCCTATTGATTTCCTTCCTTTAGCGTGTTTTATTCTATTTTGACAGCAGGGCTAGCCTATTGATTTCCTTCCTTTAGCGTGTTTTATTCTAGTTTGACAACAGGGCTAGCCTATTACCTTCCTTCCTTTAGCGTGTTTTATTCTAGTTTGACAACAGGGCTAGCCTATTGATTTCCTTCCTTTAGCGTGTTTTATTCTAGTTTGACAACAGGGCTAGCCTATTACTTTCCTTCCTTTAGCGTGTTTTATTCTAGTTTGACAGCAGGGCTAGCCTATTGATTTCCTTCCTTTAGCGTGTTTTATTCTATTTTGACAGCAGGGCTAGCCTATTACTTTCCTTCCTTTGGCGTGTTTTATTCTATTTTGACAGCAGGGCTAGCCTATTACTTTCCTTCCTTTAGCGTGTTTTATTCTATTTTGACAGCAGGGCTAGCCTATTGATTTCCTTCCTTTAGCGTGTTTTATTCTAGTTTGACAACAGGGCTAGCCTATTACCTTCCTTCCTTTAGCGTGTTTTATTCTAGTTTGACAACAGGGCTAGCCTATTGATTTCCTTCCTTTAGCGTGTTTTATTCTAGTTTGACAACAGGGCTAGCCTATTACTTTCCTTCCTTTAGCGTGTTTTATTCTATTTTGACAGCAGGGCTAGCCTATTGATTTCCTTCCTTTAGCGTGTTTTATTCTAGTTTGACAACAGGGCTAGCCTATTACCTTCCTTCCTTTAGCGTGTTTTATTCTAGTTTGACAACAGGGCTAGCCTATTGATTTCCTTCCTTTAGCGTGTTTTATTCTATTTTGACAGCAGGGCTAGCCTATTGATTTCCTTCCTTTAGCGTGTTTTATTCTAGTTTGACAACAGGGCTAGCCTATTGATTTCCTTCCTTTAGCGTGTTTTATTCTAGTTTGACAACAGGGCTAGCCTATTACTTTCCTTCCTTTAGCGTGTTTTATTCTATTTTGACAACAGGGCTAGCCTATTACCTTCCTTCCTTTAGCGTGTTTTATTCTAGTTTGACAACAGGGCTAGCCTATTGATTTCCTTCCTTTAGCGTGTTTTATTCTAGTTTGACAACAGGGCTAGCCTATTACTTTCCTTCCTTTAGCGTGTTTTATTCTATTTTGACAACAGGGCTAGCCTATTGATTTCCTTCCTTTAGCGTGTTTTATTCTAGTTTGACAACAGGGCTAGCCTATTACTTTCCTTCCTTTAGCGTGTTTTATTCTATTTTGACAACAGGGCTAGCCTATTGATTTCCTTCCTTTAGCGTGTTTTATTCTAGTTTGACAACAGGGCTAGCCTATTGATTTCCTTCCTTTAGCGTGTTTTATTCTAGTTTGACAACAGGGCTAGCCTATTACTTTCCTTCCTTTAGCGTGTTTTATTCTATTTTGACAGCAGGGCTAGCCTATTGATTTCCTTCCTTTAGCGTGTTTTATTCTAGTTTGACAACAGGGCTAGCCTATTACCTTCCTTCCTTTAGCGTGTTTTATTCTAGTTTGACAACAGGGCTAGCCTATTGATTTCCTTCCTTTAGCGTGTTTTATTCTAGTTTGACAACAGGGCTAGCCTATTACCTTCCTTCCTTTAGCGTGTTTTATTCTAGTTTGACAGCAGGGCTAGCCTATTACCTTCCTTCCTTTAGCGTGTTTTATTCTAGTTTGACAACAGGGCTAGCCTACTACTTTCCTTCAGTCTCTCGGTCCCAGCTTTGATGCACCTGTACTGGCCTCGCCTTCTGGATGATAGCGGGGTGAACAGGCAGCGGCTCGGGTAGTTGTTGTCCATTATGATATTTGTGGCCTTCCTGTGACATCGGGTGGTGTAGGTGTCCTGGAGGGCAGGTAGTTTACCCCCGGTGATGCGTTGTGCAGTCCTCACTACCCTCTGGAGAGCCTTACGGTTGTGGGCGGAGCAGTTGCCGTACCAGGCGGTGATACAGCCTGACAGGATGCTCTCGATTGTGCATCTGTAGAAGTTTGTCAGTGATTTTGGTGACAAGCTGAATTTCTTCAGCCTCCTGAGGTTGAAGAGGCGCTGTTGCGCCTTCTTCACCACGCTGTCTGTGTGGGTGGACCATTTCAGTTTGTCCGTGATGTGTACGCCGAGGAACTTAAAACTTTCCACCTTCTCCACTACTGTCCCGTCGATGAGGATAGGGGGGTGCTCCCTCTCCTATTTCCTGAAGACCACGATAATCTCCTTTGTTTTGTTGACATTGAGTGAGAGGTTATTTTCCTGACACCACACTCCGAGGGCCCTCACCTCCTCCCTGTAGGCCGTCTCGTCGTTGTTGGTAATCAAGCCTACCACAGTAGTGTCGTCAGCAAACTTGATGATTGAGTTGGATGCGTGCTTGGCCACGCAGTCATTGGTAAACAGGGAGTACAGGAGAGGGCTGAGAACGCACCCTTGTGGGGCCCCAGTGTTGAGGATCAGCGGGGTGGAGATGTTGTTTCCTACCCTCACCACCTGGGGCCGGCCCGTCAGGAAGTCCAGGACCCAGTTGCACAGGGTTGGGTCGAGACCTAGGGTCTCGAGCTTAACCTCTCAGGGATTGCTGGGGCGCTAGCACCCCAATTCCGACACTACCAGGTGAAATGTAAGGTGCCAAATTCAAAATCCAAAAGTTGAATTATTAAACATCCACCAATATACAAGTGTTCCATACTCATCAAAAGCTCTGTTTCTTGGCAATATCACAGCATTGTCAGATTTCAAAAATGCTTTACGGCGAAAGCAGCACATTTGATTGTTTGAGGGTAGCACCTCACATATTTTTCCCATAGCCATGAATCGATTAGCTATCACGGCACACACATAACACATTTCACAGCGAAAACAAATCAATTACCTGTTGAAGAACTTCTGCTGAGGTCATCCTAAGTGTCCAACGAAGACAATCCATGGTTCTTTTGTTAGAAAAAGTACTGTATTTTATCCATAAATCTCCATTTGGTTCAAGCGTTATAATCAGAAAGCGACAGCCTCCACTCCTCCATTGAAACGTGAAGCGCAAACTCGTTCATCTTATACCTATAAACTTGTCCAAGAACAATCAAACATAGTTTTAAATGTATCCTTAGGAACACTTTTACGTATATTTACTATTATAAATCAACCGGAATATAAACTGATTGATAAAGACGGTAAAAAAGACACAGCGCGCCCTGTCGGGAACGCGCACTGGGTACTGTTTACATAAAAAGTACACTTCCTGGTTTGCTCTTCTTCTCTGGTCTAAAGCATCCAAATTGAAAGTTTACACTGTCTCGAGACTGTTGACATCTAAAGGAAGCGATGGGTACTGCATTCATATGCCCTTATATGGTCATTTTCATGAGGGAGGGGTTCCAAATGAGCAATGTGTCAAAATCACTTTTTCCAGGACAGAAATTCCTCGGGGTTTCGCCTGCCATATGCGTTCTGTTTCACTCACAGACAAATGGTTAACACTTTTGGAAAGTCCAGATTGTTTCCTATCCAATGGTACTAAATATGTGCATATCCTATTTTCTGGGCCTGAATGGGAGGCATTTTACTTTGGGCACGCCAGGCTCTCCAAAACGGTCACCTCATGAGCCGATCCCTAACAAGTTAATGACGAGCTTAGAGGGCACTATGGTGTTAAATGCTGAGCTGTAGTCGATGAACAGCATTCTTACATAGGTATTCCTCTTGTCCAGATGGGTTAGGGCAGTACGCAGTGTGATTGCGATTGCGTCGTCTGTGGACCTATTGGGACGGTAAGCAAATTGGAGTGGGTCCAGGGTATCTGGCAGGATGGAGGTGATATGATCCTTGACTAGACTCTCAAAGCACTTCATGATGACGGAAGTGAGTGCTACGGGGCGATAGTCATTTAGCTCAGTTACCTTAGCTTTCTTAGGAACAGGAACAATGGTGGCCCTCTTGAAGCATGTGGGAACAGCAGACTGGGATTGGCACTGATTGAATATGTCCGTAAACACACCAGCCAGCTGGTCTGCGCATGCTCTGAGGACACGGCCAGGGATGCCATCTGGGCCAGCAGCCTTGCGAGGGTTAACACATTTAAATGTTTTCCTCACGTTGGCTGCGGTGAAGGTGAGTCCGCAGGTTTTGGTAGCGGGCCGTGTCGGTGGCATTGTATTGTCCTCAAAGCAGGCAAAGAAGTTGTTTAGTTTGTCTGGGAGCAGGACGTCGTGGTCTGTGACGGGGCTGGTTTTCTTTTTGTAGTCTGTGATTGACTGTAGACCCTGCCACATTCCTCTCGTGTCTGAGCCTTTGAATTGTGACTCTACTTTGTCTCTATATTGACGCTTAGCTTGTTTGATTGCCTTGCGGAGGGAATAGCTACACTGTTTGTATTCAGTCATGTTTCCGGTCGCCTTACCCTGGTTAAAAGCAGTGGTTTGCGCTTTCAGTTTTGCGCGAATGCTGCCATCAATCCACGGTTTCTGGTTGGGGAAGGTTTTAATAGTTGCTATGGGTACCACATCACCAATGCACTTGCTAATAAACTCGCTCACCGAATCAGCGTATACATCAATGTTGTTGTCAGATGCTATCCGGAACATATCCCAGTCCTTTCTCCGGCGCCGCCGTTGTTTTGAGTCGCCGGCTGGGATCCAGTCTATTGTCCTAGTTGGGGTACCAAACAGAGAATCCGCTTCGGGAAAGTCGTATTCCTGGTTGTAATGTTGGTAAGTTGGCATTGCTCTTATATCCAATAGTTCCTCCCGGTTGTATGTAATAAAACTTAATATTTCCCGGGGTAACAATGTAAGAAGTAATACATAAAAAAACTAAATACTGCATAGTTTCCTGAGAACGTGAAGCGAGGCTGCCATCTCTGTCGGCGCCGGAAGAGTTTACTTTCCTTCCTTTGGCGTGTTTTATTCTATTTTGACAGCAGGGCTAGCCTATTACTTTCCTTCCTTTAGCGTATTTTATTATAGTTTGACAGCAGGGCTAGCCTATTACTTTCCTTCCTTTAGCGTGTTTTATTCTATTTTGACAGCAGGGCTAGCCTATTACTTTCCTTCCTTTGGCGTGTTTTATTCTATTTTGACAGCAGGGCTAGCCTATTACTTTCCTTCCTTTGGCGTGTTTTATTCTATTTTGACAGCAGGGCTAGCCTATTACCTTCCTTCCTTTAGCGCCTTTATTCTACTTTGACAGCAGGGCTAGCCTATTACTTTCCTTCCTTTGGCGTGTTTTATTCTAGTTTGACAGCAGGGCTAGCCTATTACTTTCCTTCCTTTGGCGTGTTTTATTCTAGTTTGACAACAGGGCTAGCCTATTACCTTCCTTCCTTTTAGCGTGTTTTAAACTAGTTTGACAACAGGACTAGTTTAATACTTTCCTTCCTTTAGCGTGTTTTATTCTAGTTTGACAGCAGGGCTAGCCTATTACTTTCCTTCCTTTGGCGTGTTTTATTCTAGTTTGACACCAGGGCTAGCCTATTACTTTCCTTCCTTTGGCGTGTTTTATTCTAGTTTGACAGCAGGGCTAGCCTATTACTTTCCTTCCTTTGGCGTGTTTTATTCTAGTTTGACAACAGGGCTAGCCTATTACTTTCCTTCCTTTAGCGTGTTTTATTCTAGTTTGACAGCAGGGCTAGCCTATTACTTTCCTTCCTTTGGCGTGTTTTATTCTAGTTTGACAGCAGGGCTAGCCTATTACTTTCCTTCCTTTAGCGTGTTTTATTCTATTTTGACAGCAGGGCTAGCCTATTACTTTCCTTCCTTTGGCGTGTTTTATTCTAGTTTGACAGCAGGGCTAGCCTATTACTTTCCTTCCTTTGGCGTGTTTTATTCTAGTTTGACAACAGGGCTAGCCTATTACTTTCCTTCCTTTTAGTGTGTTTTAAACTAGTTTGACAACAGGGCTAGTTTAATACTTTCCTTCCTTTGGCGTGTTTTATTCTAGTTTGACAACAGGGCTAGCCTATTACTTTCCTTCCTTTTAGCGTGTTTTATTCTACTTTGACAACAGGGCTAGCCTATTACTTTCCTTCCTTTGGCGTGTTTTATTCTAGTTTGACAACAGGGCTAGCCTATTACTTTCCTTCCTTTTAGCGTGTTTTATTCTACTTTGACAACAGGGCTAGCCTATTACTTTCCTTCCTTTGGCGTGTTTTATTCTAGTTTGACAACAGGGCTAGCCTATTACTTTCCTTCCTTTAGCGTATTTTATTATAGTTTGACAGCAGGGCTAGCCTATTACTTTCCTTCCTTTGGCGTGTTTTATTCTATTTTGACAGCAGGGCTAGCCTATTACTTTCCTTCCTTTAGTGTGTTTTATTCTATTTTGACAGCAGGGCTAGCCTATTACTTTCCTTCCTTTAGCGTGTTTTATTCTAGTTTGACAACAGGGCTAGCCTATTACTTTCCTTCCTTTGGCGTGTTTTATTCTAGTTTGACACCAGGGCTAGCCTATTACTTTCCTTCCTTTAGCGTGTTTTATTCTAGTTTGACAGCAGGGCTAGCCTATTACTTTCCTTCCTTTGGCGTGTTTTATTCTATTTTGACAGCAGGGCTAGCCTATTACTTTCCTTCCTTTGGCGTGTTTTATTCTAGTTTGACACCAGGGCTAGCCTATTACTTTCCTTCCTTTAGCGTGTTTTATTCTAGTTTGACAGCAGGGCTAGCCTATTACTTTCCTTCCTTTGGCGTGTTTTATTCTATTTTGACAGCAGGGCTAGCCTATTACTTTCCTTCCTTTAGTGTGTTTTATTCTATTTTGACAGCAGGGCTAGCCTATTACTTTCCTTCCTTTAGCGTGTTTTATTCTAGTTTGACAACAGGGCTAGCCTATTACTTTCCTTCCTTTGGCGTGTTTTATTCTAGTTTGACAGCAGGGCTAGCCTATTACTTTCCTTCCTTTGGCGTGTTTTATTCTAGTTTGACAACAGGGCTAGCCTATTACTTTCCTTCCTTTTAGCGTGTTTTAAACTAGTTTGACAACAGGACTAGTTTAATACTTTCCTTCCTTTAGCGTGTTTTATTCTAGTTTGACAGCAGGGCTAGCCTATTACTTTCCTTCCTTTGGCGTGTTTTATTCTAGTTTGACACCAGGGCTAGCCTATTACTTTCCTTCCTTTGGCGTGTTTTATTCTAGTTTGACAGCAGGGCTAGCCTATTACTTTCCTTCCTTTGGCGTGTTTTATTCTAGTTTGACAACAGGGCTAGCCTATTACTTTCCTTCCTTTGGCGTGTTTTATTCTAGTTTGACAGCAGGGCTAGCCTATTACTTTCCTTCCTTTAGCGTGTTTTATTCTATTTTGACAGCAGGGCTAGCCTATTACTTTCCTTCCTTTGGCGTGTTTTATTCTAGTTTGACAGCAGGGCTAGCCTATTACTTTCCTTCCTTTGGCGTGTTTTATTCTAGTTTGACAACAGGGCTAGCCTATTACTTTCCTTCCTTTTAGCGTGTTTTAAACTAGTTTGACAACAGGGCTAGTTTATTACTTTGCTTCCTTTGGCGTGTTTTATTCTAGTTTGACAACAGGGCTAGCCTATTACTTTCCTTCCTTTTAGCGTGTTTTATTCTACTTTGACAACAGGGCTAGCCTATTACTTTCCTTCCTTTGGCGTGTTTTATTCTAGTTTGACAACAGGGCTAGCCTATTACTTTCCTTCCTTTTAGCGTGTTTTAAACTAGTTTGACAACAGGGCTAGTTTATTACTTTGCTTCCTTTGGCGTGTTTTATTCTAGTTTGACAGCAGGGCTAGCCTATTACTTTCCTTCCTTTAGCGTGTGTTATTCTAGTTTGATAGCAGAGATAACCTATTTTTTTCCTTCCTCGCCAGCTCTAGCTCTAATTACTAACTTTTCACATTTTACTGATGAATGCTAGTTGACTTGACACTGCAACTCTTTATGTGCATTTTACCTCAATTTTGACAGAAGTTAAGCCTATAGCTGTCTTTTTGTAATGTAGTTTTTTCACCTACCTGACAACTCATTATTTTACTCAATTTGGGATTGGGGTGGTAGGATTAGAGTAATATAAAAAAGAAGGGGTGGAAATATATTTTTAAAATATATATGGCAGATTGGAAATGATGCAGAGATTTACAACGATAGAACCATCAATCTATCTGCAATGTTAAATTACGAAAAATACACTAAAAGAATTACCAAAAAATAAACTGAATGTGCGTGAATAGTTTTTGTGAGATCAGTGGTTGTTTTTTTTCTTCTTCTTCTGTGCCTTTTTTTCTTCCCTTTTTTCTTTATTCCCATATGCTTGGGGCATACATCATGTCTCCAATGTTTGATGACGCAAATACAGTAATGAAGGCCTATTTAGACCAATGCCAGTGTGTATGGGTAAATATGGGTAATTTCTGAATTGTCCTCATAGTGTCGCTGTTCACCATCGGAGGTAGAATAGATACAGCTCTCCACCCAAGGGTGTTGTCATTAACAAAGCTCTGGTGTCATTTGACTACAGAAAACAGTAGAGGTAAACGGTCAGACTGCGCACATATTTTGTTTTGATCATCTAGTGAATGTTGATCTTTTTGTGGAATACTTTCTCCTTACATCGAGCTGTTTAACTATATATATATGGATGTTGTTGGAAGTCTAAGGATGCAGAACAAAGGATTCTCAATGTCAGGCCTGGTCTTCTGCTTTGCTTTCTTTCTTCCACTGCCGCACTCAGCCTATGGAGACGTGAGCTATTCTTTTCCGGAGGAGATGAAACGAGGATCTGTTATTGGGAATATAGCCAAGGATCTCGGGCTGGAGGCGAGCAGACTGTCCGCTCGTAATGCCCGAATTGATACTGAAGGGAACCGCAAACGGTATTGTGACATAAATATGAATGGCGGAGATTTGATTGTTGCGGAGAGGATTGACAGAGAGGGGCTTTGCGGCAAGAAGGCTTCGTGCGTTTTAAAACAGGAACTTGTGTTAGAGAATCCTTTGGAGCTTCACCGTGTCAGTCTTCATGTTCAAGATATAAATGACAACTCCCCGCAATTTAAAGATGAATTGATAAAAATAGAGATAGGAGAATCAGCTATTAAAGGAGCCCGTTTCTTATTAGAAGAGGCCCACGATGCAGATATAGCGCAGAATGCAGTCCAAAGCTATACATTACAAAGAAACGGTCATTTCATTTTGAGTGTCGATGCAAATGTTATTGAACTAGTCCTGGACAAAGAGCTTGATCGTGAGCAGGAACGGGAGTTAAAAGTATTGCTATCTGCATCTGACGGAGGCACACCGCAAAGATCCGGTACCGTAGTCATACACGTCACTGTACTGGATGCTAACGATAATGCCCCAGTGTTTAGCCAGGCCGTCTATAAAGCCAGTCTGCCTGAAAACTCTCCTTTAGATACTGTAGTGGTTACAGTGAGTGCGACGGATGCAGATGAGGGAGTGAATGGCGAAGTTACCTATGACTTCGGCCATATTTCAGAGGAGGATAAGAACATGTTTTTCATCAATTCGAAAATGGGTGAAATCAGAGTTATTGGATCTATTGACTACGAAGAGGTGTCTTCATTTGAATTGCGTATTCAAGCTAAGGATGGTTTAGGGTTAGCATCATATTCTAAAGTCATAATAGACATCACAGATATTAATGACAACGCTCCTGTGATATATCTAAAATCTTTGACTAACCCCATTCCTGAGAACGCGTCACCTGGTACAGAGGTGGGCATCATTAACGTGCAGGATAGAGACTCTGAGAAAAACCGACAGGTCCGCTGCTCCATTCAGCAAGACGTTCCTTTTAAGCTGGTGCCATCCATCAAAAACTACTATTCTCTGGTGACCATGGGCGAACTAGACCGGGAACTAGTGTCTGATTACAACATTACAATCACTGCCACCGACGAGGGCTCTCCACCTCTGTCCTCCTCTAAAAGTGTTCAGTTATCTGTAGCTGACGTCAACGACAACCCACCTGTGTTTGAGGAACAGTCCTATGAAGCCCACGTGACTGAAAATAACAAACCAGGTGCATCCGTGTGTTCCGTTACTGCACGGGACCCAGACTGGAGACAGAACGGAACAGTGATTTATTCTATTTTACTCGGTGAGGTGAACGGTGTCCCAGTGTCCTCGTTTTTATCCGTTAACGGAGACACGGGGGTGATCCACGCTCTGAGGTCGTTGGATTATGAGCAGTTCAGGAGCTTTAAATTCCATGTGGTGGCTAGAGACAACGGTTCTCCTCCGCTCAGTAGCAACGTCACTGTCAGTGTGTTCATAACGGATGTGAATGACAACTCTCCTCAATTATTATACCCAGCCCCGGAGGGGAACTCATTCATGACCGAGTTGGTACCCAAAGCTGCGCACGGGGGCTCACTGGTTTCCAAGGTGATAGCGGTGGACGCGGACTCCGGCCAGAACGCCTGGCTGTCCTATCATATAGTCAAATCCACTGATCCGGGACTTTTCACTATTGGTCTCCACAGCGGAGAGATCAGGACACAGCGGGACATTTCTGAATCTGACAGCATGAAACAGAACCTCATTGTGTCAGTGAAAGATAACGGACAGCCCTCTCTCTCTGCCACCTGTACCATGTATTTAGTGATTTCTGATAACTTGGCTGAAGTGCCAGAACTGAAAGATATCTCTTATGATGAGAGCAATTCCAAACTCACCTCTTATCTGATCATCGCGCTGGTGTCCGTCTCCACCTTTTTCCTCACCTTCATCATTGTCATCCTGGCCGTGAGGTTCTGCCGCAGGAGAAAGCCCAGACTGTTGTTTGACGGAGCGGTCGCCATCCCCAGCGCGTATCTCCCTCCCAACTACGCAGAGGTGGATGGCGCGGGAACTCTCCGCAGCACGTACAATTATGACGCGTACCTGACAACGGGTTCGCACACAAGTGACTTCAAGTTCATCAGATCTTACAATGACAACACTCTGCTCGCGGACCAGACTTTGAGAAAAACTCCCATCGACTTTGCTGAGGCTCTTGATGACTCTGAAGGGTCCCCTGAGGTAGGCCTGCAAATATAATGTAGATTTGCTTTATAATCTACATGATAAAATAGAGGCTATACTTCTTTTAGATTTCATCTAAATCTCTTTTTACAGTCACATCAGGAGAAATCACTAGTCCCAAGTACTTACTCAATTCTCTAGCTGGGCTATTTAGGCAGCTTACACATGCTTCAGGTTTCAGTAAATATTGAATGTTGTTAGCTGATTATTACCATCCCCTCGCTATTTAACTGATAGTCTCAGTCTTCACATGCTAATGTATTTTTTTGATGGGGTGTGTTTGTGATTGATGAATTAGTTGGAGTTTTCACATAGCCTACATGCTTCACCGTTTTGAGGTTAAATGAAAATGACTAAGTACTGTCTGTGGAGAGCTTATTACAGTGGAGCTGTTCATGGTGCTGAAATTCAGAAAATCTCTGTAGGCTATTAACGTTCATTCATAATTACCTCTTTCCAGTAACTTGTCCAGCGATTTTTTTTTTGTCGACATTAAAAATGTTCGCATAGAAAATATACGTAAATTGCTTGCTAGGGTGCGTTTCTATTGAACTATCTTGTGTCGATAAAAACAGCTGGACGTAATGACGTCACACCTGAAACAACAACACTTTTTCTAAAGAACTTACAGTGTGGAATATAAATCTAGTGGTTGAAGTGTTCCATTACCCATTTAGACCCGTTTATCGAGAGTCTATATGCACTTCCACCTATCTGTTTCATGTCTCCGATAGCCTGCGAAAGCCAGCGTAGATAGAATGAAATAATTGATAAATATTTGCCATATTCTAGTATTCGGGCATTCTTCAAAGTCAGGCCACATCTTGTCCTGCAAAGAAACATACTTTTTTACAGTATACATTTTTATTTTGCAAGCAGTAGGCATTTAGAATTAAATGTAGAGTGGAGCTTATAGTTACGTCATGACATCACGTGCCCCACGAACCTTTTTTTGTTTCTTTCCATCATCATTTGTTGAAATAAAGAAAGTTTGAAAAAATAAAAAATCCACCCGTTAAATGGATAAAAATGTTGTCGATTTTTCAAGCTGGTCTCAGAGAATTTCCTATTATTCTGTACGTAAATCCTAGACACTTAATTTAGTAAGTATAATATGTTATGTTTAGTATGGTTACATAAGACAAATGGTTGCTTAAGGCAAAAACGAAAGTAGGGTGGTTGGTCGTGGT
The DNA here is from genome assembly GCA_030435695.1 of Brachymystax lenok tsinlingensis. Lineage (NCBI taxonomy): Eukaryota > Metazoa > Chordata > Actinopteri > Salmoniformes > Salmonidae > Brachymystax > Brachymystax lenok. The sequence goes on from CM059784.1 coordinate 16,430,616, forward strand.
GGATGGGTGGGCGTATAACACAAACGTCTAGCAACCCAAAGGTTGCGAGTTTGAATCTCATCACGGACAACTTTTGCATTATAGCTAATTAGCAAATTTTTAACTACTTACTGCTTTTCAGCTACTTTTCAACTACTTAGCATGTTAGCTAACCCTTCCCTTCACCTAACGCTAACCTTAACCTTTTTAGCTAACCCTTCCCTTAACTACTTAGGGAGCAGTGGGGCGCTAGCGTAAGGCTCCAAATTCAAAATCCAAAAGTTGAATTATTAAACATTCATCAATATACAAGTGTTGCATAGTCATCAAAAGCTCTGATTCTTGGCAATATCTCAGCGTTGTCAGATTTCAAAAAGGCTTTACGACGAAAGCACAACATTTGACTGTTTGAGGATAGCCCCTCTCATATTTTATGCATTAGCATAAATCCATAACCAACGCGGGTCTCACAAAACGCATAAAATCGCTAATATAAAATCGCTTACCTTTGATGATCTTCTGCTGAGGATAGTCCGAAGTGTCCAAGCAAGACAATTCATGCTTCTTTTGTTAGAAAAAGTCATTGTTAAATCTCCGTTTGGTTGGCGCGTTATGTTCATAAAATACAGCGTCCACTCGCCCATTGAACCGTGAAGAGAACGCGTTCAACCTATACCTATACACTTGTCCAAGAACAATCAAACATCATTGATAATGTATCCTTAGGAACACTTTTATGTATATTTACTATAATATTTCAACCGGATTATAAACTGGACGATAGGAAAGGAAAAACACAGCACGCGCAAGCCCGTGAACGCGCCTCCTCTTCTGTTTACATCCGGTGACTAGTTCAAAATTCTTCTTCTATTACCATCCAGAGCAACCTAACATCACCAAACACTGTCTAGAGACTGTTGACATCTAGTGGAAGCAATAGGTACTGCAATCTTACTCTCAGATATGGCTGTTTTCAATAGGGAGGGGGTTCAAAATGAGGCAATGTGTCAAAACACTTTTTCCAGGACAGAAATTCCTCAGGTTTTCGCCTGCTATATCAGTTCTGTTATACTCACAGACAATATTTTAACTGTTTTAGAAACTTCAGAGTGTTTCCTATCAAATGTACTAATTATGTGCATATCCTAGTTTCTGGGCCTGAGTGGCAGGCCTTTTACTTTGGGCATGCCAGACTCTCCAAAACCGACACCTCAGCTGCCACTCCCTAAGAAGTTAACCCTTTAACCTAACTTCTAAACTTAACCCTAACCTTAACTCTAACCCTTAACCCCTAGCCTAGCAAATGCTAGCGAGCTAGCCAACGTTAGCCACCTAGCTAGAATTTGTAACATTTCATACGTTTCACTAATTCGGAACATATTGTAAGTTTTGTGTTTTTCATAACATATTGTCCTTTTTGCAAATTCTTAACATGTAATCTGAATTGTAATTCATAACATACACTACATTACCAAAAATATGTGGACACCTGGTCGTCGAACATCTCAATCCAAAATCACGGACATTAATATGGAGATGCTCGCCCCTTCGCTACTTTAACAAACCCCCTCTTATGGGAAGGCTTTCCACTCTGTTCAGGCCAGTCAAGTTCTTCCACACCAATCTCAACAAACCATTTATGTATGGACTTGCTTTGTGCACGGGGGCATTGTCATGCTGAAACAGGAAAGGGCCTTCCCCAAACTGTTGCCACAAAGTTGGAAGCGCAGAATTGTCTAGAATGTCATTGTATGCTGTAGCGTTAAGATTTCCCTTCACTGGAACTAAGGGGCCTAGCCCGAACCATGAAAAACAGCCCAAGACCTTTATTCCTCCTCCACCAGACTTTACAGTTGGCACCATGCATTTGGGCAGGTAGCGTTCTCCTCGCATCCGCCAAACCCAGATTAGTCCGTCGGGCTGCCAGATGGTGAAGTGTGATTCATCACTCCAGAGAACGCATTTCCACTGCTCCAGAGTCCAATGGCGGTGAGCTTTACATCACTCAAGCTGGCGCTTGGCATTGTGCATGGTGATCCTAGGCTTGTGTGCAGCTGCTCTGCCATGGAAACCCATTTCATGAAGCTCCGACGAACAGTTCTTGTGCTGATGTCGCTTCCAGAGGCAGTTTGTGTTTGTGCAGCGAGTGTTGCAACCGAGAACAGATGATTTATAGCACTGGGCAGTCCAGTTCTGTGAGCGTGTGCTGCCTACCACTTTTGACAAACTAGCTTGTTGGAAAGGTGGCATCCTATAATAGTGGCAAGTTGAAAGTCACTGGGCTCTTCAGTGAGGCCATTCTACTGCCAAAGTTTGTCTATGGAGATTGCTTGGCTGTGTGCTCGATTTTATACACCTTTCAGCAACGGGTGTGGCTGAAATAGCCGAATCCACAAATTTTAAGGGGTGTTCACATACTTTTGTTCTTATAGTGTATCATACGAAATCGGTGATGAACATTCACATATTAATACAGACAATTTGAAACGTAACATATCATGCTAAATGGAGTGTCTTGGATTTACATAAAGAATCATTTAAAATGTTCTGAGACCAGGTTTTATCTTTAGATAATGTCTCCTATAGCTGCAGTTTCCATTACATGTGTCGCAGTTAATTGTTTTGTGACATTGCTTTTGTCAAATAAACCTGGGTCAATGAAAGCCTGCCTACAGTTTGACTGTCTTGTCACGCTCGTATCCAGAGCTACTAGGGCTTGGTCAGGGGCACACATTGACAAATTTTCACCTAGTAGCTCGGGATTCGAACCAGATATGTAGGCCTAGACTATTTTGTTATGTCTCTTTCACCTGAATATGTAGACGGTTTTCATACAGTTATTTATTTGTTGTGATTTAATATAATGTCCCTACCTGTCCGTCTAGTTAGTTATGCTTATTTCAAGACACTGGGAGTAAAAGTTATTCCCAATAGTTATAAAGCAGCTTACTTATAAGCATACTTAACTTTTATGAAATATTTTTTGAAAAATCGTTGCTATGTGTAATTTCTAAAGATATGCTCAAAGTGTCGCTGTTCACCAGCTATGCTTGGATAAATCCAGTTCCCCACCAACTGGCAACGTTCGGGTGCTCGGGTGCCACCGAGCTGTAGAAAAGATTGGAGACGTTTCAAATTGCGTGCACATTGTGTTCTGACTAGTTTCATCAAGCTAAATATTTTTTGGTGGAATACTGTTTGTTTCCATTTCAAAATCTAACCAAATTCGACGTTTTAATCCCAGGATGGGTCACAAAGGAATCTCGGTGACGGGCCTGGTCTGCGGCATTTCTTTCTTTATTCTACCGCTGCACTCCGCCTATGGAGACGTGAGCTATTATTTTCCGGAGGAGATGAAACGCGGTTCAGTTATTGGAAATATAGCCAAGGATCTCGGGCTGCAGACGAGGAGACTTTCCATTCGTAAGGCCCGTACTGACACCGAACGGAACGACAATCGGTACTGTGACATTAATTTGAGTACCGGAGATTTGATTGTTGCCGAGAGGATTGACAGAGAGGGGCTTTGTGGCGAAAAGTCTTCATGCGTTTTAAAACAGGAACTTGTATTAGAGAATCCTTTGGAGCTTCATCTTATCAACCTCCACATCCAAGATATTAACGATAACGGACCACTATTTAACGAGGAGATGATAGATATGGAAATAGGAGAATCGGCAGCCAAAGGCACTCGTTTCCTATTAGAGGGAGCTCATGATGCGGACATAGGACAGAACTCAGTCCAAAGATACACACTAGAAAGAAATGAGAATTTCGTATTGGCTGTAGATAGTAATACTGTCCAGCTTGTTCTAGAGAAAGAGCTTGATCGTGAACAAAGGCATGATTTGAAGCTATTGCTTACAGCTGTAGACGGAGGCACTCCGCAGAGATCAGGTACTGTAGTCATACACGTCACTGTACTGGATGCTAATGATAACGCCCCAGTGTTCAGCCAGGCCGTCTATGAAGCCAGTCTGCCTGAAAACTCTCCTTTAAATACTGCAGTAATTACAGTGAAGGCTACCGATGCAGACGAGGGAGTGAATGGGGAGGTCACGTATGACTTTGGCCATGTTTCAGAAGAAATAAAGAAAATATTTTCTATCGACCGTAAAACAGGAGAAATTGGTGTTATAGGCACAGTTGATTTTGAAGCGGTTTCGTCATTTGAATTGCGTATCAAAGCGAAAGATGGTTTAGGTTTAGCTTCATATGCCAGAGTTATCATAGAAATCACGGATGTTAATGACAACGCCCCTGTGATATATCTACAATCTCTGATTAACCCCATACCTGAGAACGCGTCACCTGGTACAGAGGTGGGCATCATTAACGTGCAGGATAGAGACTCTGAGAATAACCGACAGGTCCGCTGCTCCATTCAGCAAAACGTTCCTTTTAAGTTGGTGCCATCCATCAAAAACTACTATTCTCTGGTGACCACGGGCGAACTGGACCGGGAACTAGTGTCTGATTACAACATTACAATCACTGCCACCGACGAGGGCTCTCCAGCTCTGTCCTCTTCTAAAAGTATTCAGTTATCTGTAGCTGACGTCAACGACAACCCACCTGTGTTTGAGGAACAGTCCTATGAAGCCCACGTGACTGAAAATAACAAACCCGGGTCCTCCGTGTGTTCTGTTTCTGCACGGGACCCAGACTGGAGACAGAACGGAACAGTGATTTATTCTCTCTTACCCGGTGAGGTGAACGGTGTCCCTGTGTCGTCGTTTTTAGCCGTTAACGGAGACACGGGGGTGATCCACGCTGTGAGGTCGTTTGATTATGAGCAGTTCAGGAGTTTTAAAGTCCAAGTGGTGGCTAGAGACAACGGTTCTCCTCCGCTCAGCAGCAACGTCACTGTCAGTGTGTTCATAACGGATATGAATGACAACTCTCCTCAGATACTATACCCAGCCCCGGAGGGGAACTCCTTCATGACGGAGCTGGTCCCCAAAGCTGCGCACGGAGGCTCTCTGGTTACCAAGGTGATAGCGGTGGACACTGACTCCGGCCAGAATGCCTGGCTGTCCTATCATATAGTCAAATCCACTGATCCGGGACTTTTCACTATTGGTCTCCACAGCGGAGAGATCAGGACACAGCGGGACATTTCTGAATCTGACAGCATGAAACAGAACCTCATTGTGTCAGTGAAAGATAACGGACAGCCCTCTCTCTCTGCCACCTGTACCATGTATTTAGTGATTTCTGATAACTTGGCTGAAGTGCCAGAACTGAAAGATGTCTCTTATGATGAGAGCAATTCCAAACTCACCTCTTATCTGATCATCGCGCTGGTGTCCGTCTCCACCTTTTTCCTCACCTTCATCATTGTCATCCTGGCCGTGAGGTTTTGCCGCAGGAGAAAGCCCAGACTGTTGTTTGACGGAGCGGTCGCCATCCCCAGTGGGTATATCCCTCCCAACTACGCAGAGGTGGATGACGCGGGAACTCTCCGCAGCACTTACAATTATGACGCATACCTGACGACGGGTTCGCGCACAAGTGACTTCAAGTTTCTCACATCTTACAATGACACCACACTGCCCGCGGACCAGACTCTGAGAAAATCTCCAAATGACCTTTCTGAAGAACTGGACGATTCTGAAGGGTCCTCAGAGGTAGGCTTTACTGTTAATAAAAATGACCTCGATTTGGTTTCATTATGTAATCGAGGCTAGATATCTTTTCATACATATAAATAAATATTGTTATTTTTTCCATGGAGAAAATCCCTATTCCCACGGGTCCACGGGAGTAGGCCTCCATCAATTTTAGCTTTAAGTAACTTGTTTGTAATCCAGTTCGGATGTAAAGTTTTGGATGATTATTTGAATCCCCTGAAAGTTTTGTGAGAAGTCCAGAGATGATATAATGATAGGGTTTGATTTGTGGTGGGCTTTTTACTGTGTGTGATTGATTGATTTGAATGTTCACATTCACGCTGGCTGCACAGTTTTGAGATTACAGAAAATTGTTCGATGTCATGAATTTATCACTGTAGAAACGAAAGCCTATTTGGAATTGGGTTGTAGTTTACTATAGAAATACTGTCTAAGGAGAGCTATTTGGTTATCAAAGAAGCGGTGTAAGTGTATTTGAAGTGCATCGGGAAGCGTCGCGAGGTCACTATCCACGGTGCTGAAGTTACTAAAATCCCGTTTGAAGGCAGTAGGCAGAGGTATTCATCACTGTTAGTCTGTCATCACTTTCATTGATTGCCATACTTTCTGTTTTTGTGTATTGCATTGATTAGTTTGCTGACTGATAGATCAACACTAAAATCGAACATTTGCAATGTAGGCCGATATTTTCACGCAAATAGGTTCCCTTTGAAATGTATTTTTTTCCAACCAATTAACTCATGTAGTATGAGGATGGTTTTCATGTCATAAGTTATGGTGTGGGGGTTTTATGTGAGCTACTGTCGTTTCCTGTGTTTTCTATTAGGGTGAAAAATATTTCAAATAGTAGTCAATCATGCATCCTACTTCTATAACTTCATATGACGACTTCTCCTAAAATACGTATTTAGAATGATGTGTGAACATGTGTCATTTCTGTTGAGTACTCACAGTGTCGCTGTTCACCAGCTGTGTTCGGATAGATCCAGTTCTCCACCCACTGCTGTTGTTACAAGGCACGGGTGTTCGGGTGCCATTAAGCTGTGGAAAAGACAGGAGACGGTCAGATAGCGTGCACATTTTGACGATATCATTAAGATTACACTGACTCTTTTTGTGGAATACTATTTGTTTACAGTGTAGTATCTTGGCTATATGGTGTATCGGCGCTTTTGATGCCAGGATGGGTCACAAAGGATTCTCAGCGACAGGCCTGGTCTGCGGCTTTGCTTTCTTTCTTCTACCGCTGCACTCCACCTATGGAGACGTGAGCTATTCTTTTCCGGAGGAGATGAAACACGGATCTGTGATTGGAAATATAGCCAAGGATCTCGGGCTGGAGGCGAGCAGAATGTCCGCTCGTAATGCCCGAGTTGATACCGAAGAGAACCGAAAACGTTATTGTGACATTAATCTGAGTACCGGGGATTTTATTGTTGCCGAAAGGATTGACAGAGAAGAGCTATGTGGAGAAAAGATGTCCTGTATTCTTAGGTTTGAGTTAGTCTTAGAGAGTCCTCTGGAGTTGCATCGTATATCACTTCAAATCCAAGATATCAACGACAATACACCTATCTTTCCAAAGGATACAATCAAACTGGAAATAGCGGAATCCGCAATCAAAGGCGCTCGCTTTCGTGTGAACGCAGCTCACGACGCGGATATAGGACAGAATGCTGTTCACAGCTACACTTTGCAGAGAAATGATCATTTTGCTTTAAGTGTTCAAACGACTATTGCAGGTAGTAAATATGGAGAGTTGGTTTTAGATAAAGAGTTAGATCGTGAACAACAGCAGGAGTTAAAATTATTGCTAACAGCTGTAGATGGAGGCACTCCGCAGAGATCAGGTACTGTAGTCATACACGTTACTGTGCTGGATGCGAACGATAATGCCCCAGTGTTTAGCCAGGCCGTCTATAAAGCCAGTCTGCCTGAAAACTCTCCTTTAGGTACACGAGTTCTTACTGTCAACAGTACTGATGCAGATGAAGGAATGAATGGAGAAGTGACATTTGAATTTAGTCGAATGTCTGATAAGACAAGGAAAATGTTTACATTGAACCACGTAACTGGAGAAATGACAGTAATAGGAGTGTTAGACTATGAAGATGAATCGAAATACGAAATGTTCATAGAAGGAAAAGATGGTTATGGACTTTCCTCAGACACTAAAGTTATAATAGAAATTACTGATGTAAATGACAACGCCCCTGTGATATATCTAAAATCTCTGACTAGCCCCATACCTGAGAACACGTCACCTGGTACAGAGGTGGGCATCATTAACGTGCAGGATAGAGACTCTGAGAATAACCGACAGGTCCGCTGCTCCATTCAGCAAAACGTTCCTTTTAAGCTGGTGCCATCCATCAAAAACTACTATTCTCTGGTGACCACGGGCGAACTGGACCGGGAACTAGTGTCTGATTACAACATTACAATCACTGCAACCGACGAGGGCTCTCCACCTCTGTCCTCCTCTAAAAGTATTCAGTTATCTGTAGCTGACGTCAACGACAACCCACCTGTGTTTGAGGAACAGTCCTATAAAGCCCACGTGACTGAAAATAACATACCTGGTGCGTCCCTGTGTTCCGTTACTGCACGGGACCCAGACTGGAGACAGAACGGTACAGTGATTTATTCTCTCTTACCTGGTGAGGTGAACGGTATTCCGGTGTCCTCGTTGTTATCCGTTAACGGAGACACACGGGTGCTCCACGCTGTGAGGTCGTTTGATTATGAGCAGTTCAGGAGTTTTAAAGTCCAACTCGTGGCCAGAGACAACGGTTCTCCTCCGCTCAGCAGCAACGTCACGGTCAGTGTGTTCATAACGGATGTGAATGACAACTCTCCTCAGATACTATACCCCGCCCCGGAGGGGAAATCCTTCATGACCGAGCTGGTCCCCAAAGCTGCGCACGGAGGCTCTCTGGTTTCCAAGGTGATAGCGGTGGACGCGGACTCCGGCCAGAACGTCTGGCTCTCTTATCATATAGTCAAATCCACTGATCCGGGACTTTTCACTATTGGTCTCCACAGCGGAGAGATCAGGACACAGCGGGACATTTCTGAATATGACAGCATGAAACAGAACCTCATTGTGTCATTGAAGATAACGGACATGATGGAGCGGTCACCATCCCCAGCGTGTATCTCCCTCCCAACTACGCAGAGGTGGATGGCACTGGAACTCTCCACAGCACTTACAATTATGATGCATACCTGACAACGGGTTCGCACACCAGTGACTTCAAGTACATTCGTTCTTACAATGACAACACGCTGCCTGCGGACCAGACTCTGAGAAAAACTCTACTTGACTTTGCTGAAACTTTTGACGATTCTGATGGGTCCTCAGAGGTAGGCTTGAACTGTTAAACGATAGGTTTGATTTGTATAGGCTATCATAGAGTAGAACCTATTATTTTTCTACAATCACAGCTAAGTTGCGTTGTACAATAAGCTTTTGACCCCTGGAGTAAATCAGTATTCGCACGGATTAACCTACGTCAATATCCCAGCTTGTCTATTTGGCATCTTGTTTATGCTTTAGATGTAATGCTATTTGTAATGTATTGATGATAATTTCACAATTGAGGTGAAAAAAGATTGATGCTGGTATTTGGTTTTGAGTTGTGATATTTCTGTTTGTGATTGATTTGGATTGTTGACATAGGCCTACACGCTGCGCGTTTGAGGTGAACAATGGGTTAATAGTCAGGCCTGTTCTAGTGGAGTTCTAGTTGGAAAAGGGTTACAAAATAAAAATGCAGTGTGGGGAGAGCTACTAAGACCGAGTGATGAGAGAAGCGCTGTGAGTGTCTGAAATTCGGCGGCTTTGGTGTGTCGCTGTCCATGGTGCTGAAATCCTTTTTTAAGCGTTGTTGTTTACTTTTCATTGCTGTTTTACTGTCATCACTTACATTCATTGCCATAATCTCTGCTTTTGTGTATTGCACTTGATGAGTTTGTGTTAAGTAAAATACCAGTACTATAAATCTAATACTTACAACGTGGACCTGTACATTTATTTGCAGATCCTAATCTATATCTTAACTCGTGAAAATAGTCTAAAATGTATTTTAATGCCATCATTTATGTTTTTTTTTTTTTACTGACCTTTTCTGAGTTTCCAGTTATGGTCATAAGCTTCGGGTGATTTCCCCCCAATAGTTACAGTAATCAATCATGCACTTTACTTATAGGAGAATAGATTCATATGACAACTTTTCGCGAAATAGAGATTTAGAATATTATTTGTTAACGTGCAATTTCTGTTAAGTACTCACTGTGTCGCTGTTCACCAGCTGTGTTTGGATAGTTACAGTTCTCCACCCAGCGCTGTTGTCATAAGGCACCGTGTTCGGAAGCCATTTAACTGCAGGAAAGATTGGAGGTGGTCAGATCGCTTGTACATTCGGTGGATGTTCTTTTCAGCAAACGGAATCTTTTACTGGAGTATTTCTTTAGAATATCTATATGGTTGTCTATTTTTAATCCCAAGATGGGGCACAAAGGAATCTCAGTTACAGGCCTCGTCTGCGGTTTTGCTTTCTTTCTTTTTCCGCTGCACTCAGCCTACGGAGACGTGAGCTATTCTTTTCCGGAGGAGATGAAACACGGATCTGTTATTGGAAATATAGCCAAAGATCTCGGGCTGGAGGCGAGCAGACTGTCCACTCGTAAGGCCCGAATTGATAGCGAGGGGGAAAATCAACGTTATTGTGACATTAATCTGAGTACCGGAGATTTGATTGTTGCGGACAGGATTGACAGGGAGGAGCTATGTGGAGAGAAGGTTTCGTGTATGATTAAATTCGAATTGGTTCTAGAAGGTCCATTGGAGTTGCATCAGATATCTCTCCTTGTTGAGGATGTCAATGATAATTCACCAATTTTCCCGAAAGATACAATCAAATTGGAAATTACAGAATCGGCAGACAAAGGGGTTCGCTATCGAATTAACGAGGCAAATGACGCAGATATAGGACAGAACGCAGTGCAAAGGTATACATTAGAAAGGAATGAACATTTTGTGCTGGCTATTCACGATTACACAGATGGAGGAAAGAACGTCGAGTTAGTTTTAGATAAAGAACTAGATCGTGAGGAAAAGCAAGAGATGAGTTTACTTATTACAGCTGTAGATGGAGGCACTCCGCAGAGATCAGGTACTGTAGTCATACACGTCACTGTACTGGATGCTAACGATAATGCCCCAGTGTTTAGCCAGGCCGTCTATAAAGCCAGTCTGCCTGAAAACTCTCCTTTAGATACTGTAGTGGTTAAAGTGAGTGCTAAGGATGCAGATGAAGGAATGAATGGGGAGGTGGCGTATGAATTTAGTCGCATATCAGACAAAGCAAGAAAGGTATTTTCTTTGGGTCAAAGTACTGGAGAAATTAAGGTGATAGGTCCAATAGATTTCGAAGGCGACCCAAAATATGAAATGCGCATAGAGGGTAAAGATGGCTATGGTCTTTCATCGGATTCAAAAGTTATTATTGAAATAACTGATGTTAATGACAACGCCCCTGTGATATATCTAAAATCTCTGACTAGCCCCATACCTGAGAACGCGTCACCTGGTACAGAGGTGGGCATCATTAACGTGCAGGATAGAGACTCTGAGAATAACCGACAGGTGCGCTGCTCCATTCAGCAAAACGTTCCTTTTAAGCTGGTGCCATCCATCAAAAACTACTATTCTCTGGTGACCACGGGCGAACTGGACCGGGAACTAGTGTCTGATTACAACATTACAATCACTGCCACCGACGAGGGCTCTCCTCCTCTGTCCTCCTCTAAAAGTATTCAGTTATCTGTAGCTGACGTCAACGACAACCCACCTGTGTTTGAGGAACAGTCCTATAAAGCCCACGTGACTGAAAATAACATACCCGGTTCCTCCGTGTGTTCCGTTACTGCACAAGACCCAGACTGGAGACAGAACGGAACAGTGATTTATTCTCTCTTACCTGGTGAGGTGAACGGTGTCCCAGTGTTCTCGTTTTTATCCGTTAATGGAGACACGGGGGTGATCCACGCTGTGAGGTCGTTTGATTACGAGCAGTTCAGGAGTTTTAAAGTCCAGGTGGTGGCCAGAGACAACGGTTCTCCTCCGCTCAGCAGCAACGTCACGGTCAGTGTGTTCATAACGGATGTGAATGACAACTTTCCTCAGATACTATACCCCGCCCTGGAGGGGAACTCATTCATGACCGAGCTGGTCCCCAAAGCTGCGCACGGAGGCTCTCTGGTTTCCAAGGTGATAGCGGTGGACACGGACTCCGGCCAGAATGCCTGGCTGTCCTATCATATAGTCAAATCCACTGATCCGGGACTTTTCACTATTGGTCTCCACAGCGGAGAGATCAGGACACAGCGGGACATTTCTGAATCTGACAGCATGAAACAGAACCTCATTGTGTCAGTGAAAGATAACGGACAGCCCTCTCTCTCTGCCACCTGTACCATGTATTTAGTGATTTCTGATAACTTGGCTGAAGTGCCAGAACTGAAAGATATCTCTTATGATGAGAGCAATTCCAAACTCACCTCTTATCTGATCATCGCGCTGGTGTCCGTCTCCACCTTTTTCCTCACCTTCATCATTGTCATCCTGGCCGTGAGGTTTTGCCGCAGGAGAAAGCCCAGACTGTTGTTTGACTGAGCGGTCGCCGTCCCCAGCGCGTATCTCCCTCCCAACTTCGCAGAGGTGGATGGCGCGGGAACTCTCGGCAGCACTTATAACTATGACGCATACCTGACGACGGGTTCGCGCACAAGTGACTTCAAGTTCGTCCCATCTTACAATGACAACACGCTGCCTGCAGACCAGACTCTGAGAAAAACTCCAACAGACTTTGCTGAAGAACTGGACGATTCTGAGGGGTCCCCAGAGGTAGGGCTTTACGAAAAATAAAAGGCTGGATTACATTTTTTATGCTATCCCACTGGGTGTAAACTGGTTGATCAACGTTTTTCCACATAATTTCAACCCTAAAAAATGATTGTGCTGATGTTGAATCAACGTGGAATACTGATTAGATTTGCAAAAAGTCATACATAGATTGAGCTAGACAAAAAACTCCATAATGTCAAAGTGAAAAGAAAACGTAATAACCCCTTTGTTTAGGCAAGCCTAAATTATTTCAGAAGAAAAATGTGGCTTAACAAAACAAATAATAAGTTATTTGGACTGAAATAATAGGTGTTGACATGATTTTTGAATGACGACCCCTTCCTATGTTCCCGGTACATACAACATCTGTAAGGTCCCTCAGTCAAGTATTGAATTTCAAGCACAGATTCAACTACAAAGACCAGAGAGCTTTTCGAAAGCCTCATAAAGACAGGCAGTGATTGGTGGATGGGTAACAACAACAAATCAGACATTGAATATATCTTTAAGAATGGTCAAGTTAAAAATGTTGCTGTGGATGATGTATTAAATCACCCAGACACATCAAAGATGCAGTCGTCCTTCTGATCTGAGCTGCAAGACAGGAATGACAGTGCTTCGGGCCATTGGTGATTTTAAAACATCTACACAGTTCAACGGCTGTGATGGAAGAAAAGTGAGGATGAATCAACAACATTGAAGTGACTCCACAATAATGACTTTAATGACAGAGTGAAAAGAAAGAAATATACAGAATATTTCAAAACATACATATGTAATAAGGCATTAAAGTAAAACTGCAAAAGAAACGCTAAAAAGGAATGCACTTTTTGGCCTAAATGCAAAGTCTTATGTTTGGGGCATATCCAACACAACACATCACAGATTAACTCTTTAAATTTCAAGCATGGTGGTGGCTGCATCATTGTATGGGTATGCTTGACTTCGGAAAAGACTGGGATGTTTTTCAGGATGAAAATAAATGGGATTGAGCTAAGCACAGGCAAAATCCTAGAGGAAAACCTGCTTCAGTGTGCTTTACACCAGACACTGGGAAAGGAATCCACGTTCCAGCAGGACAATAACCTACAACACAAAGCCAAATCTACCCTGGACTTGCTTATTCATCAAGAACACAGCGAATGTTCCTGAGTGGCCAAGTTACAATTTTGAATCTATAGCAATACTTGAAAATTGCTGTCTAGCCATGATGCCCAACACCTAGACTGATCTTGAGTAATTTTGAAAAGAATAATGGACAAATATTGCACAATACAGGTGTGCAAATCTCTTATGAGACTTACCCAAGAAGAGTCACAGCTGTAATCAGTGACAAGGTGCTTTTAACATGTATTAACACAGGGGGGTGAATATTTATCTAATCAAGGTATATTTGTATATTATTTTTCGTTAACCTTAAATTATATATATTTTTTTCTTCCACTTTGACATTACAGAGTATTTTGTGTAGATCGTTTACATTTTTATATATATATATATATATATATATATATATATATATATATATATATATATATATATATGTATGTATAATTAAATCAATTTTAATCCAACTTTGTATCATAATTCAATGTGAAGAAATCCAAGGGCGGTTGTAGACATTCTATAGGCACTGTATCTGTGAAGTGCAGAGGGATTTCGCAGCGTTAAATGTTAACTCAGTTTTATGACTCCAAACTACTCTGAACAAATATATAAACACAACATGTAAAGTGTTGGTCCCATGTTTCATGAGCTGAAATAAAAGTTTCCAGAAATGTTCCATACGCACAAAAATCGTATTTCTCTCAAATGTTCTGTAGAAATGTGTTTACATCCCTATTAGTGAGCATTGAGGGGAGGGGGGGCATATTTCTGTCTGTAATAAAGCCATTTTGTAGGGAAAAACACTCATTCTGATTGGCTGTGCCTGGCTCCCCAGTTGGTGGACCTGGCTGCCAAGTGGGTTGGCCTATGCCCTCCAAGGCCTACCCAAGGCTGCACCCCTACCCAGTCATCTGAAATCCATAGAATAGGCCCTAATGAATGTATTTCATTTGACTGATTTCCTTATATGAACTGTAACTCAGCAAAATCGTTAAAATTGCTTCATGTTGCGTTTATATTTTTATTCCGTATATTTTTGGCATAATCACTTTCCTACCCCAACTTATTTACATACTTTTCATGGCATTGCTCTGACTGAATGGAGTTTTGAAAAAATATGTATTTTTGTGGAATACTATTTATCTACGTTATATTATTTTGGATTCAAGGTGTATCGACGTTTTTGAACCCAGGATGGGGCACAAAGGAGTCTCGGTGACAGGCCTGATCTGCGGCTTTGCTTTCTTTATTGTTATGCTGCACTCCGTCTGTTTTGTCCATCTGATTTTGTGCTGATTCATAGAATGTCGATGGTTTTCATTTGATTAATTATTAATTCTGTTTTTATGTACAACTACTTATTGTGTTTTATGTAGTTAATCCAAACCGGGGACAAAATCTATCAGTTGATCAAGCATATAGGCCAGCAGGAGTTCTATTGAAAAAATGTTGGCACGTATTTAAGTTAAAATGTGGTTGCTCTTAGGTTTGTGGCCTGTTGGCATATTTGGACAGGGGTTACAAAATAGAAATGCTGTGTGTGGAGAGCAAACGTATCTAACAGAGTGACGAGAGAAGTGGCGTTTGGCGTTAGAATGTCTGAAATGCAGCGGCCTTGCTGTGCTGCTGTCCAAGGTACTGAAGTCCTATTACGAACCAGAAGGGTTTACAATTCATCCTTGTTTGACTATCATCATTGCCATACTCTCTGTTTTTGCGTATATATCAGATTTATAGTGCAGTTTTTTTTGTCAACACACATTCATCTGCGCTGATGAATGTGTGTTGACAAAAAAAACTGCACTATAAATCTGATATTTGCAACGTTTTTCTTCCACATAATTTATATCTCAGGAAAAATAGCGTGGGGTCGGTTTATATGTCCTTTCTGTTCCTGCGTGGCTTGTTCTCATTTCCTGGTTCTAATTTGGTTATTTTCATAAGCTAAGGGGGATTTTTATATTAAATTGTTCAGTAATCAATCATGCAGACAACTTATTGACTTTCTCATGACGGCCTTTCCTGAAATATATATTCAGAATAATTGCTGTTACTATGTGTAGTTTTTAAAGACTACTCACAGTGTCGCTGTTCACCAGCTGTGTTTGTATAGACGCAGTTCTCCACCCACTACTGTTGTTACAAGGCTCGGGTGTTAGGTTTTCATTCCCCTGTTGAAATTATTGGACACGGTCAAATTGCAGATTTTGTGGATATTATTTTCATCAAACCTCCTGCTTTTGTGGAATACTATTGATCTACATTATATTGTTTTGGATTGAGGGTTTATCGACGTTTTTGAACCCAGGATGGGGCACAAAAGATTCTCAGCGACAGGCCTGGTCTGCGGCTTTGCTTTCTTTCTTCTAACGGTGCACTCATCCTATGGAGAAGTGAGCTTTTCTTTTCCGGAGGAGATGAAACGCGGATCTGTGATTGGAAATATAGCCAAGGATCTCGGGCTGGAGGCGAGCAGACTGTCCGCTCGTAAGGCCCGTATTGATACCGAAGGGAACAGTAAACGTTATTGTGACATTAATCTGAGTACCGGGGAATTGATTGTTGCGGAAAGACTTGACAGGGAGGGGCTTTGTGGCAAGAAGACTTCGTGCGTTTTAAAACAAGAACTTGTTTTAGAGAATCCTTTGGAGCTGCATCGTATAAGTCTTCATGTTCAAGATATAAATGATAACTCTCCACAATTCACAGAGGATTTGATTAAATTTGAAATAGGAGAATCCGCTGACAAGGGGGCTCGTTTTTCTCTAGATGAGGCCCACGACGCAGATGTAGGACAGAATATGGTTCAGGGTTATACACTAGAAAGAAACGATAATTTCGTGTTAAATGTTAATACGAAAACAGGGGGACGCAAATACGCTGAATTAGTATTAGATAAGGAGCTAGATCGTGAACAACAACAAGAGTTAAAATTATTGCTAACAGCTGTAGATGGAGGCACTCCGCAGAGATCAGGTACTGTAGTCATACACGTCACTGTACTGGATGCTAATGATAATGCCCCAGTGTTTAGCCAGGCCGTCTATAAAGCCAGTCTGCCTGAAAACTCTCCGTTAGAAACTGTAGTGGTTACAGTAAGTGCTACAGATGCAGATGACGCAGCAAATGGCGAAGTAACATACAACTTTGACCATGTTTCAGATGAATATGTACATTTATTCTCTCTAGATCACAAAACAGGTGAAGTAAGAATTATTGGGAAAGTTGACTATGAGGAGGCGTCATCATATGAATTACAAATAAGGGCTAAGGATGGGGCAGGTTTAACATCATATTCTTTTTTAATTATTGAAATAACTGATGTTAACGACAACGCTCCTGTGATATATCTAAAATCTCTGACTAGCCCCATACCTGAGAACGCGTCACCTGGTACAGAGGTGGGCATCATTAACGTGCAGGATAGAGACTCTGAGAATAACCGAGAGGTCCGCTGCTCCATTCAGCAAAATGTTCCTTTTAAGCTAGTGCCATCAATCAAAAACTACTATTCTCTGGTGACCACGGGCGAACTGGACCGGGAACTAGTGTCTGATTACAACATTACAATCACTGCCACCGACGAGGGCTCTCCTCCTCTGTCCTCCTCTAAAAGGGTTCCGTTATCTGTAGCTGACGTCAACGACAACCCACCTGTGTTTGAGGAACAGTCCTATGAAGCCCACGTGACTGAAAATAACAAACCTGTCTCCTCCCTTTGTTCCGTTACTGCAAGGGACCTAGACTGGAGACAGAACGGAACAGTGATTTATTCTCTCTTACCTGGTGAGGTGAACGGTGTCCCGGTGTCCTCACTGTTATCCGTTAACGGAGACACGGGGGTGATCCACGCTGTGAGGTCATTTGATTATGAACAGTTCAGGAGTTTTAAAGTCCATGTGGTGGCTAGAGACAACGGTTCTCCTCCGCTCAGCAGCAACGTCACGGTCAGTGTGTTCATAACGGATGTGAATGACAACTCTCCTCAGATACTATACCCAGCCCCAGAAGGGAACTCCTTCATGACCGAGCTGGTCCCCAAAGCTGCGCACGAGGGCTCTCTGGTTTCTAAGGTGATAGCGGTGGACGCGGACTCCGGCCAGAATGCCTGGCTATCCTATCATATAGTCAAATCCACTGTTCAGGGACTTTTCACTATTGGTCTCCACAGCGGAGAGATCAGGACACAGCGGGACATTTCTGAATCTGACAGCATGAAACAGAACCTCATTGTGTCAGTGAAAGATAACGGACAGCCCTCTCTCTCTGCCACCTGTACCATGTATTTAGTGATTTCTGATAACTTGGCTGAAGTGCCAGAACTGAAAGATATCTCTTATGATGAGAGCAATTCCAAACTCACTTCTTATCTGATCATCGCGCTGGTGTCCGTCTCCACCTTTTTCCTCACCTTCATCATTGTCATCCTGGCCGTGAGGTTTTGCCGCAGGAGAAAGCCCAGACTGTTGTTTGACGGAGCGGTCGCCATCCCCAGCGCGTATCTCCCTCCCAACTACGCAGAGGTGGATGGTGCAGGAACTCTCCGCAGTACTTACAATTATGACGCATACCTGACGACTGGTTCGCGAACAAGTGACTTCAAGTTCCTCACATCTTACAATGACAACACATTGCCCGCTAACCAGACTCTGAGAAAAACTCAAAATGACTTTACTGAAGAACTTGATGACTACAAAGGGTCACCAGAGGTAGGCCTTTAATGCAATAATAATAATACAGTACATTTGTTTTTAGGCCTATATGATAGTATTGAGGCTAAATAATTTTACAACTGTAGCTAATATGCTTTGTATAATCACTTTTTTTTCTGGAGAACCCACTTTTCCTCATTAGCCCATCTTGACTACAAAAGAAAGTTATGTATGCTTTGGTTTCATGATATTTGAAATGTTTTAAAATACTATTTCAATCCCCTCTCTATTTACTTGAGAAATCTCAAGGGTATATTATACGTGGTTTGCTTGAATTGTAATGTGGTATGCTCTTTTTGTGACTGATAGAATCTGTGGATCTTTCACGAGAGCCTATTCTTCACGGTTTTGTGATTAGGGGTGCACTAACAATGAGTTGCAATTATGTTTTTGGCACTGAAGAAGTGAAAGCCTGTTTGGAAAGAGGCTAGAAAAGAGAATTACTGTGTGCGGAGAGTTAATCATTTATTAGATATTTTACAGGATGAAATCTCTTGAGATGCACCTTCTCGGTTTAAAGAATGTCCAAATAAAAACAACCCCCAAAAAAACAATACTTATTAACAAGAATAATAAGGCAACTACTGTCTAATAATAATAACAATGAAATAATAATTTATACAAATAATAATGATGATAAAACGTAAATCCTGAGCAGAAAATAAGTTGTTATACACCTACTAATGGGCTTACAACAAATACAAAATAAATGACACAACTAATAACACTAAGTAGGCTGTCTATAATGTACACATATCATATATACAAATATATTACAAATATCGTCACATGGTGACGTTTCTACTTGTTAAAAACATAAACAGTTTGTTCTTAACATTGGAAAAAGGGCTTTCTTAACTTTACTGTGTGATTGTAATGCTCTGATTTCTATAGGTAAATCATTCCAGTGAGTTGGGCCTTTGTATTTCCTACTAACAGAGTGATGGGAGAAGCGGTGTGAGAGCGTCTGAAGAGCAACGAGAGTCCTCTCAGTGTCACTGTCCATGGTGCTGAAATGTCTAAAATCCTATTTTAAACCAGTAGGCTTTACTATTGATCGCTGTTTGACCTTCATATTCGTATTCCTTCCCATGCTCTGTGTTTTTCTATAGCAGTTATGAGTTTGCTCTGGCTGAGGAACCAGCATCGGATATATTGCTTTGTTGCCTCTTGCAGATGTGTTATAATTTATATTCATAGTATACCTGATCTTAACTGATGAAAAAAGAGTGGGGGTGATTTTAATAATTCATGTTTGTATGGTTTAATATCTTATCGTTGTCTGTGTTTCTCTTTCGTTTTCTAATAGTTAATTGACCAATTAAACTTACTTAGGGGTATTTATAAACACTTGTCAGTGAAACATTAAGAAAACTGTAAGTAAATAATGTAATTTCTGTTGAGTACTCATGGTGTCGCTGTATACCAGCTGTGTTTGGATAGATCCAGTTCTCCACCCACTGGTGTTGTAACAAGACTCGAGTGCTCGGATGTCATTCTGCAGAAAATATTGGACGCGGTCAGATTGTTTGAACATTTTGAGGATATTATTTTCATCAAGCTGAACCTTTTGGTGGAATAATATTTGTTTACATTTTATTATCAAGGCCGTATTGTGTTTTGGCGTTTTAATTCCAGGATGGGGCACAAAGGAATCTCGGTTACAGGCCTGGTCTGGGGCTATGCTTTCTTTCTTCTATCGCTGCACTCCGCCCATGGAGACGTGAGCTATTCTTTTCCAGAGGAGATGAAACGCGGATCTGTTATTGGAAATATAGCTAAGGATATCGGGCTGGAGACGAGCAGACTCCCCGCTCGTAAGGCCCGAATTGTTACCGAAGGGAACCACGAACGGTATTGTGACATTAATCTAAATACGGGAGATTTGACTATGGCTGAAAGGATTGACAGAGAGGGGCTTTGTGGCAAGAAGGCTTCGTGCGTTTTAAAACAGGAACTTGTGCTTGAAGATCCGTTGGAGCTTCACCGTATTAGTCTTCATGTCCAAGATATAAATGATAATTCCCCACAGTTTAAAAATAATTTTATCAAAATGGAAATTAGTGAATCAGCAGACAAAGGCGTTCGTTTTTCTCTAGATGAGGCCCATGATGCTGATATAGGACAGAATACGGTTCAGAGCTATACACTACAAAGAAATGAACATTTTATTTTGAATGTCAAAACAAAAAGTGGTGGACGCAAATACAGCGAGTTAGTGTTAGACAAAGAGTTAGACCGTGAGGGGCACCATGAAATCAAATTATTACTGACAGCGATGGACGGAGGCACTCCGCAGAGATCAGGTACTGTAGTCATACACGTCACTGTACTGGATGCTAACGATAATGCCCCAGTGTTTAGCCAGGCCGTCTATAAAGCCAGTCTGCCTGAAAACTCTCCTTTAGATACTGTAGTTGTTAAAGTGAGTGCTACGGATGCAGATGAGGGATTGAATGGTGAAGTTACATATGAATTTGATGATGTTTCAGATGAAAATAGCAACGTATTTTCTCTTGATCATAAGACTGGAAAAATTACAGTTGTTGGTCCAATAGATTACGAAAAGGAGTCTTCATATGAAATGCAGATCAGTGCAAAGGATGGTTTAGGGTTAGCATCCTACTCTACATTGATAATAGAAATCACTGATGTTAATGACAACGCCCCTGTAATTTATCTACAATCTCTGACTAGCCCCATACCTGAGAACACGTCACCTGGTACAGAGGTGGGCATCATTAACGTGCAGGATAGAGACTCTGAGAATAACCAACAGGTCCGCTGCTCCATTCAGCAAAACGTTCCTTTTAAGCTGGTGCCATCCATCAAAAACTACTATTCTCTGGTGACCACGGGCGAACTGGACCGGGAACTAGTGTCTGATTACAACATTACAATCACTGCCACCGACGAGGGCTCTTCACCTCTGTCCTCCTCTAAAAGTATTCAGTTATCTGTAGCTGACGTCAACGACAACCCACCTTTGTTTGAGGAACAGTCCTATGAAGCCCACGTGACTGAAAATAACATACCCGGTGCCTCCGTGTGTTCCGTTACTGCACGAGACCCAGATTGGAGACAGAACGGAACAGTGATTTACTCTCTCTTACCTGGTGAGGTGAACGGTGTTCCGGTGTCCTCGTTTTTATCCGTTAACGGAGACACGGGGGTGATCCACGCTGTGAGGTCGTTTGATTACGAGCAGTTCAGGAGTTTAAAAGTCCAAGTGGTGGCTAGAGACAACGGTTCTCCTCCGCTCAGTAGCAACGTCACAGTTAGTGTGTTCATAACGGATTTGAATGACAACTCTCCTCAGATACTCTACCCCGCCCCAGAGGGGAACTCATTCATGACCGAGCTGGTCCCCAAAGCTGCGCACCGAGGCTCTCTGGTTTCCAAGGTGATAGCTGTGGACGCGGACTCCGGCCAGAACGCCTGGCTGTCCTATCATATAGTGAAATCCACTGATCCGGGACTTTTCACTATAGGTCTCCACAGCGGAGAGATCAGGACACAGCGTGACATTTCTGAATCTGACAGCATGAAACATAACTTTATTGTGTCAGTGAAAGATAACGGACATCCCTCTCTCTCTGCCACCTGTACCATGTATTTAGTGATTTCTGATAACTTGGCTGAAGTGCCAGAACTGAAAGATATCTCTTATGATGAGAGCAATTCCAAACTCACCTCTTATCTGATCATCGCGCTGGTGTCCGTCTCCACCTTTTTCCTCACCTTCATCATTGTCATCCTGGCCGTGAGGTTTTGCCGCAGGAGAAAGCCCAGACTGTTGTTTGACGGAGCGGTCGCAATCCCCAGTGGGTATCACCCTACCAACTACGCAGAGGGGGATGGCGTGGGAACTCTCCGCAGCACTTACAATTATGACGCATACCTGACGACAGGTTCACGTACAAGTGACTTCAAGTTCGTCACATCTTACAACGACAACACACTGCCCGCCGACCAGACTCTGAGAAAATCTCCAAAAGACTTTGCTGAAGAACTTGACGATTCCAACGGGTCCCCCCCAGAGGTAGGCTTTTAATTGGAAACAAAATTAGTCTTACGATGCGTTGTATCATTATGTTTTCCTATAGACAATCACCTGTTTCATGGCAGTACATCATTATCCCATGTTTATACACTGTTAGTCTTTTCTATAATTTCAACAGAAAATAAACACATAGTTGTTTAATGTGTTTTACATAATACATGCTGTAGGTTGCACTGCATTATGGGTAAAATGCTGAAAAATATAGTTATTTATTGTAATTGGAAGCGTCCTGTAAAACATATTTCTTAAAAATAATAGTTCATGCCAACTGTAGATTACCATTTTCAGTTTCAGGCGCCAACCTCATGCTTTGGATTGCATGCATAAAGCTCAGACTCTGAACACTCTTACTCTGAATAGATTTGCCCCTGATCATATATCTAAGATTGTGCCCAATCCCATTTTTAAATCTGTCTCCCTTTCTCTCTTTGTCTCTTTCTCCCCCAACACCCACCTCACACACACAGTCACATAATATACTGTAGGTTTTGAATCAGTGTGGTAATGAAACCTTTCTTTGGATACAAAACTAACAGCAATGTACCATATTCATTATTTACAGCAAATAGTCGTAAATCGCAATGAACTATGGGTGAATTTAGGCGTAACTGGTAAATGATACCGTCAATTCCAATGAAACATTGGTTTAACAGTACATTACTGTAAATAAGAACTATATTTAAAATGGTACTATAATTCCACCACAAAGAATATATTACCCTACCATATTTTTGGATTGCCAAAAACCTTTTTACCACTGGTGGGTATGGTTGATTTTGGCTCTTTAACATATTTTGAGGCGTGCCTAGTAAGACGCTACATTTGCTATTTTATGAAAACACATTACCTAGCAGCCAACCTGCTTGCACCAATCCCATGCAATTACACTAAAATACTGTCAGATACAAACCCGCCTCCCCTCAATTAATTTAATTAATTAATTCATCCATCCATTCATTCATTACAATTACCTATAAATATTACAGTAAGAGTATTGGTACCGTAAAACGGATTACAGTAACATGCTGTAAATGTACAGCATTATACTGGCAACAGAGCAAATTACTGTAATTCTATATTAGCTGTGTTGCTGTAATGATTACAGTAGGCTCATTTACAGTATACTTCTGTATTGTATATTGTGTACTGTAAAGCATTTAACATTTCAGTATTTGCCTGACAACTCTGCTGACAGTATAAATCTGTAAATTTACAGGGAAATGTTTGACACTGTATAGGAAAGTTGATAGGTTCCATGTTTGATGTAATTGATCATGTAGCCTCTTAGATTATTCTTTTGACCTCTTCAGTTGAAGCAAGAAATATTTGGGTTAAATATATTGTATATACAGTACCAGTAAACATTTTGGAGTCACATACTCATTCCAAGGTTTTTCTTTATTTTTATTATTTTCTACATTGTAGAATAATAGTGAAGACATCAAAACTATGAAATAACACATATGGAGTCATGTAGTAACCAAAAAAGTGTTAAACAAATCAAAATAAATGATATATTTTTGATTCTTTAAAGTTGCCACCATTTGCCTTGATGACAGCTTTGCACACTCGTGGCATTCTCTCAACCAGCTTCATGAGGTAGTCACCTAGAATTCATTTCAATAAACAGGTGTGCCTTGTTAAAGGTTAATTTGTGGAATTGATTTCCTTCTTAATGCGTTTGAGCCAATCAGTTGTGTTGTGGAAAGGTACACAGAAGATAGCCCTATTTGGTAAAAGACCAAGTCCATATTATGGCAAGAACAGCTCAAACAAACAAAGAGAAATGACAGTCCATCCTTACTTTAAGACATGAAGGTCAATTAATGCGGAGCATTTCAAGAACTTTGAAAGTTTCTTCAAGTGCAGTCACAAAAACCATCAAGCACTATAATGAAACTGGCTCTCATGAGGACCGCCACAGGAAAGAAAGACCCAGAGTTACCTCTGCTGCAAAGGATAAGTTAATTAGAGTTAACTGCACCTCAGATTGCAGCCCAAATAAATGCTTCACAGAGTTCAAGTAACAGAAACATCTCAACATCAACTGTTCAGAGGAGACTGCGTGAACCAGGCCTTCATGGTCGAATTGCTGCAAAGAAACCACTACTAAAGAGCACCAATAAGAAGAAGATACTTGCTTGGACCAAGAAACACGAGCAATGGACATTAGACTGGTGGAAATCTGTCTTTTGGTCTGACGAGTCCAAATTTGAGATTGTTGGTTCCAACCGCCATGTCTTTGTGAGAGACACAGAGTAGGTGAACGGAGGATCTCCGCATGTGTGGTTCCCACCGTGAAGCATGGAGGAAGAGGTGTGATTGTGTGGGGGTGCTTTGCTGGTGACACTGTCAGTGATTTATTTGGAATTCATGGCACACTGAACCAGCATGGCTACCATACCATTCTGCAGCGATACGCCATCCCATCTGGTTTGTGCTTAGTGGAACTATCATTTGTTTTTCAACAAGACAATGACCCAACACACCTCCAGGCTGTGTAAGGGCTTTTTGACCAAGAAGGAGAGTGATTGAGTGCTGCATCAGATGAACTGGCCTCCACAATAACCTGACCTCAACCCAATTGAGATGGTTTGGGATGAGTTGGACCGCAGAGTGAAGGAAAAGCAGCCAACAAGTGCTCAGCATGTGTGTGAACTCCTTCAGGAATGTTGGAAAAGCATTCCTCATGAAGCTGGTTGAAAGAATGCCAAGAGTGTACAAAGCTGCCAGCAACGCAAAGGGTGGCTACTTTGAAGAATCTAAAATCTAAAATATATTTATGTCGCACCCTGGCCATAGAGAGCCCTCTAGGTTTCTCTATGGTGTGTTGGGTCAGGGCGTGACTAGGTTTTTCTAGGGAACTCTATGTTAGTTTTGAGTTGGTTCCCAATTAGAGGCAGCTGGTTGTCGTTGCCTCTAATTGGGAATCCTATTTAAGTTGGTTCCCTTCCCCACCTGCCTTGTGGGTTATTGTTTGATTTGTATGTATGTATGTATGTATGTATGTATGTATGTATGTATGTATGTATGTATGTATGTATGTATGTATGTATGTATGTATGTATGTATGTATGTATGTATGTATGTATGTATGTATGTATGTATGTATGTATGTGTGCATTCTACACACAGTTAGTGCCGATCGTTGTTTATTTTGTTTATTGCATATTTTGTATGTTTCACTTCTTCTATTAAACATGTGGAACTACACCCGCACTGCACCTTGGTCCAATCCTTCTGACAATCATGACAATTTAGATTTGTTTAACCCTTTTTAGGTTTCTACATGATTCCACATGTGTTATTTCATAGTTTTGATATCTGTACATTGCAGAAAATAGTAAAAATAAAGAAAACCCCTTGAATGAGTAGGTGTGACCAATTTTTGACTGGTACTGTATATCTACAGTGCATTCGGAAAGTATTCAGACCCCTTGAATTTTCTACATTTTGTTACGTTGGAGCCTTATTCTATAAGTGATTAAATAATTTTTTCCCCTCATCAATCTACACACAATACCCCATAATGCCTAAGAAAAAACAGGTTTTTAGAAATGTTTGCATTTTTATAAAAATTTAAAATAAGAATATTATATATAAAATGTATTCAGACCATTTACTTAGTACTTTGTTGAAGCTCTTTTGACAGTGATTACAGCTTCAAATCTTCTTGGGTATGATGCTACAAGCTCGGCACACCTGAATTTGAGGAGTTTCTCCCATTCCTCTCTGCAGATCCTCTCAAGCTCTGTCAGGTTGGATGGGGAGCATTGCTGCACAGCTATTTTCAAGTCTCTCCAGAGATGTTCGGTTGGGTTCAATCTGGGCTCTGGCTGGGCCACTCAAGGACATTCAGAGACTTGTCCTGAAGCCATTCCTGCATTGTCTTGGCTGTGTGCTTAGGGCCGTTGTCCTGTTGGAAGGTGAACCATTGCCCCAGTCTGATGTCCTGAGCGCTCTGGAGCAGGTTTTCATCAAGGATCTCTCTGTGCTTTGTTCCGTTCATCTTTCCCTCGATTCTGACTAGTCTCCCAGTCCTTGCGCCCCATCTCAACAGAGGAACTCTGGAGCTCTGTCAGAGGGGCCATTGGGTTCTTGGTCACCTCCCTGACCAAGGCCCTTCTCCCTCAATTGCTCAGTTTGGCCGGGCGGCCAGCTCTAGGAAGAGTCTTGGTGGTTCCAAACTCTGTTCTTGGGGAACAGGCCACTCTGAACAGGCCACTTGAGGCCACTCTGTTCTTGGGGACCTTCAATGCTGCAGAATTCTTTTGTTACCCTTCCCCAGATCTGTGCCTTGACGGTCTGGGGTTAGAAATGATTTGCCAGTCTTCCAGTTTTCGCCATAGTGCTCCTGTGCTGCCCGCACTGAGTAATGGAAATGGGTTGAACAGGCCGTGGCTCAGGTGGGGGGTCCCTGATGATCTTCTTGGCCTTCCTGCAACACCTGGTGTTGTAGGTGTCCTGGAGGGCAGGCAGTGTGTACCCAATTGTGCGTTCGGCTGCACGTATCACCCTCTGAAACTCCTTTCTGTCTGCGGTGGTAGAGTTGCCGTACCAGGTTATCATGCAGCCCAATCTATGATCAGGGGCAACTCTGTTCGGGGTAAGGGGGTTCAGAGGTGGTAAAAGACACAACAGGACAGTTAGGGCAGTAGAGCATCAAGGAGAGAGAAGTCAACACAGCATCCAGTGTTCCTCATGGGGCTCCTTAACAATCCTCCTCAGTTCTGATTTGATAGCTCATCTCACCCCTCGGACAAGCATAGAAAAAAAAAGAATAGAATGAGAGACAGAGAGCACCGGGGCTGTTACTCTGTGGGTAAAAAGACAGGGGACAAGGGACATATCAAGCTGGTGTCGTGTGTATGTGTACTTACCTCACCAGAGGTCTTGATTCAAACTCAGTGAGCTCTTGGGAGAATGGGGCAAGGTAGTGGTTGAGAACAAACAGCTTGCTTCCTCTGGGCCACCTTGTCATGCACTGTGTCCCATCTTCGGGATTCATCATCTTGGGTTGATTCAAACCTACAGCATATATCCAATATAGTTTATGAAATAAGTTGAGGCATTCAACAAGCACAAATAAGAAAGATAGATATACCTACTTAAAACCCTAGCCAACTAACACAACATTCCTATAGGCTACGCAATATCACATATTATTTTATTAGACTCACAACAT
The DNA here is from genome assembly GCA_030435695.1 of Brachymystax lenok tsinlingensis. Taxonomy (NCBI): domain Eukaryota; kingdom Metazoa; phylum Chordata; class Actinopteri; order Salmoniformes; family Salmonidae; genus Brachymystax; species Brachymystax lenok. The sequence continues at coordinate 16,458,205 of CM059784.1, forward strand.
GTCCCTTTCTAGCTGTGTAACCAAATGTTTGCATACTACTGGTACAGTTAACAGATTTAGCTAACACTGTAACATTATGGAACTATGTTTTTTTTATTAAAAATGGTTGGCGGTAGAGGCTGTACAGACAGTCCTGGCATGAAAAGTGATGATTTATGTTGCACAGAGCCAAGTGAACCGAATCCCACTAGGTTGTGACAGCTAAGGAGGACACTGTCCCAGTGGTTTTGACATTTATGCTCTCCCCATTGACTAGAATATACCACGGTGACATCTAGATGGCTACCAATATTAGTTATTTCTTGTGTAGGCTGCTGTCCTACTTGAAATACTGTATAATCCTGGGAGGGGAAATAATTTGCCACGTGACTAGGTTCCACAGCCAACACTGTGTTAGGCTACAGCTGACCAGTGGCACTGGACCTTAGGTAGGCACAACATGTTTTATGTGTATAATGTGGCCCGTCCATCCGAAAAAATATGGGTAATTTTTTAGGAACTGCTAGAAACAAGCGATTTTCTCTGTAGTAACAGTGGAAACATACCAGTCATGAATCTGCACTCAGTCTATTCTGTAAGGAACTCTGGGGCTGGCATTCAGCCTATAATCACAATCATTTTTCTCTGGGTGATGTTTTTCTAGGTTGCACAGCTAGATATTTACGAGCAATTTAGAGCAGACCGAAATGCCTTTTGTCAACTTGAGCTAGCTAGCAAATGTTAGCCAGCTAGTTTAGCTAAGGAAACATGTGGTAATACAATGTTGGCTAGTTTAGCTAAGGACACATGCGGTAATACAATGTTGGCTAACAGTAAATATACTTATAAACAACTCAATTTACCTACCCAGCAGCTTCTGAAAATATTCTTCCACTTCAAAATCGCTTCAAGAAGATATTTACTAAAATAGTCTGAGCTTTATGTGTCTCTCCCGACAGCATGAGGTTGGCGCCTGAAACTGATCATTTGAATCTACAGTAGGTATAAGCTATTACTGTAAATTTTACAAGAGGCTTCCAAATTACAGTTAATTTTCAGCATTTTACCCATCATGCAGTTCAATCTACACCACGAATGCTGTAAAACACATTTATGGTATTATACTGTGCATCCTACAGGGTTTTACTGTTGAAATTACAGAAAAGTCTTACAGTATACCAAAGCCACCTCATATCGCCACTAGCGGTGCGTAGGTAAAATCACTGGGGAAGCCAAGCCAGATGGAAAGCCATATTACAATCTTTGTGTTGTGATAATTGTGTTGTTTGCTCTATAATCTGTTAGTTCATATGTCTTGTGATCGTGATATATAGGAGTAAGGCCAAGACAATAAGAAGACACGGTGGCAGAGTAAATTCAACCCCACCTTTGTTTTATCACAAAACCAAAGAGCAACCTCTGTCCGAAGTCCACAAAGCATTGTCACAAGGTAGGAGTGGTGGGTGCGAAGTCAGGCGCAGAGGATCAAGGAATAACCGTCTTTAATTCGGTGCGTAAAATATAACGCCAAAACACAACAGGCGCACTAAAACAAAGGCGGCCCAAAACAGGACACCGAACACAGCAAGTAACACAACACAACCGAACGTCCACCAACAAACGGAGAACAAGCCCGCACAAAAGGGAGGCGGGCCTAACCGGCTTAAATTGCCCTAACCAAAAAACCACAAAGAAGGCACAGGTGCAACCAATACAGAATAAACAATGGAAAGGAAAAGGGGATCGGTGGCAGCTAGCAGGCCGGTGACGACGACCGCCGCCCGAACAGGCAGAGGAGCCACTTTGAAAATGGAATGGGAGAAGTCGTGATAGTACCCCGACCAGCGGCCCGCAGCGCCAACACCGGCCTCGAGGGCGACCCAGAGGGCGAGGCGCAGGGCGATCCGGATGAAGGCGGTGGAACTCCCTCAGCAGTGATGGATCCAAGATGTCCTCCACCGGTACCCAGCACCTCTCCTCCGGACCGTACCCCTCCCAGTCCACGAGGTACTGTAGACCCCTCACCCGGTGCCTAGAGTCCAGAATGGAGCGGACTGTGTACGCCGGGGACCCCTCGATGTCTAGAGGGGGCGGAGGGACCTCCGGCACCTCACCTTCCTGCAGGGGACCAGCTACCACCGGCCTGAGGAGAGACACATGAAACGAGGGGTTAATACGGTAGTAAGAAGGAAGCTGTAACCTATAACACACCTCGTTTATCCTCCTCAGGACTTTAAATGGCCCCACATACTGCGGCCCCAGCTTCCGGCAGGGCAGGCGGAGGGGCAGGTGCCGGGTTGAGAGCCAGACCCGGTCCCCCGGTGCGAACACGGGTACCTCACTGCGGTGACGGTCAGCGCTTCTCTTCTGCCGCCCACCAGCTTGTTTAATTGATTCCTGGATGGCTCTCCAGGTCTCCTTTGAGCTCTGCACCCACTCCTCCACCGCAGGAGCTTTGGTCTGGCTCTGATGCCACGGTGCCAGGACCGGCTGGTAGCCCAACACGCACTGGAAAGGTGACATGTTAGTGGAGGAGTGGCGGAGTGAGTTCTGAGCCTCCTCCGCCCATGGGACATACCTCGCCCACTCACCAGGCCGGTCCTGGCCATACGACCGCAGAAACCTACCCACATCCTGGTTCACTCTCTCCACCTGCCCATTACTCTCAGGGTGGAAACCCGAGGTCAGGCTGATCGAGATCCCCAGACGCTCCATAAACGCCGTCCACACTCGGGATGTGAACTGGGGACCCCGATCAGAAACGATGTCCTCAGGCAACCCATAGTGCCGGAAGACGGCTCGATGGACCGCTCCTCGGTGTCATAGAGACGGGACAGCACGTCGACCTTAGTATTCAGGGAACCTGGCCTATAAGAAATTGTGAACTGAAATCTGGTGAAAAACATGGCCCACCTAGCCTGCCGCGGATTCATTCTCCTCGCTGCCTGGATATACTCCAGATTACTGTGGTCAGTCCAGATGAGGAAAGGGTGCTTAGCCCCCTCAAGCCAATGTCTCCACACCTTCAGAGCCTTGACCACAGCTAACAACTCCCGGTCCCCCACGTCATAGTTTCGCTCCGCCGGGACCAAGCTTCCTCGAAAAGAAAGCGCAGGGGCGAAGCTTCGGTGCCGTACCTGAGCGCTGTGATAGCACGGCTCCAACCCCAGCCTCTACCTCCACTATGAACGCCAAAGAGGGGTCCGGATGAGCCAGCAAGGGAACATTGGTGAACAGCTCCTTCAGACGACTGAAAGCTCAGTCCGCCTCGGCCGACCACCGCAAACGCGCCGGCCCCCCCTTCAGCAGTGAGGTAATGGGAGCAGCCACCTGGCCAAAACCCCCGGATAAACCTCCGGTAGTAATTGGCAAACCCTAAAAACCGCTGCACCTCCTTTACCGTGGTCGGAGTCGGCCAATTACGCACGTTAGGTTATGTCTGCCCAACTTCTAAAACTAAAGTTGAGCTACTGACTGTGCCTATTAGGTTATCCCCATATGCTGGGGGCATACATCATGTATGTCTCCAATGTTTGATCATGAATAATGTCTACCTGCGACTTCTATTGAAATGTTTGTAGCTCAATGTCAGCATGTAATTTCTGAATGGTGCTCATAGGGTCGCTGTTCACCAGCGGAGGTAGAATAGATACAGCTCTCCACCCATTGGTGTTGTCATTAACTAAGCTCTGGTGTCGTTTGACTACAGAAAACAGTAGAGGTAAACGGTCAGACTGCGATCATCTAGTGAATGTTGATCTTTTTGTGGAATACTTTCTCCTTACATCGATCTGTTTAACTATATATATATGGATGTTATTGGAAGTCTAAGGATGCAGAACAAAGGATTCTCAATGTCAGGCCTGGTCTTCTGCTTTGCTTTCTTTCTTCCACTGCCGCACTCAGCCTATGGAGACGTGAGCTATTCTTTTCCGGAGGAGATGAAACGAGGATCTATTATTGGGAATATAGCCAAAGATCTCGGGCTGGAGGCGAGCAGACTGTCCGCTCGTAATGCCCGAATTGATACTGAAGGAAACCGAAAACGTTATTGTGACATTAATCTGAGTACCGGGGATTTGATTGTTGCGGAGAGGATTGATAGAGAAGGGCTATGTGGAGAAAAGGTTTTATGCATACTAAAATTCGAATTGGTCCTAGAGAGTCCACTTGAGTTGCATCATATATCACTTCACATCCAAGATATAAACGATAATTCACCCATATTTCCCAAGGATTTAATTAAGGTAGAAATCAGAGAATCAGCTGTGAAAGGAGCTCGCTATCGTGTAAACGCAGCTCACGACGCAGATATTGGACAAAACGCAGTGCAAAGCTACGTCCTACAAATGAATAATCATTTTGTTTTGGGTTTGCAAACGAATAATGCTGGTATTAAATATGGCGAGTTAGTTCTTGACAAAGAATTAGACCGCGAGGAGCAGCAGGAGTTGAAACTGTTGATGACAGCTGTAGATGGGGGGACTCCGCATAAATCAGGTACTGTAGTCATACACGTCACTGTACTGGATGCTAACGACAATGCCCCAGTGTTTAGCCAGGCCGTCTATAAAGCCAGTCTGCCTGAAAACTCTCCTTTAGATACTGTTGTGGTTACAGTGAGTGCTACGGATGCAGATGAAGGAATGAATGGGGAGGTGACGTATGAATTTAGTCGAGTATCTGAAACAGCAAGGAATGTATTTACTATGGACCAGAATACAGGAGAAATTACAGTGACAGGAGAAATAGATTATGAAGAAGAGACACAATTTGAACTTTTTATTGAAGGGAAAGATGGCTTTGGTCTTTCCTCGGACAGTAAAGTTATTATAGATATTACAGACATAAATGACAACGCCCCTGAGCTATATCTAAAATCTCTGACTCACTCCATACCTGAGAATGCGTCACCTGGTACAGAGGTGGGCATCATTAACGTGCAGGATAGAGACTCTGAGAATAACCGACAGGTCCGCTGCTCCATTCAGCAAAACGTTCCTTTTAAGCTGGTGCCGTCCATCAAAAACTACTATTCTCTGGTGACCACGGGCGAACTGGACCGGGAACTAGTGTCTGATTACAACATTACAATCACTGCCACCGACGAGGGCTCTCCACCTCTGTCCTCCTCTAAAAGTATTCGGTTATCTGTAGCTGACGTCAACGACAACCCACCTGTGTTTGAGGAACAGTCCTATAAAGCCCACGTGACTGAAAATAACAAATCCGGTTCTTCCGTGTGTTCCGTTACTGCACGAGACCCAGATTGGAGACAGAACGGAACAGTGATTTATTCTCTCTTACCTGGTGAGGTGAACGGTGTTCCGGTGTCCTCGTTTTTATCCGTTAACGGAGACACGGGGGTGATCCACGCTCTGAGGTCGTTGGATTATGAGCAGTTCAGGAGCTTTACATTCTATGTGGTGGCCAGAGACAACGGTTCTCCTCCGCTCAGGAGCAACGTCACGGTCAGTGTGTTCATAACGGATGTGAACGACAACTCTCCTCAGATACTATACCCCGCCCCAGAGGGGAACTCCTTCATGACCGAGCTGGTCCCCAAAGCTGCACACCGGGGCTCTCTGGTTTCTAAGGTGATAGCGGTGGACGCGGACTCCGGCCAGAACGCCTGGCTGTCCTATCATATTGTCAAATCCACTGATCCGGGACTTTTCACTATTGGTCTCCACAGCGGAGAGATCAGGACACAGCGGGACATTTCTGAATCTGACAGCATGAAACAGAACCTCATTGTGTCAGTGAAAGATAACGGACAGCCCTCTCTCTCTGCCACCTGTACCATGTATTTAGTGATTTCTGATAACTTGGCTGAAGTGCCAGAACTGAAAGATGTCTCTTATGATGAGAGCAATTCCAAACTCACCTCTTATCTGATCATCGCGCTGGTGTCCGTCTCCACCTTTTTCCTCACCTTCATCATTGTCATCCTGGCCGTGAGGTTTTGTTGCAGGAGAAAGCCCAGACTGTTGTTTGACGGAGCGGTCGCCGTCCCCAGCGCGTATCTCCCCCCCAATTACGCAGAGGTGGATGGCGCGGGAACTCTCCGCAGCACATACAATTATGACGCATACCTGACGACAGGTTCGCGCACAAGTGACTTCAAATTCGTAAGATCTTACAATGACAACACACTGCCCGCGGACCAGACTCTGAGAAAAAATTCTACTGAATTTGCTGAAGACCTTCGTGATTCCGAGGGTTCCCCAGAGGTAGGCCTTTATTTTAACAGATACGCGTTATCACTCTAGAGGCTCTGTGGCATGTGTTTTACAACTACAGTTTTTTTTTGTTCAGGATAAAAAATACTATTCCCACGGGACTATCATAACGTCTGTTTCCCCTGCCACTGTTTAAACAACTAAACGTAGCTCCAAATATGATGGTGTAATCCTTTATATTATCAATTCAACACCTTAGTTTCAATGCTGACATTTTGCATATTATATGTTGGAACCAGTTTGTTGGCCTACTTGGATGGCATTGCAAAAGAGAAAAATAGACAAAGCTCTGTAGGACTATACTATGATGAGAAAAGTAGGGAGCTTTTCTTTGATCAGTAGCGGATGTCGCTGTCTGTGGTGCTGGTATGTCCGGTTTCTGTTGTAAAGGCGTTAGGGCTTCTTCCGAATACTTGTTTGTCACGAGACTATTACTTTCCTGTTATTATTTCGACTCACTGTTTTTGTGGATTGTACTGATGAGTTCCAGATTACAAAATGACAGTGCAACTTCCATGTGCATTTTAGAAGAAAAAGAACATTTAGATGCTAGATCTACCTCTTTTGTAATGCATTTTTTTCTTTTTGACATAACTTGTGCAGTTTACGATAGTTTTTTCCAAAATGTGTTGTTTTATATTTTTCCATGGTTTCTAGTTGGTTTTTCGCTTATGCTGGGTGGCATACCTGTCTCCAATGTTTGATCAAGCATGCATTCAGTCTACCAGCAACTTTGATTTAAAATGTGTTTAGCACACTGTCAGATAATAGTTTTGTAGGGATGCTCAAAATGTCACTATTCACCAGCAAAGGAAGGGTATATACAGTACTCCACCCCTGGTAATTTAATTCAGAAAGCTCTGGTGCCATTTCACTGCAGAAACGAGTGTGGATGGTTGGATTGCACGTACATTTTGTAGATCGAGAGTTTATCATGTTTTTGTGGAATACTGTTGTCTTATCCTAATCTATATAATTATTGGGTGTTTTTGTCGATTTGCATGCCAGGATGGTGCACAAATGATTCTAAATGAAAAGCCTGGTCTGTGGCTTTGAAATAAATTTTTTGTGTCATATTTGAGCTTGGATGGATCATATTGTGTGTGTTAGGGATTTCATATTTTGGAATGCTATAGGACTACGGTGGTTGAAATTATGTGCAGATAATTTGGATAGTTTGTAGCCTAACACAGGGGCTGTAACGTATATGCTGGAAATCGGAAAGCAAGTGCGGGTGGTGAGTTTAATAATAAATGGAACATCGGACAATATAACAAACACAAGTAGCGTATAGACATGAAAGACAAACAATACTGACTGGGGAAAGAACCTAAGGGAGTGCCAGATATAGAGGTAATAACTGAGGTAATAGAGTCCAGGTGTGCCTGTTGATGACGTGCAGGTGTGCGTAATGATTAATGCCAGATGTGCGTATTGATGGATCCCAGGACCGGTGGTTAGTATACCGGCAGCCGATCCCTTATCCCTGTGGGAACGTAGATGCGCTCGGGAGGACAGTTAGTTGATGCATGCTCCCTCTCCAGCTAAGCCTAGGGAGGATGGGTTTATAGGTGCATTCTGGACAGGACCCTCTCCCGAATCGTAGAGATGGGACAGGGCATCAGCCTTGGTGTTTTCTTTAACCTGGGCGATAGGTCAGCGTGAAGTCGAACCTTGTGAAGAAAAGGGCCCACCTTGCTTGACGCAGGTTCAGCCTCCTCGCTATCCGTATGTACTCCAGGTTCCGATGGTCGGTGAGGACGATGAATGCTTCCTTGGCGCCCTCCAGCCATTGTCTCCACTCCTCTAATGCCAACTTCACCGCCAGGAGCTCTCGATCACCCAAGTCGTAATTCCTCCCTGCAGGGGACAGTTTCATAGAGTAATATGCACACAGATACAATTTCTGTGGATTACCCTGTCGTTGAGACAGAACTGCCCCTACGCCCACCTCTGAAGCATCCAGCTCCACCACTAAGGAGATTGTGGGAACTGAGTGTTGAGCAATGGGGCAGAGATGAAACGTCACTTGAGTAGACGGAAGGCCCTGTCGGCTGCTGGGCTCCACACCAACCTACGGGGACCACCCTTGAGGAGAGTGGTGAGAGAAGCGGCGACTGAGCTGAAGTTCATGATGAAACGGCGGTAGAAGTTGGCAACCCCCAAATAACGTTGTAACCCCTTTATGGTGGTTGGGACTGGCCATGACCTGACCACATCTACCTTCTTGTTGTCCATCCTCCCTCCCTGCGGGCTGATTTGGTAGCCTAAGGAGGAGACAGCCTTCTGATGAAATTGGCACTTCTCAGCCAGGAGAAGTGTGACCCCTACGTCCATGGGTTCAGGCTCTGATCCAGAGTGTTCACTGAGGGAGGGAGAGAAGCGATGAGAGTCGTCTCGATAGGCCAGTTCCGTCTGGACCTCCTGGCGCAGATCTCTTCTGTGTAGCGTAGGAAGTGCTGGCTCATTCCATCCACTGGATGCTGCTACTGTCTGGATGGAGAGCATGTACTCGGCAGCCGTCTGGTCCCCCTGCCGTAATTGAAGTAAGCGGTCACCCACCTCTCTGCCCTCCGGGGGATAATTGAAGATGCACTTGAACAGAGCCATGAACCCCTCTTATGAATCTAGCTCCTCTCCTCTCTCCCAAATGGCCATGGCCCACTCCAACGCCCACCCAGTCAGCAGAGAAATAACCGTGGCTACCTTGGACCTCTTTGTACACTCTTGGCATTCTCTCAACCAGCTTCATGAGTTAGTCACCTGAAATGCATTTCAATTAACAGGTGTGCCTTGTTAAAAGTTAATTTGTGGAATGTCTTTCCTTCTTAATGCATTTGAGCCAATCAGTTGTGTTGTGACAAGGTAGCGGACGTATACAGAAGATAGCCTTATTTGGTAAAAGACCAAGTCCATATTATGGGAGGAACAGCTCAAATAAGCAAAGAGAAATTATATTCCATCATTACTGTAAGACAGTGTATATATATTTTATCCAGTCGGGATAAACACTCCAAACAGCCTACCCTACCACTCTAAGTCATCCGCATGGTCCTAAAGTACACCGTTGCCTAGTTTTGTATCACATTTCAACGATAAAACTGGGGGGGACAAAGGTGCAATTTCAGAATGTGAAAAGTTGCGCCCCTGGACAAACATTTTGTCTTAATCGGCTGAAATGTAAATGGAGAATGAAAAGAAAAGTGAGATTTCCTCTTTTACGGGTATAGCTGTCCAGGTGTTATGTTATGTTATGTGCGGATTGTCTTCATCCTCGTTTATTCTGGCTGTCTTGATGGTTGTCGTTTTATATGTCTATTTGATGAGCTTGGCCGGATAGTGTGGTTTGTATTTTATCAAATAGATAATGGGCTACTCAGTGTAATTTCTGAAGGGCACTCAAAGTGTCGCTGTTCACCAGCTGAGCAAGGATGTTAATTCACCTCTCCACCCACTTCATGTTGACGAATACAAAGCTCTGGGTTGTTCACTGCGCTGCAGAAAACCGTGGGGACCAGCCGTTTGTTAGTGTTTTATCGGCTTGATTGGAATTATATTCGACTGAAAACTATATCTTCATTTTGGATATTTGCATATACTGACGCACATAACTGCAGTCTTATTTCTCCACCATTCTTATCTAAGGATGGAGCACAAAAGATTCTCAGCGACAGGCCTGGTTTGCGGCTTTGCTTTCTTTCTTCTACCGCTGCACTCCACCTATGGAGACGTGAGCTATTCTTTTCCGGAGGAGATGAAACACGGATCTGTGATTGGAAATATAGCCAAGGATCTCGGGCTGGAGGCGAGCAGACTGTCCGCTCGTAATGCTCGTATTGATACCGAAGGGAACCAAAAAGTGTATTGTGACATTAATCTGAGTACCGGGGATTTGATTGTTGCTGAAAGGATTGACAGAGAGGGGCTTTGTGGCAAGAAGGCTTTGTGCGTTTTAAAACAGGAACTTGTATTGGAGAATCCTTTAGAGCTGCAACGTATTAGTCTACATGTTCAAGATATTAATGACAACTATCCACTATTTAATGAGGAGATGATAGATATGGAAATACGGGAATCAGCAGCTAAAGGCACTCGATTCTCATTGGAGGAGGCTCATGACGCGGATATAGGACAGAACTCAGTTCAAAGATACACACTTGAAAGGAATGACAATTTCGTTTTGACTGTTGATAGTAATGCTGTGGAGCTTGTTCTAGAGAATGAGCTTGATCGAGAACAAAAGCAGGATCTTAAATTATTGCTTACAGCGATGGACGGAGGCACTCCACACAGATCAGGTACCGTAGTCATACACGTCACTGTACTGGATGCTAACGATAACGCCCCAGTGTTCAGCCAGGCCGTCTATAAAGCCAGTGTGCCTGAAAACTCTCCTTTAGATACTGTAGTGGTTACAGTGAGTGCTACGGATGCAGATGAAGGATTGAATGGGGAAGTGACGTATGACTTCGGTCATGTTTCAGAAGATGTTAAGAAAATATTTTCTATCGACCGTAAAACAGGAGACATAAGAGTTATTGGCACTATAGATTTCGAAGAAGTTTCATCATTTGAATTGCGCATCAAAGCAAAGGATGGTTTAGGGTTAGCATCATATTCTAAAGTCATAATAGACATCACAGATATTAATGACAACCCTCCTGTGATATATCTAAAATCTCTGACTAGCCCCATACCTGAGAACGCGTCTCCTGGTACAGAGGTGGGCATCATTAACGTGCAGGATAGAGACTCTGAGAATAACCGACAGGTCCGCTGCTCCATCCAGCAAAACGTTCCTTTTATGCTTGCTCCCTCCATCAAAAACTACTATTCTCTGGTGACCACGGGAGAACTGGACCGGGAACTAGTGTCTGATTACAACATTACAATCACTGCCACCGACGAGGGCTCTCCATCTCTGTCCTCCTCTAAAAGTGTTCAGTTATCTGTAGCTGACGTCAACGACAACCCACCTGTGTTTGAGGAACAGTCCTATAAAGCCCACGTGACTGAAAATAACAAACCTGGCTCTTCCTTGTGTTCCGTTACTGCAGAAGACCCAGACTGGAGACAGAACGGAACAGTGATTTATTCTCTCTTACCTGGTGAGGTGAACGGTGTTCCGGTGTCCTCGTTTTTATCCGTTAATGGAGACACGGGGGTGATCCACGCTGTGAGGTCGTTTGATTACGAGCAGTTCAGGAGTTTTAAATTCCAGGTGGTGGCTAGAGACAACGGTTCTCCTCCGCTCAGGAGCAACGTCACGGTCAGTGTGTTCATAACAGATGTGAATGACAACTCTCCTCAGATACTATACCCCGCCCCAGAAGGAATCTCCTTCATGACCGAGCTGGTCCCCAAAGCTGCACACGGGGGCTCTCTGGTTTCCAAGGTGATAGCGGTGGACTCGGACTCCGGCCAGAACGCCTGGCTGTCCTATCATATAGTCAAATCCACTGATCCGGGACTTTTCACTATTGGTCTCCACAGCGGAGAGATCGGGACACAGCGGGACATTTCTGAATCTGACAGCATGAAACAGAACCTCATTGTGTCAGTGAAAGATAACGGACAGCCCTCTCTCTCTGCCACCTGTACCATGTATTTAGTGATTTCTGATAACTTGGCTGAAGTGCCAGAACTGAAAGATATCTCTTATGATGAGAGCAATTCCAAACTCACTTCTTATCTGATCATCGCGCTGGTGTCCGTCTCCACCTTTTTCCTCACCTTCATCATTGTCATCCTGGCCGTGAGGTTTTGCCGCAGGAGAAAGCCCAGACTGTTGTTTGACGGAGCGGTCGCCATCCCCAGCGCTTATCTCCCTCCCAACTACGCAGAGGTGGATGGCGCGGGAACTCTCCGCAGTACTTACAATTATGATGCGTACCTGACGACAGGCTCGCGCACAAGTGACTTCAAGTTCGTCACATCTTACAATGACAACACGCTACCTGGTGATCAGATTCTGAGAAAAACTCCAACAGACTTTGCTGAAGCATTTGATGACTCCCAGGGGTCCCCAGAGGTAGGTCTCTCTATTCAATAGTTTTAAGCGTTTGATGTGTATTCTAGGTACTTAGGCCTACATCTGTAATCACAATGTAGAACAGAGATGTCAGGTGAGAACGTTTTAGGAAGGGTGGAGCAATTTAGACAGAAGGATGAGATGAGAAGCCTGTTTTGATAGTGTGTGCGTCCTTGCTGCAGTTGGCTGCCACTGTCCATGTGACTGAACACCCCTTATACATGTGAGACAGACATAATCATTATTTTCCATTGCTCCTTGTAATGATGTATATATGTTACATCACGTGCTAACAGATGTTTACAAATGGTTTAGCTGTATTGCACCAGTTAATGTGTACAGTTGTCTTGCTAATGTTTGTGAACATGTCTGTTGTTCAAGTGACATTATAGACTTTTCCAACCACTTGTTGACAACCTTTATTCTTAAGACCTCTTAAATGTAAAGTCCCCATATTTGGGGACCCTATTGTATTTGTTTTATTTAATTCAGTCTGGTATGAGAACGGTAGCCCCTATCTGCAAAATCTGCGGAAAGCAGAGTATCTTGGTTATTGATCTGTGCCTTGAATTCTTTTGTGTGACTTACTACCATATATAGGAATACAAATGTATAAGAGCAGGCCGATGACCTAATTTCAAGATGGCTGCTACCTTCATTCCGGTTCCAGCTCCAGCTCCATGAGGTAGTCACCTGGAATGCATTTCAATGAACAGGTGTGCCTTGTAAAAAGTTAATTTATGGAATTTATTTTGTTCTTAATGCGTTAGAGCCAATCAGTTGTGTTGTGACAAGATAGGGGTGGTATACAGAAGATAGCCTTATTTGGTAAAACATCAAGTCCATATTATGGCAAGAACCACTCAAATTAGCAAAGACAAACGACAGTCCATCATTACTTTAAGACATGAAGGTCAGTCAATCTGGAAAAATTCAAGGACTTTGAAAGTTTCTTCAAGTGCAGTCACAAAAACCATCAAGTGCTATGATGAAACTGGCTCTCATGAGGACCGCCACAGGAAAGGAAGACCCAGAGTTACCTCTGCTGCAGAGGATAAGTTCTTTATAGTTACCAGCCTCAGAAATTGCATCCCAAATAAATGCTTCACTGAGTTCAAGTAATGGACACATCTCAACATCAACTGTTCAGATTAGACTGCGTGAATCAGGCCTTCATGGTTGAATTGCTGCAAAGAAACCACTACTAAAGGACACAAATAATAAGAAGAGACTTGCTTGGGCCAAGAAACACATGCAATGGCCATTAGACAGGTGGAAATCTGCTCTTTGGTCTGATGAGTCCAAATTTGAGAATGTTGCTTCCAACCGCCTGTGAGACGCCATGTAGGTGAACGGATGATCTCCGCATGTGTGGTTCCCACCGTGAAGCATGGAGGAGGAGGTGTGATGGTTAGGGGCTGCTTTGCTGGTGACACTGTCAGTGATTTATTTATTTTTGGGGGGCTTAGTGGGACTATCATTTGTTATTCAACAGGACAGTGACCCAACACACCTCCAGGTTGTGTAAGGGCTATTTGACCTGGCCTTTGCATTCACCCAACCTCAAACCAATTGAGATGGTTTGGGATGAGTTGGACCGTAGAGTGAAGGTAAAGCAGCCAGCAAGTGCTCAGCATATGTGGGAACTCCTTCAAGACTGTTGGAAAAGCATTCCAGGTGAAACTGGTTAAGAAAATGCCATGAGTTTGCAAAGCTGTCATCAAGGCAAAGGGTGGCTACTTCGAAGAAATCTAAAATATATTTAGATTTGCTTAACATTTTATGGGTTCCTACAGGATTCCATATATGTTATTTCATAGTTTTGATGTCTTCACTATTATTCTACTTTTTTTTTGCATACTTTGGAGATTTACAATATTAGCATAATATTAGCATAATTTAATAGTAATCAATATTGTCAATGGGACAATAGTAACAACAATAAGCAAGGGTCAAAATAACCATACATTGAACAATAACAATAATAATGGCATAGAGGACATGTGCAGGTTGGTTGGTCTGTCAGACACTGTCACTCATCTAATGGCAGGCAGTAATGTAGTGCTCTGCCAACCCACAGCTCTCTGCGTCCTCCCCCTACAGGAGAGGTCTTTGAGGAAAATTTGGGAAAATGACACTAATTGTTTTATATTTTGTCAGGAAACATAGCTCTGTCTTGGGTTCTGCTGTGGTGCAGTGGTTTGCCCTTCATAATGGCAAGGCTGTGCTCAATGAACCTGTACTTTGTTAAGGTTTTTCTAAGGTTTTGATCACTAACCGTTGGTAAATACTTTGCCATGGTGTACTGTCAATTTAGGGCCAGATAGCACTGCCTTTCGCTTTGTGCTTGTTTCCCAATAAGTAATGCCGTTTTGTGACTGTGTTGTAGTTTGTTTTTTTTCTGATTGATTGGATGTTCAGGTCCTGAGGCTTCAGTGTGTTAGTAGAACAGGTTTGTGAACTCAGCCCCAGGACCAGCTGGATGAGGGGACTCTTTTTCTTTGCTCACCTCTTGGCATTGCAGGGCTTGGTAATGTTGTGAGAGGGGGTCACTGTATTTTAGATGTTTCCTTATTTGCTCTTTTTGTAGCCTTTATTATTAGTGGATATTGGCCAAATTCTGCCCTGCATGCATTGCTTGTAGTTTTCCTCTGGACATGTAGGAGAATCTTACAGAACTCTGCATGCAGGATTTCAATGAGGTGTTTGTCCCATTGGATGAAATCTTGTTTTGTAAGTGGACCCCACACCTCACCGCCATCAAGTTCAATTTGTTCAATAACACATTCAATTCATTTTAGCCACATTTTTATTGGTATTTTAATTTGTTTTTTTAATGGTGGGAAAGTATTCAGACCGCTTGACTTTTTCCACATTTTGTTAAGTTACAGCCTTATTCTGAAATGGATGAAATAAAAAACAATCCTCAGCAATCTACACACAACACCCCATAATGACATCACAACACCCCATAATGACATCACAACACCCCATAATGACAAAGCGAAAACAGTTTTTTAGACATTTTTGCAAATGTATTAAAAATTAAAAACAGATATCTTATTTACATAAGTATTCAGACCCTATGCTATGAGACACGAAATTGAGCTCAGGTGCATCCTGTTTCCATTTATCATCCTTAAGATGACTGGAGTCCCCCCTGTGGTAAATTCAATTGATTGTACATGATTTGGAAAGGCACACACCTGTCTATATAAGGTCCCACAGTTGACAGTGCATGCCAGAGCAAAAACCAAGCCACAAGGTCGAAAGGAATTGTCCATAGAGCTCCGAGACAGGATTGTGTCGAGGCACAGATCTGGGGAAGGGTACCAAAACATTTCTGCATCATTGAACATCCCCAAGAATACAGTGGCCTCCATCATTCTTAAATGTAAGGAGTTTGAAACCACCAAGACTCTTCCTAGTGCTGGCCGCCCGCCAAACTGAGCAATCGGGGGAAAAGGGCCTTGGTGAGGGAAGTGACTAAGAACACGATGGTCACTCTGACAGAGTTCTGGAGTTCCTCTGTGGAGATGGGAAAACTTCCAGAAGGACAACCATCTCTGCAGCGCTCCACCAATCAGGCCTTTATGGTAGTGTGGCCAGACGGAAGCCACTCCTCAGTAAAAGGCATATGACAGCCCACTTGGACTTTACCAAAAGGCACCTAAAGACACTCAGACCATGATAAACTAGATTCTCTGGTCTGATGAAACCAAGACTGAACACTTTGGCTTGAATGCCAAACGTCACATCTGGAGGAAACCTGGCACCATCCTTACGGTGAAGTATGGTGGTGGCAGCATCATGCTGTGGGGATGTTTTTCAGCGACAGGGACTGGGAGACTAGTCAGGATCAAGGCAAAGCTGAACAGAGCAAAGTACAAAGAGATCCTTGATGAAAACCTGCTCCAGAGTGCTCAGGACCTCAGACTGGGGCTCCCCAAATACAGGTGTGCCAAGCTTGTAGCGTCATACCCAAGAAGACTCGAGGCTGTAATCGCTGCCAAAGGTGCTTCAACAAAGTACTGATTAAAGGGTCTGAATACTTATGTAAATGTGAGACTTCAGTCTTTTTTATTTTATGAATTTGCTAAAATTTCTTAACCTGTTTTTGCTTTGTCATTATGGGGTATCGTGTGTAGATTGATGAGGGAAGATAACATTTAATCAATTTTAGAATAAGTCTGTAACCTAACAAAATGTGGAAAAGGTCAAGCGGTATGAATACTTTCTGAAAGCATTGTATTTTGTACCAATTGAGAACTTTGGTCTAATTCCCTGAGATCTGCATCTTCTCTGGAAAATCATTATTTTGGTCTTTTTAGGGTTTACTGTCAGGGCCCAGGTCTGGCAGTGCTGCTCTAGCAGGTCCCGGCTCTGCTGTAGTCCATGTGCTGTGGGTGAAAGCTGTGGGTGGCTCTGAATTGTGGAGACTAACACCAGGGGCTGAGGATTTTTCTAGAATAGTAGCCAATTCACAATTCATTGATGTAAATATTCAGGATTGCAGGGCTCAGATTGCAACCCTGGCGATGGCCCCACCCCTGGTTAAAGAATTCTGTTATTTTCTTGCCAGTTTTGATGCTGCACGTATTGCCTGTACACATTGATTTAATTATGTCATTTGTTTTACCCCCTACACCACTTTCAATAACTTTATAGAACAGTGCTGTATGCCAAATAGAATCAAATAATTTTTGGAAGTCGATAAAGCAAGCATACATTCTGGTATTATTTTGGTGGACATGTTTATCTATCAAGGTGTGTAGGGTATAAATCCAATTTGTCTTTTACTCAAGACATTGTGCTTATTAAGGAAGTTTAAAACTCTTACATTTCTAATACTGCAGAAAACCTTCCCCATGTTACTGTTCACACACAAGCTTCTGGAATTGTTAGGGTCAATTAAAGATTGGGTTATGAGTCCTTGATTCCAGGTGTCACGGAAATAACCTACACTCAGGATCAAATTAAACAGTTTTAATATAGCCAATTTAAATTTTGCACTAGTGAATCTCATTTAGGATGCCATCAGGTCCAACTTATTTTTTTAATTTTTAGGGCCTTAAGTTTCTTATAGAGCTCCTGGTCAGTACTTAGGGAGTCTAATGGATTTTGATTGTCCTTTATAGCTTTTTCAAATAAAAAAAACAAATTCGTATTTACAATGATGGCCTACCTGGGAACAGTGGGTTAACTGCCTTGTTCAGGGGCAGAAGGACAGACTTTTACTTTGTCAGCTCAAGGATTTGATCCAGCAACCTTTTGGTTACTGGCCCAATGCTCTAACTACTAGGCACCCTGTCGCCCCATATTCTAATCCGTTCAACTTCTCATCAATGAAATTCAATCAAATTTATTTATAAAGCCCTTTTTACATCAGCCGATGTCACACAAAGTGCTTGAATTTGGCATTATTCTGCCTTTGCATCAATTTGAACGTTGTTGTGGAGTGTTTTAAAATGGGTTGTCCATATGTCAACATTTTGTATCGCTAATTCCTCTAGTTGAGATTCTTTGTGGTTTTTCACATTTTGCCAGAAGTTATTAGTGTCAGCTGCTTGCTGTTGTATTGTGCTTTTTTGGTTCTGAGTGTATGTTTATAGAGTTTTAAAGTCTCACAGTAATTAAGGCGTAATTCACCATTATTTGAGTCTCTGTGCTTTTGTTTTTTTCCCCTTATTTTACAATCTGCATCAAACAAGTTGTCATCTGTAGCCTTTTTTGGTTAGTTTTTATCTATTTCAGTTGTGCTTCTTTTCCTGTTTGCCTGAATATATTGTTGTTTTTTACTGATAGATTGATGCCTTCTTTACTGTGAGTGGATGTGGTATCCAGAAAGTTTTTTGGGTTACTGGTTGCTTTCTGGTATTCTTCTGTGCTGTTTTGGGCCCATCTGTATGAATCTCTGATTTTGTACAGCTTACTGGGCTGTGAATGTGTGGTTGTTTCCATGTCTGTTCTTTTGAGGAACAACGTAATTTGGCTGTGATCAGACAGAGGTGTTAGTGGCTTGACGGTGAACGAGCTGCGAGAGAAGGGTCAGTGTCTGTAATCGTATAGTCTACTGTGCTGTGGCCAAGAGTTGAGCAACAGGTAAATCTCCCCAAAGAGTCCCCCCTCTAACCTACCATTGACAAAATACAGACCCAGGCTTCGACAGAGCTGCAACAGATTCCTTCCGTTTTTGTTGATGGTGCTGTCACTGTTGTTTCTATGGGGGAGATTACGACAGTTAGAAACAGTATGTAATAAAGCTGTCCCCTCGTGTGGTCGTTAGATCAGGTAGTGTTCCTGTGCACGCATTTGTGTCCCCACAGATGAGCACAATTCCCTGGGCCTGGAAATGGCACGTCTCTTCCTCAAGGGTGGGGAATATATCCTCCTGAGTCATATGGGGATTCTGAGGGCGGAGAATATATATATATATATATATATATATATATATATATATATATATATATATATATTGCGCAAAGGAACACATATCTTTCTGTCAGTACAAGTTATTTTTCAGTTTTAACCAATTGTGATATTTTCCAATTTTGAGGGGATCAATTCGATTTGTACCAAATGATCAATCCTCCAGAGTCTCTGCTTCTATTGACCTGTGTTTCTGTGACGGCACAATTACCTCTCTGTAGCCTGTGGGACAGTGAGTGACAATGTCTGCCTTACACCATGTCTCCTGCAGAATGATGACGTCAACATCTTTAAGATGCATGTTGAACTCCAGTGCTAAACTCTTCAGTCCAAAGGTTGATGAGTTTAGGCCCTGAATGTTCCACATGGTAGCTGATAGCAATGTCATGTTGCAAAAAGAAAGAATAGCAGTCAGAAATACAGTAACTACTAACTAATCAAATGTTATTGGTCACATACACATGATTAGCAGATGTTATTGCGGGTGTAGCGAAATGCTTGTGCTTCTAGCTCCGACATTGCAGTAAAATCTAACAAGTAATATGTAACAAATTACACTGCATATACCCAATGCACACAAATCTAAGTAGGAATAAATTAAGACTATATACATATGGATGAGCGATGTCAGAGCGGAATGGACTAAGATACAGTAGAATAGTATAGAATACAGTATATACATATGAGATGAGTAATGCAAGATTTGTAAACCTTATTAAAGTGACTAGTGTTCCATTCCTTAGTGGCCAGTGATTTCTAGTCTATGCCTATAGGCAGCAGTCTCTAATGTGCTAGTGATTGCTGTTTAACAGTCTGATGGCCTTGAGATAGAAGGTGTTTATCAGTCTCTCGGTCCCAGCTTTGATGCCCCTGCACTGACCTCACCTTCTGGATGATAGCGGGGTGAACATGCAGTGGCTTGGGTAGTTGATGTCCTTGATGATCTTTTTGGCCTTCCTGTGACATCGAGGGCTGTAGGTGTCCTGGAGGGTGGGTAGTTTGCCCCGGGTAATGCGTTGGGCAGACCGCACCACCCTCTGGAGAGCCTTGCGGTTGCCATACCTGGTGGTGATATGGCCCGAAAGGATGCTTTCAATTGTGCATCTGTACTACTAAGCTGTTCAGAGTGAGATAAACAGGATAACAGTCAGAACTATAGTATCTACTAAGCTGTTCAGAGTGACATAAACAGGATAACAGTCAGAACTATAGTATCTACTAAGCTGTTCAGAGTGACATAAACAGGATAACAGTCAGAACTATAGTAACTACTAAGTTGTTCAGAGTGAGATAAACAGGATAACAGTCAGAACTATAGTATCTACTAAGCTGTTCAGAGTGAGATAAACAGGATAACAGTCAGAACTATAGTATCTACTAAGCTGTTCAGAGTGAGATAAACAGGATAACAGGGGGTCGGGGGTCACTCTGTCAGTCTTTCCCTTCTGTGTTGATCTTCAGTTGTACAATTTTACCTATATATTTTTGTACAAAAGCTGAAGAATTGACATCCAGGTACTTTCCGCAGGTGCTGAAGTTGAAAGCAAACTCATAGAAAACAGAAAGGAAAACGCTGGAAAATGCTGCTCATGCTCCCAGGTGATATTTATTTACAACGTTTCAACCCTTAGGTCTTCATCAGGCATCCTAAGGTCGAAACATTATTATAAATAAAATCATCTGGGAGCATGAGCAGCAGTGTGCAGCGTTTTCCTCTCCATTTTCAATGTATTTTTTGCTAATTTAATCTTGTTACACCTACAAACTACCGTGGTTAAGTCACACCTACAGTGGTTATGTCACACCTACTGTGGTTATGTCACACCTACAGTGACTATGAAACACCTACGGTGGTTATGTCACACCTACAGTGATTGTGAAATGCATACGGTGGTTATGTCACACCTACAGTTGTTATGTCACACCTACTGTGGTTATATCACACCTACAGTGATTATGAAACACCTACGGTGGTTAAGTCACACCTACAGTTGTTATGTCACACCTACAGTGGTTATATCACACCTACAGTAATGAGGTTACACCTACAGTGGTTGTCACACGCACAGTGGATATGAAAAACCTACAGTGGTTATGTCACACCTATAGTGGTTATGTCACACCTATAGTGGTTATGTCACACCTATAGTGGTTATGTCACACCTACAGTGGTTATGTCACACCTACAGTAGTTATGAAACACCTACGGTGGTTAAGTCACACCTAGAGTGGTTAAGTCACACCTACAGTGAATAAGGTACACCTACAGTGGTTGTCACACCTACGTTGGTTATGTCACACCTACAACCTACAGTGGTTAAGTCACACCTACGGTAGTTATGAAACAGCTACGTTGGTTAGGTCACACCAACAGTGGTTATGTCACACCTACAGTGGTTATGTCACACCTACGGGGTTATGTCACACCTACCGGGGGTTATATCACCCCTACGGGGATTATGTCACACCGACAGTGGTTATGTCACACCGACAGTGGTTATGTCACACCTACCGGGGGTTATGTCACACCTACCGGGGGTTATGTCACACCTACCGGGGGTTATGTCACACCTACCGGGGGTTATGTCACACCTACCAAGGGTCATGTCACACCTACGGGGGTTATTTCACACCTACAGTAATTTTGTCACACCAACAACCTACAGTGGTTGTGTCACACCTACAGTCATTATGAAACACCTATAGTAGGGTAATTCACACTTACGGTGGGTATGTCACACCTACAACCTACAGTGGTTATGTCACTCCTTCAGTGGTTATGTCACGCCTACAGTGGTTATTTCGAACCTACAGTGGTTGTGTCACATCTACAGTCGTTATGAAACACCTATAGTAGGGTAATTCATACTTACGGTGGGTATGTCACACCTACAACCTACAGTGGTTATGTCACTCCTTCAGTGGTTATGTCACACCTACAGGGATTATGTTACACCTACAGAGATTATGCTACACCTACAGGGATTATGTTACACCTACAGGGATTATGTTACACCTACAGGGATTATGTTACACCTACAGAGATTATGCTACACCTACAGGGATTATGTTACACCTACAGAGATTATGTTACACCTACAGTGGTTATGTCACACTTACAGGGATTATGTTACACCTACAGAGATTATGTTACACCTACAGGGATTATGTTACATCTACAGAGATTATGTTACACCTACAGAGATTATGCTACACCTACAGGGATTATGTTACACCTACAGAGATTATGTTACACCTACAGTGGTTATGTCACACTTACAGGGATTATGCTACACCTACAGGGATTATGTTACACCTACAGAGATTATGTTACACCTACAGTGGTTATGTCACACTTACAGGGATTATGTTACACCTACAGTAGTTATGTCACACCTACAGGGATTATGTTACACCTACAGTAGTTATGTCACACCTACAGGGATTATGTTACACCTACAGTAGTTATGTCACACCTACAGGGATTATGTTACACCTACAGTAGTTATGTCACACCTACAGGGATTATGTTACACCTACAGTAGTTATGTCACACCTACAGGGATTATGTTACATCCACAGTGATTATGTCACACCTACAACCTACAGCGGCTATGTCACACCTCCCGGGGGTTATGTCACACCTATCGGGGGTTATGTCACACCTACAGTAATTATGTCACACCTACAACCTACAGTGGTTGTGTCACACCTACAGTTGTTTTGAAACACCTATAGTGGGGTTATGTCACACTTACGGTGGGTATGTCACACCTACAACCTACAGTGGTTATGTCGCGCCTACAGTGGTTATGTCGCGCCTACAGTGGTTATGTCGCACCTACAGTGGTTATGTCGCACCTACAGTGGTTATGTCACACCTGCAGTGGTTATGTTACAACTCATTACCTATCATATTATTACCTGTCATTGAAAAGGTAAGGTCAGGGAAAAGGTTGTTACAGGGAAAGGTCAGAGGTTCAGTGTTGCTGTGTGGTTGTGTCCTGGTCAGTGGGTGGACTGTGTGTTCACATGAAGGCCTTGGATAGAGCCAGTGATCTGGCTATTCTCAGTACAGCGGTTAAACTGTTATGCAATGGTTAGTGTGTGCGTGCGTGCATTTCAGACACATTTCAGACAGAAAGGAGGAAACAACATAGGAATCATCAACAGCATTATGTCTGCTCTGCTGTCCTGTAGCCGTGGCCCAGGCAATGTGATACACATTGTGTTACATGGATTTAACTAGTGCCCAATCTTTTCCTGTTCAGGCCTTGTGATCAGGAAACACTCCTGGGCCTAAGTGTTTGCATTTTGCATTTTGTGTTTGCATTTTGAGTTGTGTGGTACATTTCAAATGCCTTCTGTTTACTTACTTTTGACTTCCTGCATGCTCTGGTTTAGTCTGAATAGTCCTAATATTTTGCATTGATCTGGAGTAGACTAATGTGCTCACACTGTACTGTGAAATTGTACTTGTGAAAAAAAGCTGGAATATTCAGTATTTATCAGTACTCTGTTGTTGCCTCCTCACTAATCCACCACTACAGATGCCCTGTTATGGAGACAGATTTAACCTGCATTATTCCACATAAAACTGCTGTGCAATTCATCTGGTCCAACTTTGTGTACCGTATCAAACAATCATTGAAATGTCTTCCTAACAATCTGTTTTTTCCCTCTCTTTTTTTGTCTTTCTCTTTGGCATCCCTCTCCCTCTGAATGGACCTCCTCTACATGGATAACAGGTAAGAAACTTTTACTTTTCTAAATGTTGTTTGCAAAGCACACACACAATGATCTTCACTGGATCAGGAACATCAACAGTAACTAAGGCAGTAGCTGTCAGTTACTGTGTCTCATAAACTCACACGTAGACAATACTCTATTAGCAGAGTCACTGGGACAATTTAGGGCCATCTATCTCTCTGTCTCTGTCTCGCTCTCACTTGCTCTGTCTCTCTGTCTCTCTCTATATGTCTCGCTCTCACTCTCTTTTTCCTTCTCTCTCTTTCCCCCTCTCTCTGTCTCTGTCTCTCTATCTTTCCTGCTCTGTCTCTTACCCACTCTCTCTTACCTACTCTCTCTTACCTACTATCTCTTTCATTCTCTCTCTTTCTCTAACTCTCTCTCTCTTACCTACTATCTCTTTCATTCTCTCTCTTTCTCTAACTCTCTCTCTCTTACCCACTATCTCTTTCATTCTCTCTTTCTCTAACTCTCTCTCTCTTACCCACTATCTCTTTCATTCTCTCTCTCTCTCTCTCTCTCTCTCTTTCATTCTCTCTCTTTCTTTCTTTCTCTCTCTCTCTCTCTCTCTCTCTCTCTCTCTCTCTCTCTCTCTCTCTCTCTCTCTCTCTTTCATTCTCTCTCTCTTGCAGTGCATGCTGGGAGGTTTTTGGAGTTTGAGTGTTTGGTGTGGAGGGCTCTGTCCTAACTAATTTTCTTGATTCTGTTCTTTTCTTAATTTTTTTCTATGGTGGAGGGTTAATGCAATATTTGTTTTAGCGGCATCCACAGGTTTTTTCAAAGTTAGGGTGGAAAAGGACAGAGTTAGTTTCCTGGGGTTTGTAAGGTGTGGTGTGCGCGATGGCTTCTCAGCCTAGCGCGGAGGAGATGCTGTCGATACGGCATGGATTCAGGTGTGTTCCTGAGAATGGAGTTAAAGTGGAGGAGGTTCTGCTTGCAGTCGGTGAACAGGTAGGAGCAGAATTTATACATTCCGCTTCCAGAATGAACAAAGCTGTGGTTGTGTTCATGAAAAGAGCAAATTTGGTTGGTAGACTAATTGCTAGTGGAATATTTGTAAGGGGTGTGTTGGTGTCAATTTTGCCTCTTGCTACCCCTTCAACAAGGGTGGTAGTTGCAAATTTGCCTCCGTTTATTACGGATGATCAAATCAGGAAAGAGCTTAGTCGTTTTGGTAAGTTTGCTAGCGGTTTTCGTGTACTGTCGGCAGGTTTTCAGGCAGATGCCGTTAAGCACGTTGTTTCGTTCGGAGGCAAGTGTTTATGTTTCTGAATAATAATGAGCAACAGCTAAATGTGCATTTTAAAGTGAGGCATGAGGAGGGGCTCTACGCAGGGTTTGCCAGCACAGATAGTCTCACGGTGTTTTGAGTGTGGGGATTTGGGGCATAAGAGCTTTGCGTGTCCACATAAAGGCCGTAGACAAGGTGAGGGCACAAGTGCCAGTGGGGGAGAACAAGGTCAAAGTGTAGGGGGCAATGAGATGCAGACAGCAGAGGCTGGGCCTAGTCATGGCAAGGATGGTGGTGTAAATGAGTCTGGGCCTAGTCATGGCAAGGATGGTGGTGTAGATGAGGCTGGGCCGAGTCATGCCAGAGATGGTGGTGTAGATGAGGCTGGGCCTAGTCAGGCTAGAGATGGTGGGGTAGATGAGGCTGGGCCTAGTCAGGCTAGAGATGGTGGGGTAGCTGAGGCTGGGACTAGTCATGCTATGGATGCTGGTGTAGAAGAGGCTGGGCCTAGACATGCCATGGAGGGTGGTGTAGATGAGGCTGGGTTTAGTCAGGTTATGCTAGTGGATGAGGAGAGTATAGTGGGGAAGTGTAAGAGACTAGGGGGGGAGGAGGAGGGTGTCAAGCGGAAAAAGGAGGAGAAGAAAGGTGGAAGTGTAGAGGCTGGTGTGGTCAAAGGTACTATGGGACCTGGTGCTGGGGTGGAGGCCCTGACCAGAGAGGAAGGGCAGGTGGTCAGGATGGGAGATGGAGATGAGGAAAGTGAGTATGAGGAAGAGGATGATGAGGTTTTCCTTTCAGACTCCTCTTCAATGGGTCCGGAGCTGACAGCCAGTCAAGCAGAGGGGCCAAAGTACACATTGAGGGAACTGACAAGGTTCCTGAATGAGACCAAGGGGAAAAAAGTTAATCTTGAGACTTTTTTTTCTGATCCGAGAAAGTTTGTAAGATCAGCACAACATGCTATGAAAAATGAGGGGCATGGTGTCCTCTCACCCAGGAAAAGGTTTAGGTTGAGGAAGTGGGTCACAACCGTGCGTAAAGGTCTACCTTCAGACACTGTTTAGATATATAGTTTCTTTCTGGCACTGGGGCTTTGCTATTGGTCTCTTTCCTTGCTGGCTTTTCTCCCACTTCTTATGGAGACTCTTCAGGTAGGCTCGCTCAATATAAATGGCGCCAGAGATGCGGGAAAGAGGAGTGTGTTGGGTGAATATGTAAAACAAAAAAAAGTACAGGTGTTGTTTCTGCAGGAGACGCATAGCGATGTGTTGAATGAAGTCGATTGGGGGCTCTGGTGGAAAGGGGCAAGTGTGTTGAGCCATGGGACAAATTTGAGTGCAGGGGTGGGAGTCTTTTTTGTACCTGGTCTGTCTGTAAAAATTTGCTCCTCAAAGGAGGTGTGTAAGGGTAGGCTGCTTGTTGTAAAAGCAGAAATTAACAACAAGGGTTTTGTCTTTATAAATGTGTATGCGCCTAACACAGGGAGAGAGAGGGGGGTTCTATTTGGGTGTCTTAGACAGAAACTCTCACAAGTAGCGCCTGAGGAGATGCTGGTGGTCGGCGGAGACTGGAACTGTACCATGGATTTTACGAAAGACAGAAATGGGGAAGAGCCTCATTCAGTGTCAGTGGGGGTGTTAAGGGACATTATTAATCAGTTCGACCTAGTGGATATTTGGAGAACTAAACATCCCAACACAAGACAGTATACATGGGTGAAGGTTTTTGGGGCTAGGGTGAGTGCAGCCCGACTTGATCGTTTTTACATGTCCAGGAATCAGAGCAATAGGCTGTTGGGCACTACCATTCTCCCAGTGGGGTTTTCAGATCACCATATAACCATGGCTCAGCTGTCTATTTCACCAGGGCCCGGCAGGCATCCTATTGGAAGTTTAATGTAAAGCTCTTACAAGATGCCACTTTTGCTCAGGTTTCCAGATTTTTTGGGAAAGGTGGGGGTAGCGAAGAGAGGAGTATGAGTCTCTGAGTCAATGTTGGGATGTGGGGAAAGTCCAAATTCGGCTTTACTGTCAACAGTATACAGCTCTCTCATCCTCAGAGGCTAGGAGAGTATTGGGGGAACTAGAGCGTAGTATTAGTGAGATGGAGGTGGAGATAGTGGGGCAAGGCAATGTAAGCCTCCAGGCTAATCTAGCTGAATTACGTAGGGACCTGGGCAGTTTTATCCAGGTTAAAGCAAAGGGAGCACTTGTAAGAGCTAGGTTCTCCATGCTCAAGGAGATGGATGCTCCCAGCTCCTTCTTCTTTGGTTTGGAAAGACAGAGCGGTGAAGCCAAGGGTATGCATTGTCTACGGCTTTCTGATGGGCGGGTGACCTCTGTGGTGGGAGAGATGCGGAGCGAACTGTGGAGTTTTATACTGAGTTGTATAGGGCAGAAATGTGTGATCCTGTGTGTGCTCAGGTCTTGTTCGCAGGACTCCTAAGCTCTCTCTGGCACAGAGGGATGAAATGGACATTCCTCTGTTGTCCCATGAACTGGCAGAGGCAGTAACCCAGATGTCCCCCGGTCGAGCACCAGGGGTTGATGGACTCCCAGTGGAGTTTTATAAAAATTCTGGGAATAATTGGACAGGATTTCTTTGCGTGTTGCGTGAATGCGTCGAGGTAGGAGTGTTGCCGATGAGCTGCCGTCGGGCGGCTCTGACTCTCCTGCCTAAAAAAGGGGACTTGTGTGAACTTAAGAACTGGAGGCCGGTGGCATTACTTTGTGCGGACTACAAGATATTTGCCAAGGTCCTCTCTAACAGACTGAAGTCCCATCTGGACTCGATAGTACATAAAGACCAAACATATTGTGTACCGGGACGCTCAATCACGGACAACTTGTTCTTAATCAGGGACATGTTGGACTTGTCAAAAGGTTCTGATGTGAATTTTTGGACTGGTCTCTTTAGATCAAGAGAAGGCTTTTGATAGAGTGGACCATGAGTATCTGTTTAATGCGATGTCTGTGTTTGGGTTTGGGAAGAGTTTTTTGACCTGTGTGAAGATGTTGTATGCTGGGGCGTCATGTATGGTCAAGGTGGGAGGGGGGCTCAGTAGGCCAGTCTGGGTGAGACGAGGCATTAGACAAGGCTGCCCTCTATCGGGCAGTTATATACACTAGCCATTGAGCCTTTTTGGGCCTGCTACGCAGGAGACTGCAGGGAGTGTGCTGGACAGGCATGGGTGTGGTGACAGGCATAGCAGTGTCAGCGTATGCAGATGATGTTTCTGTGATGGTCAGGGATGGTCAGGATATGCAGGCACTAGAGACCAGTCTGAAGGTGTACGAGGGAGCTTCGTCAGCTAAGGTAAACTGGGGCAAGAGCAAAGCTCTGTTATGTGGGGCATGGGGATAGGGCCCTTTCTCTGCTTCCAGGGGTTTACAGTGGGGTTGTGAAGGGCTTAAAGTGTTGGGGGTGTACCTGGGCTCGGAGAGGTGGGTCAGGAAGAACTGGGAGGGGCTGTCACAGGCAGTGGTGTCAAGACTGGCCAGGTGGAGGTGGCTCCTGTCCCAAGTGTCATATAGAGGAGGGTGCTGATAATCAACAACCTGGTGGCATCTTCCCTGTGGCATAAACTGGCTGTCCTCAACCCCCCCGCCGGTCTGCTCGCAGACCTGCAACGCAAGCTGGTAGAATTTTTCTGGTCGGGCCATCACTGGCTGAGGGCAGCAGTGTTGTATATGACCGTCCACGAAGGAGGACAGGGCCTGGTGGAACTGGAGAGCAGGGTGGCTGCATTCCGACTAAAGGCGTCACAGAGACTGCTGTACCATACTGATGTTGGCTGGAGGGAACCAGCATGCGCGCTGCTGAGGAGAGCTGGCGGATTAGGGCTGGACCGGCAGCTGTTCCTCATGAAGCTGGAGAGGATGAATACAGCAGGTCTCTCAGACTTTTATACCGCAGTGCTGAGGGCCTGGCAGCTGCTAAGGGCCACACGAGATGGGGGTGTAGAGCCTGGACTGTGGGTGTGGGAGGAGCCTATCTTACACAACCCAGCCATCCCTTTGAGATCGGTTCAGTCGGCCACCCTGCAGAGGCGACTGATGGCAGCGGGTTTACTAAGGCTGGGTGACCTGCGACTGCTGGGAGAGGACGGGGTGGAAAACCCCGGAAGTCCTGGCACAACAAACAGGAATAACGTCTCTTAGGCTGCTGGAGAGATTCCTGGAGGAGGTCCAGGAGGCACTGTCGGAGCCGGTAAGGGGGGTGATTGAGCGGCCAAAGGGGGGAGGGGTCACCAATGTTTCCACCACTGCAGGTGACAGCAGAGACTGGGGACTGGCAAGGGGGTCTGGAGGACTTGTTAGATTTTAACACTCCGAGCCTTGGGGAGTTTGAAGGGGTGGGAGGTAAAGCCCTCTACAACCTCTGCGTTAAGGTGAGGAACATTAGGAGCCTAACAGGAGTGAAGGCACATCAGTGGCAGGGGGTATGTGGGGCGGAGAGTATGGTGGGTTTTAGATGGAGGGGGCTCTACAAACCCCCAGTACCAAAGAGGTCAGGGGACCTCCAGTGGAGGGTTCTTCATGGAGCCTTGGCCACTAACAGCTGGTTGGTACGGGTTGAACCGGGAATCGGGCAGGGGTGTCCTTTCTGTGTTATAAAAGAAACTGTAATTCATGTGTTTTCTGTGTGCGCCAGGTTAATGCCATTAATGTCTCTGTTGGAATGTCTGTGTGAGAGGTTGGGGGTTGTTTTTACTGTTGGGGTGTTTATAATGGGGTACAGGTATTTGAAAAATGAGAAGGCTAAATGTGTTTTGTTGAACTTCCTGTTTGCTCAGGCAAAGTTGGCTATTTGGCTAACAAGGAGGAACAGGGTCAAAGGTGGGGGCATAACAGACCCTTTACTATTATTTAATGGGATGGTCTCTGCACGCCTCAGGATAGAATTTGAGTTCTATAAAATGATAAAAAGTGTGGAGATGTTTCAGGAGATATGGTGTGTGGGGGGGGCTGTCTGTATAGTTGAGGAAGATGTTTTGGAAATACGGTTGTAGAAGTGGTAAGGTTTTTGGTTATTTTTGATGTGTGGTGTTTTGAATTGTGTGGTATAGGGAAAGGTGACTGGTGCGTGTATGCAGTACAGGATGTAATTTGGTGTTTTTTTTTTTTTTAAGGGGTGGGGGGGTGGTGAGTTTTTAATGAAATGAGGATGTTTCATTAAAGAAAGACAAAAAGTCAAAAAGTCTCTCTCTCCTCTCTCTCTCTCTCTCTCTCTCATTCTCTCTCTCTCTCTCTCTCTCTCTCTCTCTCTCTCTCTCTCTCTCTCTCTCTCTCTTACCCACTATCTCTCTCTCTTTCATTCTCTCTCTCTCTCTCTCTCTCTCTCTCTCTCTCTCTCATTCTCTCTCTCTCTCTCTCTCTTACCCACTATCTCTCTCTCTCTTTCATTCTCTCTCTCTCTCTCTCTCTCTCTCTCTCTCTCTCTCTCTCTCTCTCTCTTACCCACTATCTCTCTCTCTCTCTCTCTCTCTCT
This sequence comes from Brachymystax lenok tsinlingensis, assembly GCA_030435695.1. NCBI lineage: Eukaryota > Metazoa > Chordata > Actinopteri > Salmoniformes > Salmonidae > Brachymystax > Brachymystax lenok. Next base: position 16,488,359 of record CM059784.1, read on the forward strand.
CTCTCTTTCATTCTCTCTCTCTCTCTCTTTCATTTTTCAATAACCACATTGAACAACAACAATAAGCATATAGTAGAAGACATGTGCAGGTTGACTGGTCTGTCAGACACTGTCCCTCATCTTATGGCAGGCAGCAATGTAATGCGCTGCCAACCCACAGCTTTCTGCTTCCTCCCCCAACAGGATGGGTAGCCTATTCTCATCAGGGAGGTCTTTGAAACCTTGAATATGGGTTTCAAATTTGGGGAAATGACACTCTCTAATTGTTTTATATTTTTGACATGTTGTCAGGAAATGCAGCTCTGTCTCAGGTTCTGCTGTGGTGCAGTGGTTGCACAGCCTTTCCTCTACAGGGAGCCAGGTTTTCCTGTGTCGACCCTTCTCAATGGCAAGGCTGTGCTCACTGAGCCTGTACTTTGTCAAGGTTTTTCTAAGGTTTTGATCAGTAACCATGGTCAAATAGTTTGCCACGGTGTACTGTCGATTTAGGGCCAGATAGCACTGCATTTTGCTTTGTGCTTGTGCTTGTGTTTCCCAATGAGCAATGTAGTTTTGTTTTGATTGTGATGTAATTTGGTTTATTCTGATTGATTGGATGTTCTGGTCCTGAGGCTTCAGTGTGTTAGTAGAACAGGTTTGTGAACTCAGCCCCAGGACCAGCTGGATGAGGGGACTCTTTTCTTTGCTCAGCTCTTGGCATTGCAGGGCTTGGTAATGATATGAGAGGGGTCACTGTATTTTAGATGTTTCCAAAACTTAATTGCTCTTTTTGAGTTTTTATTATTAGTGGATATTGGCCTAATTCTGCCCTGCATGCATTGTTTGTAGTTTTCCTCTGGACATGTAGGAGAATCTTACAGAACTCTGCATGCAGGGTTTCAATGGGGTGTTTGTCCCATTGGGTGAAATCTTGTTTTGCAAGTGGACCCCACACCTCGCTGCCATAAAGTGCAATTGGTTCAATGACACATTCAATAAGTTTTAGCCAAATTTTAATAGGTATTTCAATTTGAATTTGTTTTTAATGGCGTAGAATGCCCTGCGTGCTTTCTCTCTCAGTTCATTCACTGCCTCATTAAGGTGTCCAGTTGAGCTTATTTTTAAACCTAAGTAGTTGTAGTGTGTGCAGTACTCTATATATTTTGTACCAATTGAGAACTTTGGTCTAATTCCCTGAGATCTGGATCTTCTCTGAAAAATCATTATTTTAGTCTTTTTGGGGTTTACTGCCAGGGCCCAGGTCTGGCAGTACTGCTCTAGCAGGTCCAGGCTCTGCTGTAGGCCATGTGGTGTGGGTGACAGCAGGCATAGGTCATCTGCGAAGAGTAGGCATTTAACCTCTGAATTGTGGAGACTAACACCAGGGGCAGAGGATTCTTCTAGAATAGTGGCCAATTCGTTGATGTAAATATTGAAGAGTGCAGGGCTCAGATTGCAACCCTGGCGAAGGCCCCGCCCCTGGGTAAAGAATTCTGTTCTTTTCTTGCCAATTTTAATGGCGCCACGTATTGCCAGTATACATTGATTTAATTATGTCATATATTTTACCCCCTACACCACTTTCAATAACTTTGTAGAACAGTCCCGTATGCCAAATAGAATCAAATGCTTTTTGGAAGTCGATAAAGCAAGCATATATTTTGGTATTATTTTGGTGGACATGTTTATCTATCAGGGTGTGTAGGGTGTAAATATGATCGGTCGTCACGATGTTTTGGTATAAATCCAATTTGGCTTTTACTCAAGACGTTGTGCTTATTAAGGAAGTTTAGAACTCTTACATTTATAATACTACAGAAAACCTTCCCCAGGTTACTGTTCACACAAATGCCTCTGTAATTGTTAGGGTCAAATTTGTCTCCGTTCTTAAAGATTGGGGTTATGAGTCCTTGATTCCAGATGTCAGGAAATAACCTACACTCAGGATCAAATTAAACAGTTTTAATATAGCCGATTGAAATTTTGCACTAGTGAGTTTGAGCATCTCATTTAGGATGCCATCAGGTCCGCATGATTTTCTATATTTGAGGGCCTGAAGTTTCTTATAGAGCTCCTGGTCAGTAATTGGGGAGTCCAATGGATTTTGATTGTCCTTTATAGCTTTTTCTAATCTATTTAACTTCTCATGAATTTGGCGTTGTTCTGCGTTTTTGTCAATTTGAACGGTGTTGTAGTGTGTTTTAAAATGGGTTGTCCATATGTCACCATTTTGTATCGCTAATTCCTCTTGTTTCGATTTTTTTAGTTTTTTCCAATTTTGCCAGAAGTTGTTTGTGTTTATGGACTCCTCAATTAGTGTCAGCTGCTTGCTGTTGTACTGTGCTTTTTTGGTTCTGAGTGTACATTTATAGAGTTTTAAAGTTTCACAGTAATGAAGGCGTAATTCACCATTATTTGGGTCTCTGTGCTTTTGGTTTGATAGTGTTCTAAGTCTTTTCCTTATAATTTTACAATCTGCATCAAACCACTTGTCATCTGTGGTCTTTTTGTTTTGTTTTTATCAATTTCAATTGTGCTTCTTTTGCCGTTTGCCTGAATATATAGTTTATGTGTTTAACTGCTAGATTGATGCCTTCTTTACTGTGAGTGAATGTGGTATCCAGAAAGTTATCTAAGAGTGTTTGGATATTTTGATTACAGGTTGCTTTCTGGTATTCTTCTGTGCTGTTTTGGGCCCATCTGTATGAATTTCTGATGTTGTACAGCTTACTGGGCTGTGAATGTGTGGTTGTTTCCATGTCTGTTCTTTTGAGGAACAACGTAATTTGGCTGTGATCAGACAGAGGTGTTAGTGGCTTGACAGTGAATGAGCTGAGAGAGAAAGGGTCAATGTCTGTAATCATATAGTCCACTGTGCTGTGACCAAGAGGTGAGCAACAGGTGAATCTCCCCAAAGAGTCCCCCCGTAACCTACCATTGACAAAGTACAGACCCAGGCTTCTACAGAGCTGCAACAGATCCCTTCCGTTTTGTTGGACGGTGCTGTCACTGTTGTTTCTATGGGGAGATTAAGGCAGTTAGAAACAGTATGGCCTGTAATAAAGCTGTCCCCTCGTGTGGTCGTTAAATCAGGTAGTGTTCCTGTGCGCGCATTTGTGTCCCCACAGATGAGCACATTTCCCTGGGCCTGGAAATGGCACGTCTCTTCCTCGAGGGTGGGGAACATCTCCTCTGAGTAATATGGGGATTCTGAGGGGGGGATATCTCTCTCTCTCTTTCATTCTCTCTCTCTCTTACCCACTATCTCTCTCTCTCTCTCATTCTCTCTCTCTCTCTTTCATTCTCTCTCTCTCTCTCTCTCTCTCGCTCTCATTCTCTCTCATTCTCTCTCTCTCTCTTTCATTCTCTCTCTCTCTCTCTCTCTCTCTCTCTCTCTCTCTCTCTCTCTCATTTCAGTGTGTGCAATGCACTTCTAGACCTACTTTCATCTGGCATTAATATTTTATACCACTGCCTCCTGATGTGGGGCCACCAACTGAATAATGTGGTTTGCAGCTACATAACATGCGAATGCTTTGCTCTGTGCCACAGCAGGACTAATGCAGTCAGCTGTTTTAAATGCTGACAGCCAGATGGCCCACCTGTGTGACCTACTAAAAACACACACTAACCTGCTGTGCTGATCAACCCTACATACACAAATCACCAAGGTAGAGAGATTAGAGGGTAGTATTAGTATTACTTCTGTCCTTAGTGGAGTGTTGAACTGGACTTTCTCTCTGCTGAATGGGTTTCTCTCCTATCTCAGATGTAGGTCACTGGACTTGGGTCATTAATCATATATCAGATTCATACAGGAATGGTTACTGGATCACACATATCAGTGTGTGTGTGTGTGTGTGTGTGTGTGTGTGTGTGTGTGTGTGTGTGTGTGTGTGTGTGTGTGTGTACACTACATTGGCACATTTTTGTGTGTTATGGATTTCAAACGTGGCAGTATTTTGTTATAGTTGTACATGTGCATCATTAGCTTGGGTGCTTGACTGCAGTTGTAAGGTCAGAACGCTCCTGAGTACACCCAAACCAAGCTCTCCTGTCTGTCTGCAATCATCTGGCATGTGAGCAGCACCAACAACTCCTGCTTTACAGCTGAACCAAACAACTCTGTTTCTCTTATTCTCTTTAACACTAGCACTTTCTCCAACCGCGAGTGAGTACAGAATCTTTTTTTTTATTGCGTGTATCTACCGACGGCCTGTACAAGTCCGGAAAGATACATCTGTTGTTTTGTTATTTTCGTTTCACTCTGCCTGCAAACACGCTGGATGATTCAGAATCCATTGAAGAGCTTGAGCGATTCATTGGTGAGAGATACTTACGAGCTCAAAGAAACATGTCGCTGCTTTCGGAGGATTCAAGCATTGTTAAGGACAACCAAACCAATCGACAAAACAAACCAAAGTCAAGTTGGCCAAGCGGTATCAACGATGGCATCAAACCATCCCCAAGCAAGAGGGTGTGCGTGGAGAGTGGGGAGAGGTTCACTGATATGGATGTTGACTTATTCAAATCCATAAATGAAAGGCTTGCCAAACTTGATATCTTGGATATATTATGAGAGGATATCAATGCATTATGTGCCAGTCTAGAATTCAGCCAATGTCAGATTGATGATCTAAGGAAAGAGAACACGGAGCTGAAAGGTACTGAAAGGTAGACTCTATTCATGGCAAGGTGGAGGTGGGGCAAAGGGAGAACAAACAACTTAAAGAAACCTTGCTTGATGTACAGTGTCAATCAATGCGGGACAATCTAATCTTTTCAGGGATACCAGTGAATGACAACAGCAGAGGCTGTGAGGACAGTGTTCGAGCCTTTATGTCAACTCAACTGAAACTGCCCACAGATGTTGTGTGTAATGTCACTTTCTCCAGAGTCCATGGAATGGGTAAGGCCTCTGGAAATAGGCCATGGGCTATTATTGCATGTTTTGACAATTTTAAGCAAAAGGATATGGCGAAGAGCAGGGGCAGAGAACTGAAAAACACTGATTTTGGAATGAATGATCACTTCCCCACGGAGATCAATGAAAGGAGAAAAAAACTGTATCCCATCATGAAGGAAAAGCGTTGCCTGAATCAACGAGTCTCCATGGTGATGGATAAACTTTACATCAACGGGCAACTGTATCGCGACTCTAGAGTAACTCCCTAGCTATTTTCAAATCTGAGTTTGTGTGTTGTAGTGTATCATGACAACATCAACTATAACCAATACATGCTCTATTGATCTCCACTTGACAAGGAAAGGGCTGCATATAGCTCAGGTTAATGTATGTAGCCTTCCTAACAAAATACATAAATAATATTCATATTTTAGCTTTGACCGAAACGCATTTAGATGCATCTGTAAATAATAGGCAAATGAACATTCATGGATATAGTCTACTTAGAAGGGACAGGAATAGGAATGGTAGGGGTGTAGCACTGTACATTCAGAATCATACACCTTTTATGAGGAGGGATGACCTTAATGTATGTCAAATAGAGGCACTATGGGCTCAAGTACATCTGCCTCACCAGGCACCCATATTGGTAGGATGTGTGTATGGACCTCCTAGCTCTAAGGTGTCCTATCTGGATGACTTATGCACTGGGTTTGACCAGGCCACAGATAGTAACAGAGATGTATTTATCTTGGGTGATTTTAATATAAATGGGAAGGATCATAATAATTCAAATAGAACTAAATTGATGAGATATGTCGAACTGTGGTTTGGTTAGTGATACTACTAGATCATCAACTAAGTTAGGTCACCGTTCAGACACGTGCATTGATCTGATCTTCTGTAATATACCTTTGCAATGCTTGAAAGCCAGATCAATGCCAGTGGGCTGGACAGACCATAATATTGTGACCATAACCATGAACACCAAGTTTCCAAAGAAACCCCCCACAGGTTGTGGTCAAGAGAAATGTTAAAACATGTAATCATAAGCTATTTCTAAATGATTTGGCTGCTGTACCCTGGGAGCTGATTTATCTAGAGGATGAACTAAATCACACTACAGAATGTTTTATTGATTTGCTCTCTGAGGTAATGGACCATCATGCCCCAGTAAGAAAGAGTACAGTTGGGGCTCATCCATCTCCATGAATTGATGATGAACTGGGTGAGGCTTTTTCTCAAAGAAATATGGCAAAAGTCTTAGCAGCCAAATCTAAACAAGAAATTGATTAACAGAATTATAGAACACTACATAATTATGCAGTTAAATTTAATCATAAGAGAAAAAACGTTATTTTACAAAAAGGATTTTATTGATTGCAAAAAGGTATGGATGATTGCATGATTGCAAAAAGGTATGGAATATAGTGAAGGGCTTACTTGGTACATCTATCTCATCATACCCATCTAGTGTGGAGGTTGATGGGAGAACAATAACAAAACCAGCTGATATTGCCAATCATTTTGCAGATTTCTTTACAAAGAAAATGTATTTACTGAGCGATAATGGAAACACATTCTTCCAAACAAGCGATTGTCCAATGGATTGATGATCATATTATGAGCAAAATAAACTGCTCTTTTAATCTACAAATGGTGTCAGTAGAGGAGGTGTTAAACCTCTTGAAGTCATTACCTGATGGTCAATCTAGAGGTTATGATCTTATGGACAATTGTTTTCTTCGCTATGCTGCTCCCCAGATTGCAGCTCCACTGAAATACATATTTAATTAGTCACTGGAAAAGGGGACGTTTGCAAATGTATGGAAGCATGCTAAACTGTGTCCTATTCCGAAAGACAGCAAAGTACCCATTACTCCTGCCAATAGTCGACCAATTAGTCTCCCTCCCTTCAGTCAGTAAGATATTGGAGGGTATTGTGAGTAGACAAATATGGGAGTATAGGGAAAATAATGATCTGATTACAGCCAATCAGCATGCTTATCGCAAAAACCATTCCACTACCACTGCATTGGTTGACATGACTGACCAGTGGCTCAATGCTATGGATAATGGCAGGTTTGTGGGTGTACTATTTTTAGATTTTAGTGCAGCATTTGATTAGGTGGATCGTGAAGTAATTTTGACAAAATGAATGCATTATGGTTTTAAGGAGGTAGCATTGAATTGGGTACAGTCATATCTAACTGACAGGAAACAGTCCACCTATATCAATGGTTCATTTTCTTCCCATCATGCTTTAAACTGTGGAATACCACAGGACAGCTGCCTTGGGCCACTTCTTTACTTAATATATACCAACGACCTTCCTTATGCCTCATCTGAAACTCAAGCTACTATATTTGCAGATGATACTACAATTTATATAGCAAGACAATAGGTTCAACAGGTACAGCAAGCTCTACAAGTAGATTTGGAAAATATCAGGGAGTGGATTTGCTGGAACAAACTTGTTTTAAACACCAAGAAAATCAATGTTTTGTTGGTCTGTTCGACCAGGAAAAGGCCAACACAGCATGGGATACAATTAAGTATGGAGGGAGTACAAATTGAGGAAGTGGCAGAAACCAAACTACCAGGAGTGCAGCTAGACATCTGCTTATCATGGTCGTCTCAAATAACTAATCTATGTTTTTTTTTTAAATGTACAGCTGCATGCATGATCAGAAGGATAGCTAAATATTTACCGGGAAAGATTCTTAAGCAAACAACCCAAGCATTAATTGGGAGTCAGGTGAACTACTGTTCTGTGATCTGGGAAAATTTATCAGCAAGTGAAATTAGGAGGCTGCAGATTGCACAGAACAAAGCAGCAATGATTGTTTCAAGGTGGAGATATGGTTCTTCTGTTGTCGTCATGAACAATGCTCTTGGTTGGTCATCAATCAACAAGATAATTGAGAAAAAACATGCTTATTTCATAATATACACCATTTAAAACGGCCAAACTTTATTCACAACAGTATTCAGTTGGTAGGGGACAGACATTCAGTAAATACTAGGAATAGATTGTCCACCATGAATGTGTTATCCAGACAGAAAAGAGATAGGCAAAATAACATTTCGATTTAGAGCTGAAAAGAAATTGAATAATTTGTCTGAGCAAACCAGAAACCTTTCAATTTATAAATTCAAACAATACTTTAAAACCATTTAAATATAATACATAGGAAAGTTGTGCTGGACTATGGTAGATATATCTTTTTAGACTGTTAGAGTATTTATCTGGTCAATATGTCAGTGTATTATGTCTGTTTGTAACAGGCATATGTGAAAATGTGCTCGTATTATAAATTGTATATTAATGTTTAAGGACTCTTGGAAGATTAGTCAAAATGAGGACTTAAAGAGATCCTAATAAAATCAAATCATATAACACATTTGTGTTGGTCGAGGGAGGGAGGGAGGTGGATAGAGTGAGGGAGGTGGATAGAGTGGGTTGTGTGTGCTCACTGTAATTTTGTAATGCAGTGTTCAGAAACTGTCTGCGCAATGACTTTGTGACTATGTTAGAAGGGAACCTGTGTTTTGCTGGGTTTTCTCTCAGTTCATACGTACACTGTGAGTGTAATAGACATCAGTAGTCTATACTATGGTTGCTTATTGCCCTCCAGTGGTGGTTGTTTAGTATCAAACCATCATTTACCATGGGCACACTCACATGGAATCTCTGACCCACTTGACAACACAATTCATTAGCATGCTGTTTTACTAACAAGTCCATGTTATTAAAAAAAAACAGGAAACAGAAGATGATCTGATCCCATTAGAGTCCCATTAGACAGTGCTTTGTGCACCTATCTAAGTTTTAAGCCTGATGTTTAAAACCCTAAGCTGTGGCTCCCTACATCAGACACTTCTGTTTCATGATGTATGATACAACATTTGGTTGGGCAATCATTCATTGGCCAAGGATTTAAATATAGAGTTCATGGGCCTGTGATGTTTAAAAAATAATAATTTAGCTTAACAGGGGGTCAAACTGAGACCATGGTCTCTTTCACAGATGAGCCCTGAATAGACATCAATACACTTCAAATACATCACTATACACTTCCATATGCACATCAATATACAGATAAGTATTCACAAAAAGCTAAACACAAAATAAAAAATACATTATTCAGTAAAAAGGTCCTCAATGAGCCTTTTGAATTGCCTTAGAGCAGGGTTAGGCAACTAGATTCAGCAGCTGGCCAATTTTTGTCAGAGTTAATAGTTGTGGTCAGGAAAATAATAATGTGTACACTGCAAATGAACCACAACTAAGCCCCAAAAAAGATTGTATTTGAAAATAACTATAATTTAATAACTTGATTACATTGAGACACGATCACATAGCTTGTGTCTATTTGTTTTATTCATGGGAATACTTGGGAACAGATTTCCTAAGTTAACATTTTTTGTTGTTGTGATTTTACAGTCTTCTTTGACCCAAAAATAAAATCATTAAACTACTTTAACATTCCAAAAAACTTCGGGTGGCCAAAACAATCACTCACTGAATCTCCAGAGTTAGCCATCCCTGAGACCGAGTCTGGTATGTCTCGTCTGTCGTTTTGCACACTCACTCTGAGTGGTGCTGTTGTCCAAGAGACCTATCTCAGCTCAGGCGTATATAACTGCTGTTACAAAGTGACATACGTCAGTGACAAGACCAAGCAAGGATCATTGCGCACAAAGCCATCGAAGCTATTTTAACGGAGTAAAAGCAAAAATATATCTCGAACGTTGGCTTTTTTGTTGTATAGGACTTTTGGATTGCATCATATTTCCCAGTTCTGGGTAACCTTATGGATATTTTTGAGAGGATGGGCGCAGGAGAGGCTTTGAAGAGCGCAGGCTGGGGTTTGAGATGGCAAGTGCGAGTCTCCATTTTGCTTGTCTGCGTACTGAGTGCGGTGAATGGACAGATTCGATATTCCATACCAGAGGAGATGAGAAAGGGCTTGTTTGTCGGAGATGTGGCGAAAGACCTTGGTTTGGACATAAAGAGGCTGGTTTCAGGTCGGGCGCAGTTAGTTATAAACGGTAATAACCAATATGTAGAGCTGAATCCGAACAAAGGACATCTGGTTGTTAAAGAGAGGATTGACAGGGAGAAACTGTGCGGTCAGAAATCTCCGTGTAGTTTCAGTCTAGAGATTGTCTTAGAAAATCCGCTTGAATTATTTTCGATTACTATCGAAATTCAAGACATAAACGACCATGCCCCAGCGTTTTCTAAGAAGGAACTTAATTTAGAAATCAGTGAATCTGCACCTATAGGGACCGTGTTCTTGCTAGACAGTGCCGCGGACCCTGACGTAGGTATCAACTCCCTTCATAGCTATTCTCTAAAACCAACTGATCATTTTGTTATCAAACAGCATAGTCGAGCCGACGGCAGTAAATACGCAGAGATGGTGTTGCAGTCTGGACTTGACCGTGAAAAACAGAGCGAACACTCCCTGATACTAACTGCAGTCGATGGTGGGGACCCACAGAGAACTGGAACCGTTAAGATACAAATTACTGTTCTAGACGCAAACGACAATGCACCTGTATTTACTGAGTCTTTGTACAAAGCCACTGTTATAGAACACGCGCTGGGAGGCACAGCTGTAGCAAAAGTAAGTGCCATCGATGCAGATCAAGGGTATAACGGAAATGTGACGTATTCCTTCACACATATGGATGAGGGTACCCCACCCTTGTTCAATATAGATCCCTATACCGGGGAGATTAAAGTAACTGGTGCCATAGATTACGAAACTGTTCAGAATTACGAGATACACATTCAAGCTAAAGACCCATGGGGTCTGACAAGTGCGAGTAAATTAATTATTGATGTCCTAGACGTGAATGATAACACTCCGATCATAACCATGACATCGTTTTCGGGTAAAATCGCAGAGGATGCTATCCCTGGCACAGTTGTGGCATTGATAAGTGTCCAGGATGTAGACTCTGGTAAAAACGGACAGGTGCGTTTAAACATCAACGAAAATCTCCCTTTTAAGATAAAGACGTCTCTTAGAAACTACTACACATTGGTAACTGAGAAGGGCTTAGACCGGGAGAACGTTTCTAGCTACAACATTACCCTCATTGCCACCGATGAAGGCTTACCTCCCTTATCAAGCATGAACACTGTCGTTTTAGACATCACTGATGTTAATGACAACGCACCAGCTTTTAGTAAAAATGTGTATAGCACGCACGTTATGGAAAACAATTCTCCCGGCGTTTCAGTGGTTGCTATTCAAGCGACGGATCCAGATAGGGGTCAAAACGCACGTATCTCTTACTATCTAATTGACAGTGAGCTAAACGGAAACCCAGTCTCCACCTATTTCTCAATGAACTCTGAGAACGGTGTGATTCACTCAGTGCGCTCACTGGATTATGAACAGGTTAAGGAGTTCAAACTACACGTCAAAGCTCAAGACGGAGGCTCGCCACCTCTTAGCAGTAATACAACTGTTCTGATATATGTCAAAGATCAGAACGACAACGCGCCTCAGGTTCTGTACCCAGTCCAGATTAGCAGCTCTCTGGTGGCTGAAATGGTGCCTCGTTCAGCAGATGTGGGCTATCTTGTCACTAAAGTGGTGGCTGTTGATGTGGACTCTGGACAGAATGCCTGGCTCTCGTATAAACTGCAGAAAGCGACAGACAGGGCGCTGTTTGAAGTGGGCTTACAGAATGGAGAAATAAGAACTATACGCCAAGTCACTGATAAAGATGCTGTGAAACAAAGGCTCACTGTTGTAGTGGAGGACAACGGGCAGCCCTCTCGTTCAGCTACAGTCAATGTTAACGTGGCGGTGGCGGACAGCTTCCCTGAAGTGCTCTCGGAGTTCACTGACTTTACGCACGACAAGGACTACAATGACAACCTGACTTTTTACTTAGTCTTGGCTTTGGCTGTAGTCTCATTTCTGTTCATCACATGTTTAGTGGTTATTATATCAGTGAAAATATACAGATGGAGACAGTCTCGCGTCCTCTATCATTCCAATCTCCCTGTTATTCCGTATTATCCACCGCGTTACGCAGACACTTTGGGGACAGGAACTCTACAGCACGTGTACAATTACGAGGTGTGCAGGACGACGGACTCCAGAAAGAGTGACTGTAAGTTCTCCAGACCCTGTAGTCAGAACGTACTGATAATGGACCCCAGTTCTACAGGGACGATGCAGCGGATGCAGAGTGAAAATAACATCCTGGATGAACCAGACTCACCAATAGAGGTGAGTTTTTTTAAGCAAATTAATTGTTGCAATTATTATACATTTTGTACTAATTGACAAATATTATTTTTTTGCTCGTTTTTCTCAGCCTCTCTTTTCTTTTTGGTCTATGAAATATTGTACATTTTTAGCAACAAAAACAATAGTTGTAGGTCAGCTAATTGATACAACGTGACGTTGTAAAGCTGTTTCAGAACTACACCGTGTGGACAGCACATATTTTGTCTTTATAGCGAGCATAGGGGCTCCGCTCACTCATACTTTGCCTATTTTCAACCACTGGCTGCTGAACAAGTGTTATTTTTCTGTGAAGTAGACCTGTGTAAAAATGCTTAGGCTAAACAGCATACAGCTTTTTCAAGCTTTTAGGTAGTTGGTAAAACACTGTTGCGTTAATGACTAGATAGTGAATGGAAAGAGCATACATGTATGTGGGAAATGGCATGTGGAAATATACGCACGGTATTTTCCACAACACTCAAGCGATCTGTCTCTGTCCACGGTCCTGGTGCTGAACCCTCAGACGTTGCTCTTCGGTGTTGCTTATAGTGCATTTAGAGTATCCTGACACATTCTGAGATTTGATTCGACTAGTTATACATTTCTTTATTTCGATCTTCTTGTGTACCTATCTATCTATATATATATATATATATATATTTCTTCCTGAAGCATAAGAAATACTTTAGTTTTCAATGTTTTTTTTCTATGACATCGTACCTTGCATGGTATGTGCGTTATTGAATGCAGATTGACGTTTTGGTGCATGTGAAACATGTTGATTGTGTAGTTTCTGCAGAGCGTTTGCCGTGTTTGGACTCTGAGTGCCGCTGTTGATCGGTGATGGCCTCTACACGTTAATTCTATCTCTGTGTGGCGTAGTAGCCCATCCTATATTCTCTCTTACTGATCGACGCATACAGAGACCTTCTCAAACGGACCGAGAGCTCTTCGTATAAACGTCCTCACGGATTATTTTCATTCGTTTCTCTGGGAAATACAGTTTTTTTTTGCGGGAATGTAGTGATGATCGATATTATATAATCAAAAGAAGGAAATATAAGGTTGATCTGATTTTATTCAGTGGAATGGGTAATTGGAGTTCGACAGGCCGAAGAGGCGGGTGGCAAGTACTGTTTTTCATTCTTTGTCTGTGCGCCCTAGATTCTGTGACTGGGCAGGCACGGTATTCCATACCCGAGGAGCAGTCAGAGGGGTCGATCGTTGGAAACATTGGTAGAGATTTGGGTTTGGAGGTGAAGAGACTAGTGTCCGGTAAAGCTCGCATTATAACAAAAGGAACACGACAGTATGTAGATCTGAACCGAGACAAAGGGCTCCTCGTTGTTAAAGAGAGAATCGACCGAGAGGAGCTCTGCGGACAGACTACGCCTTGTAGCTTCAGCTTTGAGCTTATCATAGAAAACCCCATCCAGTTATATCGAGTTACAGTAGAGGTTCGTGACATTAATGATAACTCCCCGTCCTTTCCAAAGGATGAAATCCATTTCAAAATCAGCGAATCTGCCGTGTCTGGGGCGCGCTTTTCTCTGGAGAGCGCCGTCGACCCAGACGTTGGTGTTAACGGTATACAGAATTATTCTCTAAGATCGACAGATCATTTTAAATTAGAGGTGCACAGCCAATCTGACGGTGGTAAATACATTGCGATGGTTTTGCAAACCCCCCTAGACAGAGAAGAACAGGAGACTCTGTCTCTGATGCTTATTGCTTCTGACGGAGGCGAGCCTCAGAGATCTGGAACTGTCCGTATCCATATTACCGTGCTGGATGCCAATGACAATGCGCCAGTATGTGGTCAACCAATTTATAAAACAGACGTTAAGGAGAGCTCCCCAAAAGGGACTTTGATAACCACCGTTAGCGCAAATGATGCAGACCAGGGGTTAAATGGAGAGGTCACTTTCTCCATCGCTCATGTTGCTAAAGAGGCGAAGGAGCTGTTTGATCTTAATGTGGATACTGGAGAGATTAAAGTGGTAGCAAGACTGGACTTTGAAAAATCAAGGAATTATCAGTTAAATGTTCAGGCGAGCGACCACGGTGGGTTTACTGATACCTGTAAAGTTGTCATTCAAATTATTGATGAAAACGATAATGTCCCCACGATACAACTCATGTCATTTTCTAATTCGATTCCCGAGGACTCTCCCCCTGGTACCACTGTAGCTGTTATTAATGTAGAGGACGCAGACTCAGACGGCAACGGTGTCGTTCTTTGCTCTATTAACGCAGATATTCCGTTCAAAATAGAGTCATCGTTAACGGATTATTATACAATAGTCACTGAAAGCACATTGGATAGAGAAACCGTGTCTGAGTATAACGTCACTCTCACAGTTTCAGATGAAGGGACTCCGCCTCTCTCCAGCAATAAGAACATAACTGTTAAAATATCAGATGTTAATGATAACCCACCCAAGTTTGATCAACCTGTATATAGTAAGTCTATTCAGGAAAACAACTCGCCAGGGTTTTCTATATTCTCAGTGAGAGCGAGTGATGCTGACTGGGGTCAAAATGCCCGTGTCTCCTACTTTCTCGATGATAAACAAGTTAACGGGGTGACTGCTTCCTCTTTTGTCTCTATAAATTCAGAAAATGGCGCCATCAATGCTGTTAGGTCATTCGATTATGAACAAATCAAGTCGTTTCAATTCAACGTCACTGCCCGTGATGGAGGGTCTCCGCCTCTCAGTTCAGTGGTCGCTGTTAGAATTTTAGTCCAGGACCAGAACGACAACGCGCCTCAGGTTCTGTACCCAGTCCAGACTAGCAGCTCTCTGGTGGCTGAAATGGTGCCTCGTTCAGCAGATGTGGGCTATCTTGTCACTAAAGTGGTGGCTGTTGATGTGGACTCTGGACAGAATGCCTGGCTCTCCTATAAACTGCAGAAAGCGACAGACAGGGCTCTGTTTGAAGTGGGCTTACAGAATGGAGAAATAAGAACTATACGCCAAGTCAATGATAAAGATGCTGTGAAACAAAGGCTCACTGTTGTAGTGGAGGACAACGGGCAGCCCTCTCGTTCAGCTACAGTCAATGTTAACGTGGCGGTGGCGGACAGCTTCCCTGAAGTGCTCTCGGAGTTCACTGACTTTACGCACGACAAGGATTACAATGACAACCTGACTTTTTACTTAGTCTTGGCTTTGGCTGTAGTCTCCTTTCTGTTTATCACATGTTTAGTGGTTATTATATCAGTGAAAATATACAGATGGAGACAGTCTCGCGTCCTCTATCATTCCAATCTCCCGGTTATTCCGTATTATCCACCGCGCTACGCAGACACTTTGGGGACAGGAACTCTACAGCACGTGTACAATTACGAGGTGTGCAGGACGACTGACTCCAGAAAGAGTGACTCTCAGTTCGCCAGACCCTGTAGTCAGAACGTACTGATAATGGACCCCAGTTCTACAGGGACGATGCAGCGGATGCAGAGTGAAAAGAACATCCTGGATGAACCAGACTCTCCACTAGAGGTGAGTTCGTTGTAGCAAAGCCGTTGACATGCATAAAAAAAAAAAGGTTCTGTTTCAGCTATTTTCTTCTGGAGACTCAAGGCTCCTTTTCTCATCATCTCTCTTATTTTTGGTAAATCAAAGGTTATGTATATATATTTTTTGTAACGAAGTCAGAAATGTTTTTTGGTCTGCTTTGATTCGTGTAGTATGCCTGCTGATTTTCCAGAAAATAATTTCTGAGTGTAAAAGCTAAGTGATAGAACGATGTAGCGTTATACGGCTTTTTCAGCTCAACCTCGATGTGGACAGCGCCTGTTTAGTCTTGATAGCGAGCAGAGGACTGTTCCGCTCACTAAAGTGTATTCATTGCCTCATTTTAACAGTTGTCTATTGAACGAGTGTAATTTTATGTGATTTAGGCCTACTTCATGCGTCAAAATTATTAGGCTAAACAGTTTACAGTAATCAAACTATTAGGTAGTAGGTAAAACACTATTGCATTGATGATTAGTTACTGAGAGGAAAGGTCACATATTTATTGGAAAGATTACATGTGCAACATCCGCGCTGTCGCTGTCCACTGCCCTGGTGATGAAGCCTTAGACTGTTGTTGTTACGTGGTGCTTATGTTTATAGTAACCTGACACGTTCTAAAATATTTTCGATTAGTTTACACGTCATTTTTTATCTTATTTTGTAGCTATGTGTGAATTCTATTTTTCCTAAAGCACATTATAAATGCTGTAATTGTCAATGCTTGGTTTTGCAATAACATCTTAACATGGCTTGCGCTGTGCATCATTGATTATTGTTTGACGTTTTGTGTAAAATATTTGGAAACTAGCATCGTTTCTATAGTGCGTTTGCCGTGTTCGGACTCTGAGTGCCGCTGTTGATCAATGATAGTCTCTACACGTTATTTGTCTCTCTTGGTGGCGCGGTGGCCCATCCTATATTCTCTTTTGCTGATCGACGCACACAGAGACCTTCTCAAACGGACCGTGAGCTCTTGGTATTAACGTCCTCCTCAGGGATTATTTTCATTCGTTTCACTGGGAAATACAGTCGATTTTTTTTTCTTCATTTCTGGATGTACTGATGATCGATATTCTATAACCAAAATCAGTAAATATAAGGGTAATCTGTTTTTATTCGGTGGAATGGGTGATTGGTGTACGACAGGGCGTAGAGGCGGGTGGCAAGTACTGTTATTCATTCTTTGTCTGTGTGCCCTAGATTCTGTGACTGGGCAGGCACGGTATTCCATACCCGAGGAGCAGTCAGAGGGTTCGATCGTTGGAAACATTGGTAGAGATTTGGGTTTGGAGGTGAAGAGACTAGTGTCCGGTAAAGCTCGCATTATAACAAAAGGAACACGACAGTATGTAGATCTGAACCGAGACAAAGGGCTCCTCGTTGTTAAAGAGAGAATCGACCGAGAGGAGCTCTGCGGACAGACTACGCCTTGTAGCTTCAGCTTTGAGCTTATCATAGAAAACCCCATCCAGTTATATCGAGTTACAGTAGAGGTTCGTGACATTAACGATAACTCCCCGTCCTTTCCAAAGGATGAAATCAATTTAGAAATCAGTGAATCTGCCGTGTCTGGGGCGCGCTTTTCTCTGGAGAGCGCCGTCGACCCAGACGTTGGTGTTAACGGTATACAGAATTATTCTCTAAAACCGACAGATCATTTTAAATTAGAGGTACACAGCCAGCCAGATGGAGTTAAATACGTCGAGATGATCCTGCAAAACCCTTTAGATAGGGAGAAACAGGAGACGCTTTCGCTGGTGCTGACTGCGACTGATGGCGGGGAGCCTCAGAGATCTGGCACTGTCCGCATCGATATTACTGTCATGGATGTGAATGACAACGCACCAGTTTGTGGCCAGCCCGTTTACAAAGCTAATGTGAATGAGAATTCTCCTGTTGGTACGTTTGTAACTACCCTTAGTGCAAATGATGCAGACCAGGGGTTAAATGGAGAGGTCACTTTCTCCATCGCTCATGTTGCTAAAGAGGCGAAGGAGCTGTTTGAGCTTAATGTGGATACAGGAGAGATTAAAGTGGTAGGAAGACTAGATTTTGAAAAGACGAAATATTATCAATTAAATGTTTTGGCAAAAGACAGTGGTAGCCTCTCTGATACGTGCAAGGTTGTCATTCAAATTAGTGATGAAAATGACAACGTTCCAACAATGCAGCTTATGTCATTTTCAAACTCGATTCCCGAGGATTCTCCCCCTGGTACCACTGTAGCTGTTATTAATGTAGAAGATGCAGACTCTGAAATTAACGGTGTTGTCCAGTGCTATATTAACGCAGACATCCCTTTCAAAATAGAGTCATCATTAACGGATTATTATACAATAGTCACAGAAAGTCCCTTGGATAGAGAAACCGTGTCTGAGTATAACGTCACCATTACAGTTTCAGATGAAGGGACTCCGCCCCTCTCCAGCAATAAGAACATAACTGTTAAAATATCAGATGTTAATGATAACCCACCCAAGTTTGATCAACCTGTATATAGTAAGTCTATTCAGGAAAACAACTCGCCAGGGTTTTCTATATTCTCAGTGAGAGCGAGTGATGCTGACTGGGGTCAAAATGCCCGTGTCTCCTACTTTCTCGATGATAAACAAGTTAACGGGGTGACTGCTTCCTCTTTCGTCTCAGTAAATTCAGAAAATGGCGCCATCCATGCTGTTAGGTCATTCGATTATGAACAAATCAAGTCGTTTCAATTCAACGTCACTGCCCGTGATGGAGGGTCTCCGCCTCTCAGTTCAGTGGTCGCTGTTAGAATTTTAGTCCAGGACCAGAATGACAATGCGCCTCAGGTTCTGTACCCAGTCCAGACTAGCAGTTCTCTGGTGGCTGAAATGGTGCCTCGTTCAGCAGATGTGGACTATCTTGTCACTAAAGTGGTGGCTGTTGATGTGGACTCTGGACAGAATGCCTGGCTCTCCTATAAACTGCAGAAAGCGACAGACAGGGCGCTGTTTGAAGTGGGCTTACAGAATGGAGAAATAAGAACTATACGCCAAGTCACTGATAAAGATGCTGTGAAACAAAGGCTCACTGTTGTAGTGGAGGACAACGGGCAGCCCTCTCGTTCAGCTACAGTCAATGTTAACGTGGCGGTGGCGGACAGCTTCCCTGAAGTGCTCTCAGAGTTCACTGACTTTACGCACGACAAGGACTACAATGACAACCTGACATTTTACTTAGTCTTGGCTTTGGCTGTAGTCTCCTTTCTGTTCATCACATGTTTAGTGGTTATTATATCAGTGAAAATATTCAGATGGAGACAGTCTCGCATCCTCTATCATTCTAATCTCCCGGTTATTCCGTATTATCCACCGCGTTACGCAGACACTTTGGGGACAGGAACTCTACAGCACGTGTACAATTACGAGGTGTGCAGGACGACGGACTCCAGAAAGAGTGACTCTCAGTTCGCCAGACCCTGTAGTCAGAACGTACTGATAATGGACCCCAGTTCTACAGGGACGGTGCAGCGGATGCAGAGTGAAAATAACATATTGGATGAACTAGACTCTCCATTAGAGGTGAGTTTAATGAGTTTAAATTGTAGCAAATTGCATTGAAATACATCTCACCCCAATGTGTCCAAAGTTTCATAGTAAAACATCAGAGAATGTTGAAATGTCACACAACGTCCTCTGGCGGTATGGGTGAAGGGTGTCATGCTGGCATTGTGCTTGTGTTTTGAACCAGGTTATTAATCATGGTTTGAAGGATAATTCGTTATGTGTGCCGTTTACATCATCTATCCCGTTGTGGTCTTTCTCCTTCAATAACTGTTTCGTTGTTTGTAAAACTTGAAGTTAACGTGTCGTTGACAACTTAGAGAATATGACTGCATGCGTTTCTCACGTCTTTATATTGAGTGACTACCAACTATTTTCACATCGGACTCTGCGGTCCGCTGTTGGTCTTAAAATCATACTTGAACCAATGTAAATACTGCTGTACTCTCCTCAGTACCTCCCATATTCCCTCAGTATGTCAGAGAGTGAGGTCTCAGCACGAATGCGCTCTTTTTTCACTATCCTTTTTTTGTCGACACGAGCTTTTACATTGATGGATACTAGATTAGAGTGTCAACAGTGACCAGTTGTGTTTCATCGAATTTGTTTATAGCTTGTGTGGTCTTTTTTTTACATTTTACCATGTGGAATTCGATGATTTGGTTTGAGGCCACGGGTTCTGCCAGAAATGGACGCTCGCTTAAACGGCAAGTACAGGCCTTTATTCTTGTTTCTTTCGCCCAGATTATTCACGGGCAGATTCGTTATTCTATCCCAGAGGAGATGAGAAAGGGCTCGTTTGTTGGAAATGTGGCGGAGGATTTAGGAATGAACACAAAACGAATGAAATCGGGTGGCGCTCGCATTGTTAGCGGCGATAGCAGCGAGTATATCAAGTTGGATGTAGACAAAGGGACACTGGTCGTAGGAGAGAGGATAGACAGGGAGCAGCTATGCGGACAGACATCGCCCTGCAGCTTGAGCTTCGAGATGATTATGAAGAATCCTATGCAGCTGCTTAGCATTGTGGTGGAAATACTAGATGTTAACGATAATGCGCCCTTCTTTACTGAAAAAGACATTAAAATAGAAATCTCAGAGTCTACTCTGCCGGGTACGAGGATATTACAGGAGAGTGCGTCAGACCCAGATGTCGGTATCAATACACTGCAAGGCTACACCTTGCACCCTACTGATCATTTCAGCATTAAAATCCAGACTGGTCCCGATGGCAGTAAATATGTGGAGATGTATCTGTATACGCCTTTAGACCGAGAGAAAAGGGATAACCTGCTTCTCACCTTGACTGCTGTGGACGGTGGGGACCCGCAGAGATCTGGAGCACTTAAAATACACATAACTGTGCTTGATGCCAATGATAACGGCCCCGTTTTTATGCATCCGATTTTTAAAGCGTCGGTAACCGAAAATGCAGCCACGGGCACTGTAGTGACTACTGTAAGTGCCACTGACGCAGATGAGGGCCCATACGGTCATGTCACTTACCATTTCGCTCGTGTACCTCCTGACGTCGCAGAATTATTTTCTTTAGATGAAAATACAGGCAAAATAACAGTTACTGGCCAAATTGATTATGAAAAGAATAAGCAATATGAACTAGGTTTACAGGCTAAAGACCAAGGAGGACAAATGGACTCCACAAAGGTAATTATTGACGTTATTGATGTGAATGACAATGTCCCGTTAATTACACTAACGTCATTCTCGAGTCCAGTATCGGAAGATTCGATCAGTGGCACAACCGTGGCTATCATAAATGTCAAAGACATAGATTCTGGTAAAAACGGAAGGGTAGAATGTTCGATAAATACTAATATCCCGTTTGCCATCCAGTCGTCTCTAAAGAGCTATTACACCCTTGTGACAGATGGTGTTTTGGACAGAGAGCGTAATACCGAATATAGCATTACATTCACCGCCGTAGATGAGGGTACCCCGCCCCTCTCAGCCAGTAAAGCCATCACACTGAGAATCTCAGACGTTAATGACAATGCGCCCGTTTTTGAGCAGAGCTCATACTCTGCCACTGTGATGGAAAACAACGTTCCGGCGGTGTCAGTGTTTTCTGTGAAGGCTCACGACTCAGATTGGGGTCAGAACGCACGCATGTCCTACGTGCTCATAGATTCTCAATTTAATGGGAATCCGATATCGTCCTACATCTCTGTTAATGCAGAGACGGGTGCCATCCAAGCAGTGCGCTCCTTCGATTATGAGCAAACGAAATCATTTGAGATTTATATTAAAGCTCAAGATGGAGGCTCCCCGCCTCTCAGCAGCAATGCCACAGTCAAAATCAGCATCCTTGACCAGAACGACAACACGCCTCAGGTTCTGTACCCAGTCCAGATTAGTAGCTCTCTGGTGGCTGAAATGGTGCCTCGTTCAGCAGATGTGGGCTATCTTGTCACTAAAGTGGTGGCTGTTGATGTGGACTCTGGGCAGAATGCCTGGCTCTCCTATAAACTGCAGAAAGCCACAGACAGGGCTCTGTTTGAAGTGGGCTTACAGAATGGAGAAATAAGAACTATTCGCCAAGTCACTGATAAAGATGTTGTGAAACAACGGCTCACTGTTGTAGTGGAGGACAACGGGCAGCCCTCTCGTTCAGCTACAGTCAATGTTAACGTGGCGGTGGCGGACAGCTTCCCTGAAGTGCTCTCGGAGTTCACTGACTTTACGCACGACAAGGACTACAATGACAACCTGACTTTTTACTTAGTCTTGGCTTTGGCTGTAGTCTCATTTCTGTTCATCACATGTTTAGTGGTTATTATATCAGTGAAAATATACAGATGGAGACAGTCTCGCGTCCTCTATCATTCCAATCTCCCGGTTATTCCGTATTATCCACCGCGTTACGCAGACACTTTGGGGACAGGAACTCTACAGCACGTGTACAATTACGAGGTGTGCAGGACGACTGACTCCAGAAAGAGTGACTCTCAGTTCGCCAGACCCTGTAGTCAGAACGTACTGATAATGGACCCCAGTTATACAGGGACGATGCTGCGGATGCAGAGTGAAAATAACATCTTGGGTGAACCAGACTCTCCAATAGAGGTGAGTTTCTTGGAGTTTAAATAAAGTAGCTCATTTTGTTGTAGTACATCTTTTCAATAAGCTTTTTTTGTATAACTTTTTCTCAACTGTTTTACCCTATTTCCTTACTCTTTTTTTTATCGGTATCTTAGAAGTTGGGTTTCTCTCTCTCTTCTCTATTTTATAGCGGTAAATCAACGATTATGTATTGTTTTAGTAACCTGAAAAAAGGTTTAGGTTCGTGTTGTATGTTTGCTGTGTTTTTAGAAATGTAGCCTATTTCGAACTGAGCGTTAGTGCTTGTGATTTATTTGTAACTCTGAAGTGTTGCAATGTTGCTTCAGCACCACCCTGTGTGGACAGCGACACTGCTGTCTTTATAGCAGCAGAGGGATGCTTTGCTCTCTCACACTGTATTATCCCTGGTTCTTACCTCTGTCTATTGACCAAACGTCGCTATAGATTTTAGCCTTTACGAAGCATATAACTTTCAACATGCAGGGCCGGGCTCGTAATGTTGAGCCATGGTTTGGACGGCTCTTACATTGAATAATTGTTATGCACGATCTAATCTGACGTTGATGGGATAGTGGTATTCTTTAGTAGGCTATACAATTGTCATATAATTGTAGTTATGAACGTTCATTTATTTAGATTGCAGAAAGTGAAGTGTTTAGCTAGTGGTTTGTATATGTATCCGTTTGGAAAGGAAATAATCCTGTACTGTGTTAAACTATTTCCGAAAGGTTTTTGATGTGAATATTTTGGACTCTGAGGGCCGCTGTTGATCAGTGAAATAATTTCTGTCCAGTGTTGTCAGTCAGTAGAGTCCCCTCCCCTATCACTGCGCTCAAACAGAGGAGAGGGGGAGACTGCGCTTCATACGAGGCGGGGCGAGACAGAGACACCCTCGCTCTGATCCACACATGTTACCGATAAACGAAGGGGACACGAACATAGCTTCTGTTTGTTGGCGGTATCTGAGGACGCATTATAAGGAATATTTGTATTGGATTTCTTCGTTGTTGGCTATGGCATTGGAAGGATTCCTACAACCTAAATTCTTAAAATGGCATTTGTGTTGTGGACTGCGGTGGCAAGTACTTATTTTCCTCCTGTATTTCAGTCATATTGTGAGTGGTCAAATCCGGTATTCCATTCCGGAGGAGATGAAGACAGGCTCTCTTATCGGTAATGTAGCTCAAGACCTGGGGTTAGATCTGAAACGGCTCCGATCGGGCCGGGCTCGTATCGTGACGGGAGAAAGCATACAGTACACAGAGCTGAAGACAGACGAAGGGATTCTAGTCTTGAGTGAGAGAATAGACCGAGAGCAGCTTTGTGGTGATATCACACCGTGTAGCTTCAGCTTCGAAATGATTCTAGAAAATCCAATGGAGCTTCATCACGTTACTATAGAAATCCTGGACATTAACGATAATTCTCCAATATTTAAGAAAAATAATATAAATTTAGAAATCAGTGAATCCGCTGTTATTGGTGCGCGTTTTGCGTTAGCCAGTGCAGAGGACCCTGATGTAGGAGCTAATGGCCTACAGGAGTATGTTTTAAGTTCAAACGATAATTTCATTCTAAAACAACATCCAAATGCCGATGGAAGAAAATATTCTGAGATGGTCCTTCAGCAACCGTTAGATAGAGAAAAGCATCCTCGACTCTCTTTAAAGCTAATCGCTGTGGACGGTGGAAATCCGCAGAGATCTGGCACAGTAAATATAGAGATCATTGTATTGGATGTGAATGACAATTCGCCTGTGTTTAACCAGTCATTGAACAGGGCTACTGTGATGGAAAACGCACTGAAAGGCACCTACATTACAACCGTGAATGCCAGTGATGCAGACAGCGGGACGAATAGTTTTATTGTATACTCTATTTCAGACATGAATGGTGGTCTTGCTGATGTGTTGACCATCAATGAAACCACAGGCACAATATCCGTTTCAGGGTTGATTGATTACGAAAAAGAAAAAAAGTTTGAACTGAGAATTGAAGCGAAGGACCAGGGAGGCTTAACGGATTCGAGTAAAGTTATTGTTGAGGTCATTGACAAAAACGATAATGAGCCTGTTATAAGCGTCATGTCATTCACGAGTCCGGTTTCTGAAGACTCTCCTCCCGGTACAACCATCGGTATCATCAACGTTAAAGACCTCGATTCAGGTGAAAACGGACATGTGAGCTGTAGCCTAGACCAAAACATCCCCTTTAAGATCAAATCTAATTTAAGAAATTACTACACCTTGGTAACCGATGCTGTTTTAGACCGCGAGAGCGTGTCAGAATATAACATAACTGTAGTCGCCATGGACGCAGGGTCGCCTCCTCTCTCAAGTAAGAGAACCTTTCACCTGAAGGTGTCAGATGTCAACGACAACGCCCCAGTGTTTCCACGGGGTGTGTACAACTCTTATATCGCAGAGAATAACTCTCCAGGCGTCTCTATATTTACTGTTAGAGCTAAAGACACCGACTCCAATCAAAATTCCCGTATTTACTATATTCTGGAGGATACTGACGTCAACGGGACTCCTGTGGCTGCTTATGTTTCGGTAAATGCAGAGAGTGGGGTTGTACATGCGGTACGCTCTTTTGATTACGAACAAATCAAACAGCTTACACTCGTGGTTAAGGCGCAAGACGGAGGCTCTCCTCCCCTCAGTAGCAATGTGACTGTGAAATTAATGATCCAGGACCAGAACGACAACGCGCCTCAGGTTCTGTACCCAGTCCAGACTAGCAGCTCTCTGGTGGCTGAAATGGTGCCTCGTTCAGCAGATGTGGGCTATCTTGTCACTAAAGTGGTGGCTGTTGATGTGGACTCTGGACAGAATGCCTGGCTCTCCTATAAACTGCAGAAAGCGGCAGACAAGGCTCTGTTTGAAGTGAGCTTACAGAATGGAGAAATAAGAACTATACGCCAAGTCACTGATAAAGATGCTGTGAAACAAAGGCTCACTGTTGTAGTGGAGGACAACGGGCAGCCCTCTCGTTCAGCTACAGTCAATGTTAACGTGGCGGTGGCGGACAGTTTTCCTGAAGTGCTCTCGGAGTTCACTGACTTTACGCACGACAAGGACTACAATGACAACCTGACTTTTTACTTAGTCTTGGCTTTGGCTGTAGTCTCATTTCTGTTCATCACATGTTTAGTGGTTATTATATCAGTGAAAATATACAGATGGAGAAAGTCTCGCGTCCTCTATCATTCCAATCTCCCGATTATTCCGTATTATCCACCGCGTTACGCAGACACTTTGGGGACAGGAACTCTACAGCACGTGTACAATTACGAGGTGTGCAGGACGACTGACTCCAGAAAGAGTGACTCTCAGTTCGCCAGACCCTGTAGTCAGAACGTACTGGTAATGGCTTCCAGTTCTACAGGGACGATGCAGCGGATGCAGAGTGAAAAAAATATATTGGATGAACCAGACTCGCTAATAGAGGTGAGTTTATTGGATCTTACATTATATTGCTCAGTTGGTTGAAATACCGCTCTTATTAATAAATCATTTGTCATATGTTTTGTTATAGTGCATAAAGGTTTGTGTACTCAGTATTTCCCTAGTCAACAGCATAGTTAAATCAGCAGTTACATATTTTTGTGTTTTTGTTAGCTTTTGCTTTTATATTGTCAGCTCAGTTTTCAGATTGAGGTTTCGACGTTAACATATTACGTTCTACTATGGTGGGAATTACTACACGTTTTTCGGATTATTTGCTTTTTCTACAGTATGCCTGCTGATTTGTTTTTATCTAAAGTGCTACAATAGAAACGAGGTAGTGTGGTAAGGATATTTCAGCACCACTGTGTGGACAGCGCCATTGATGTCATGATAGAAGCAGAGTTCTGCTTCTCTCTCATATACTGCTCCCTTGTGTCAACCGTTGTGGTTTGATAAGGTCACTATGAAATTACTAAATAGTCACGTAGCCAGTGTTAATAACTGCATGTAATATGTCAAATATAGCTCAACATACTTTTGTTACTCTGTGGTTCAATAATGGGTTGGATGGCGGATCCACGGAAATGTTTTTACACGTCTTCCAATTTGTGGCTGAGAGGATAGGGTGGCATGCTTTAGTATCATAGTATTGCTATTTGCCTTGTCATGGTATTACAGTGATTGAACGTTGAATTTATTGAGAATGCACCTAGCACCGTTTTCAACGAGCTATTTGCAAAATGTTGGTAGGAAAGTAGTGCTGTGAAGTGATTAATAATTTCTACGTTTTTATCAATTCAAATATAATCTGGTGTTCATGTTTTGGACTCTAAGGGCCGCTGTTGATCAGTGAAATAATTTATATCCAGTGTTGTCAGTCAGTAGAGTCCCCTCCCCTATTACTGCGCTCTACCAGAGGAGAGGGAGAGACTCTTTGCGCTTAATACCAGGCGGGGCGCGAGAGAGACACACACGCTCAAACAGATACGTGAAGGAGACAGTTAATAGACTGTATTAAAATAACACTTCCACTATCAGTTTCCTCTTCGCGTGTCGTCTCTGGGGATAAGGTCTAAGGAATATTCGTGTTGGATTTTATTCTTTGTTGGCTATGTCATCTGAAGGATTCCTTCAACCTAAATGCCTAAGATGGCGTTTGTGCTGTGGACTGCGGTGGCAAGTACTGATTTTCCTCCTGTATTTCAGTCATATTGTCAGTGGCCAAATCCGCTATTCCATTCCGGAGGAGATGAAGAAAGGTTCTCTCATCGGTAACATAGCTCAAGACCTGGGGTTAGATCTGAAAAGGCTCCGAGCGGGTCGGGCCCGTATCGTGACGGGAGAAAGCATTCAGTACACAGAGCTGCAGACAGACAAAGGGATTCTAGTCGTGAGTGAGAGAATAGACCGAGAGCAGCTTTGTGGCGACGTAACGCCGTGTAGTTTCAGATTCGAAATCCTTCTAGAAAACCCTATCGAACTACGTCGTATTACTGTGGAGATTCTGGATATAAATGACCATGCCCCTGATTTTCCAAAGAAAGATATTCAATTTGAAATTAGTGAGTCTGCTACCCTTGGCTCTCGTTTTACGTTGGCGAGTGCAGAAGATCCCGATGTAGGCCTCAACGCCCTGCAGAATTATGATTTAACTCCCAATGATCATTTCATTCTAAAGCAACATACGAATCCAGACGGTAGTAAATATGCAGAGATGGTCCTCCAGAAACCGTTAGATAGAGAGGAGCATCCGCGTCTCTCTTTAAAGCTAATCGCTGTAGACGGTGGAAATCCGCAGAGATCTGGCACAGTAAATATAGAGATCACTGTCCTAGATGCCAATGACAATGCGCCTGTGTTTAACCAGTCAGTGTACATGGCTACTGTAATGGAAAACGCACTGCAAGGCACATATATTACCACCGTGAATGCCAGTGATGCAGATAACGGATCAAACGGCGTCGTTGCGTATTCCTTCTCCAACATCAAAAAACATTTAGCTGTCATTTTCAATATAGACGAAACAACAGGCACAATATCAGTTGCCGGGGAAATAGATTACGAGAAAGATAAAAAATACGAGGTTAGAGTTGAGGCTAAAGACCAAGGTGGTTTAACAGACACCAGTAAAGTTGTCATTGAAGTTATTGACATAAATGACAACGCTCCAGTTATAAACGTCATGTCTTTTTCAAGCCCTGTATCTGAAGATGCTCCTCCTGGCACCACTATTGCTATTATAAATGTTAAAGATTCTGATTCAGAGAGAAACGGACAGATTACTTGCTTTATAAATACTAACCTCCCGTTTAAGATCCAATCTTCGTTAAGTAGTTATTATACTTTGATCTCTGATGGAGCTTTTGACAGAGAAACGACACCAGAATACAACATCACCATAACAGCGACAGATTCTGGGTCGCCTCCACTCTCTAGCACCAGGACATTACACCTTAGAATCTCTGACGTAAATGACAATGCCCCATTGTTTCGTCAGAGCTCATACACGACTTACGTCACAGAGAATAACTCTCCTGCAATGTCCATATTTACTGTCAGCGCGCGGGACTCGGACTGGAATCAAAACGCTAGAATATCATACCTCTTGGAGGACACGCAGATCAGTGGAACTCCAGTCTCTACTTATATATCAATCAACTCTGAAACTGGAGTTTTACATGCGGTGAGTTCCTTTGATTATGAACAAATTAAACAGCTTATACTCGTGGTTAAGGCACAAGACGGAGGCTCTCCTCCCCTCATTAGCAATGTGACTGTTACCATCTTCATCCAAGATCAGAATGACAATCCGCCTCAGGTTCTGTACCCAGTCCAGACTAGCAGCTCTCTGGTGGCCGAAATGGTGCCTCGTTCAGCAGATGTGGGCTATCTTGTCACTAAAGTGGTGGCTGTTGATGTGGACTCTGGACAGAATGCCTGGCTCTCCTATAAACTGCAGAAAGCGACAGACAGGGCGCTGTTTGAAGTGGGCTTACAGAATGGAGAAATAAGAACTATACGCCAAGTCAATGATAAAGATGTTGTGAAACAAAGGCTCACTGTTGTAGTGGAGGACAACGGGCAGCCCTCTCGTTCAGCTACAGTCAATGTTAACGTGGCGGTGGCGGACAGCTTCCCTGAAGTGCTCTCGGAGTTCACTGACTTTACGCACGACAAGGACTACAATGACAACCTGACTTTTTACTTAGTCTTGGCTTTGGCTGTAGTCTCATTTCTGTTCATCACATGTTTAGTGGTTATTATATCAGTGAAAATATACAGATGGAGACAGTCTCGCGTCCTCTATCATTCCAATCTCCCGGTTATTCCGTATTATCCACCGCGTTACGCAGACACTTTGGGGACAGGAACTCTACAGCACGTGTACAATTACGAGGTGTGCAGGACGACTGACTCCAGAAAGAGTGACTCTCAGTTCGCCAGACCCTGTAGTCAGAACGTACTGATAATGGACCCCAGTTCTACAGGGACGATGCAGCGGATGCAGAGTGAAAATAACATCCTGGATGAACCAGACTCCCCACTAGAGGTGAGTTTAGCTTATGTTGAGTAATATACCACATCTTGATGGAATACATCTGTAACATGTGCACTTTATGCTGTATCTTTATTCTGTATCTACGGTGAACTTGTACTTTTTTATTATAGCTTTGGCATTCATAGTAGGCCTATGCCTGCTGAGTTTGTAGAATGTTATTTAGAATGTAGGTGACGAAGCGCTACAATCGTTGCGCTGCGGAGCTAAAATGCAACTAAAGCACCACTCTGTGTGGACAGCGCCACTTCTGTCAGTCAGCAACAGAGGTATGCTCCGCTCTCCCACACAAAGTGGGGCGGCAGGTAGCCCAGTAACCGAAAGGTTGCAAGATCGCGTCCCCGAGCTGACAAGGTAAAAATATGTTGTTCTCCCCCTGAACAATGCAGTTAACCCACTGTTCCTAGGCCGTCATTGAATATAAGAATTTGTTCTTAACTGACTTGCCTAGTAAAAATATATATTTGTTTAAGTATCAATTGTTGAACTGCTGTGTATTGATGAAAAGTGTCTATGGAGTCTCAGCCTTGTGTAGCCTACGCTATGGGAACAAAATAACTCTCTTGAAAGGTATTTGAGTGTATTTTCAATCATGATTTAGACGGCGGACACATGGCCATGTTTTTACGCACGATCCATTCTAGGACTGAGAGGATAGGGCATGTTTTAGTATCTTATGATTACTATGTTCCCTGCTAGTCATAATATTCTAGTAATTTAAGGGTGCATTTATTTAGAAAGCACTTTGCACTTGATTTAATATAAATTAGAAAAAAGGTATAGCTGTAAAGTATTGCATTTTTTCTGAACCGATATATGTTCACATTTAATCTGGTGTTCATGTTGTGGACTCTAAGGGCCGCTGTTGATCAGTGAAATAATTTCTGTCCAGTGTTGTCAGTCAGTGGAGTTCCCTCCCCCATCACTGCGCTTTATCAGAGGAGAGGGAGAGACTGCGCTTCATACGAGGTGGGGCACGGAAGAGACACACTTGCTCTGGTACATGTAGATTACAAATACAATATAACGGTTAAAATAGCCTGGATTAAGATAATATCTCGTTTATTACTCTGCCCTTAACTCGACGTTTCAGGATCTGCTATAAGGAATATTTTTGTTGGATTTCTTGTTTTCTTGGATATGGCATCTGCAGGATTTCTTCAACCTATATGCGTAAGATGGCGTTTATGTGGACTGCCGTGGCATTTTTTTGGTTTTTTCCTGTCATTCAGTCATATTGTGAGTGGCCAAATCCGGTATTCCATTCCGGAGGAGATGAAGAAAGGTTCTCTTATCGGTAACGTAGCTCAAGACCTGGGGTTAGATCTGAAAAGGCTCCGAGTGGGCCGGGCCCGTATCGTGACGGGAGAAAGCATACAGTACACAGAGCTGCAGACAGACAAAGGGATTCTAGTCGTGAGTGAGAGAATAGACCGAGAACAGCTTTGTGGTGACGTCACACCGTGTAGCTTCAGCTTCGAAATCATTCTAGAACATCCGATGGAGCTACACCGCGTGACTGTAGAAATTATAGATGTAAATGACCATGCCCCGGCTTTTTCAAAGAGCGATATACAATTTGAAATTAGCGAGTCTGCTACCTTAGGCTCTCGTTTTACGTTGGCTAGTGCCGAGGATCCTGATGTAGGGCTAAACGCCCTGCAGAATTACTTCTTAACCACGAATGATAACTATGTTTTAAAACAACACGCCAAACCGGACGGGAGTAAATATGCTGAGATGGTCCTCCAGAAACCGTTAGACAGAGAGGAGCATCCCCGTCTCTCTTTAAAGCTAATCGCTGTAGACGGTGGAAATCCGCAGAGATCTGGCACAGTAAATATAGAGATCACTGTCCTAGATGTCAATGACAATGCTCCCGTGTTTAATCAGTCAGTGTACAGGGCTACTGTAATGGAAAACGCTTCAAAAGGCACCTATATCACAACAATAAATGCCAGCGATGCAGACAGTGGATCAAACGGTGTTGTTGCGTATTCCTTCTCCAACCTCAAAAAACATTTAGCTGACATATTCAACATAGACGAAACAACAGGCACTATATCAGTTGCCGGGGAAATAGACTATGAGAAAGATAGGAAATTTGAAATCAGGGTAGAGGTGAAGGATCAGGGTGGTTTAACAGACTCCAGTGAAGTTGTCATTGAAGTTATTGATGTGAATGACAACGCTCCAGTTATAAACGTCATGTCTTTCTCCAGCCCTGTGTCTGAAGATGCTCTTCCTGGCACCACTATTGCTATTATAAATGTTAAAGATGCTGATTCAGAGAGAAACGGACAGATTACTTGCTTTATAAATACCAACCTTCCATTTAAAATTCAGTCATCGATAAGTAGTTATTATAATTTGATCTCTGATATAGGTTTTGACAGAGAAACGACACCAGAATACAACATCACCATAACAGCGACAGATTCTGGGTCGCCTCCACTCTCTAGCACCAGGACATTACACCTTAGAATCTCTGACGTAAATGACAATGCCCCATTGTTTCACCAGCGCTCATACTCTGCTTACGTCACAGAGAATAACTCTCCTGGAATGTCCATATTTACTGTCAGCGCGCGGGACTCTGACTGGAATCAGAACGCTAGAATCTCGTACCTCTTGGAAAACACGCAGATCAGTGGAACTCCAGTCTCTACTTATATATCCATTAACTCTGAAACTGGAGATGTACATGCGGTGCGTTCCTTTGATTATGAACAAATTAAAGAGTTTAAACTCGTGGTTAAGGCGCAAGACGGAGGATCTCCTCCACTCAGTAGTAATGCTACAGTTACCATCTTCATCCAAGATCAGAATGACAATCCGCCTCAGGTTCTGTACCCAGTGCAGACTAGCAGCTCTCTGGTGGCCGAAATGGTGCCTCGTTCAGCAGACGTGGGCTATCTTGTCACTAAAGTGGTGGCTGTTGATGTGGACTCTGGACAGAATGCCTGGCTCTCCTATAAACTGCAGAAAGCGACAGACAGGGCGCTGTTTGAAGTGGGCTTACAGAATGGAGAAATAAGAACTATACGCCAAGTCAATGATAAAGATGCTGTGAAACAAAGGCTCACTGTTGTAGTGGAGGACAACGGGCAGCCCTCTCGTTCAGCTACAGTCAATGTTAACGTGGCGGTGGCGGACAGCTTCCCTGAAGTGCTCTCGGAGTTCACTGACTTTACGCACGACAAGGACTACAATGACAACCTGACTTTTTACTTAGTCTTGGCTTTGGCTGTAGTCTCATTTCTGTTCATCACATGTTTAGTGGTTATTATATCAGTGAAAATATACAGATGGAGACAGTCTCGCGTCCTCTATCATTCCAATCTCCCGGTTATTCCGTATTATCCACCGCGTTACGCAGACACTTTGGGGACAGGAACTCTACAGCACGTGTATAATTACGAGGTGTGCAGGACGACGGACTCCAGAAAGAGTGACTCTCAGTTCGCCAGACCCTGTAGTCAGAACGTACTGATAATGGACCCCAGTTCTACAGGGACAATGCAGCGGATGCAGAGTGAAAAGAACATCCTGGATGAACCAGACTCCCCTATAGAGGTGAGTTTCTTGGAGTTTAAATAATGTAGCTCATTTTGTCGGAGTACATCTTTACAATAAGTTTGTTTTGTTTAACTTTTTCAAGCCTATTTCCCCCTGGTTCCTTACTCTTTTTTTATCGGTATCTTAGAAGTTGGGTTTCTCTCTCTCTTCTCTATTTTATAGCGGTAAATCAACGATTATGTATTGTTTTAGTAACCTATAAAAAGTTTTAGGTTCGTGTTGTATGTTTGCTGTGTTTTTAGAAATGTAGCCTATTTCGAACTGAGCGTTAGTGCTTGTGATTTATTTGTAACTCTGAAGTGTTGCAATATTCCTTCAGCACCACCCTGTGTGGACAGCGACATTTGTGTCTTCATAGCAGCAGAGGGATGCTTCGCTCTCTCACACTTTGTGTTATCCCTTGTTCGTACCTCTGCCTATTGAACGTCGCTATAGATTTTAGCATTCACGAAGAATATTACTGTCAACATGAATAGTTATTGGTTTGTAATGTTGAGCCATGGTTTGGACGGCTGTTCCATGGAATTATTTTTATGCACGATCCAATCTGAGTTTGATGGGATAGTGGGATTCTTTAGTAGCCTATGAAATTATCATGTTTTGAGGGTTAGCGATGGACGTTGCATTTATTTAGATTGCAGAAA
Organism: Brachymystax lenok tsinlingensis; assembly: GCA_030435695.1. NCBI lineage: Eukaryota > Metazoa > Chordata > Actinopteri > Salmoniformes > Salmonidae > Brachymystax > Brachymystax lenok. The sequence goes on from CM059784.1 coordinate 16,521,866, forward strand.
GTGAAGTGTTTTGTGATTTGTATATGGATCAGTTTGGAAAGGTAATAATGCTGTGCTGTGTTAAATTATTTCTCAACGGTTTTCGATATTCAAGTGTTTTATTATGTCCATGTTTCAGACACTGAGGGCCGCTGTTGATCAGTGAAATAATTTCTGTCCAGTGTTGTCAGTCAGCAGAGTCCCCTCCCCTATCACTGCGCTCTGCCAGAGGAGAGGGAGAGACTCTGCGCTTCATACGAGGTGGGGCGCGACAGACATTCGCTCTGATCAATATATAAGAACGAGATAGTGAAAATAGGCTGGAATAAAGCACAACATCGACTGGTACTTCCTCACCGTTTCTCTCGATCCAGTATAAGGAATATTCGTGTTGGATTTGTTATTCGTTGGCTATGGCATTTGAAGGATTCCTTCAACCTAAATGCGCAAAATTGCGTTTGTGCTGTGGACTGCGATGGCAAGTACTGATTTTTCTTCTGTATTTCAGTCAAATTGTCAGTGGTCAAATCCGGTATTCTATACCTGAAGAGATGAAGAAAGGCTCTTTTATCGGTAATGTAGCTCAAGACCTGGGGTTAGATTTGAAAAGGCTCCGAGCGGGCCGGGCCCGTATCGTGACGGGAGAAAGCATTCAGTACACAGAGCTGAAGACAGACAAAGGGATTCTAGTCGTGGGTGAGAGAATAGACCGAGAACAGCTTTGTGGCGACGTCACACCGTGTAGCTTTAGCTTTGAAATCATTTTAGAAAATCCAATTGAATTACATCGTGTTACAGTGGAAATATTGGATGTTAACGACCATGCCCCTCTCTTCAAAAACAATCACAGTACATTTGAAATCAGCGAATCAGTCGCTCTTGGATCTCGTTTTGTATTAGAGAGTGCGGAGGATCCGGATGTGGGAGTTAATGGTCTACAAGATTATGTCTTCACTCCTAATGATAATTTTGTTTTGAAACAGCATTCTAACGCAGACGGTAGTAAATATGCTGAGATGGTCCTCCAGAAACCGTTAGATAGAGAGGAGTATCCTCGTCTCTCTTTAAAGCTAATCGCTGTAGACGGTGGAAATCCGCAGAGATCTGGCACAGTAAATATAGAGATCACTGTCCTAGATGCCAATGACAATGCTCCTGTGTTTAACCAGTCAGTGTACAGGGCTACTGTAATGGAAAACGCACCGAAAGGCACATATATCACAACCGTAAATGCCAGTGATGCAGACAGTTTTTCGAATGGATTACTGACCTTTTCTTTTTCAAATTTGAAAGGCAACTTGGCTGATTTATTTTACATTGACAGGACAACTGGCAAGATATCTGTTGCTGGACAGATAGATTTTGAAAAAGATAAGAAATATGAAATTAGAGTTGAGGCTAAAGACCAAGGTGGTTTGACAGATATTGGTAAAGTTGTCATAGAAATAGTTGACATAAATGACAATGCACCAGTTATAAACGTCATGTCTTTCTCCAGCCCTGTGTCTGAAGATGCTCCTCCTGGAACCACGATAGCTGTTATAAACGTTAAAGATGCTGATTCAGAGAGAAACGGACAGGTTAGCTGTTCAGTAGACAAAACACTCCCATTTCAGATCAAATCCTCATTGACAAATTATTATAATTTGATCACGGACTCTGGTTTTGATCGAGAAAAGATGGCCGAATACAATATAACCATAACAGCGACAGATTCTGGTTCGCCTCCTCTCTCTAGCGTTAGAACGATACACCTTAGAATCTCTGACGTAAACGACAATGCCCCATTGTTCGATACAGGCACATACTCTGCTTACGTCACAGAGAATAACTCTCCTGGAATTTCCATATTTACTGTCAGCGCGCGGGACTCGGACTGGAATCAAAATGCTAGAATATCATACCTCTTGGAGGACACGCAGATCAGTGGAACTCCAGTCTCTACTTATATATCCATTAACTCTGAAACTGGAGTTTTACATGCGGTGCGTTCCTTTGATTATGAACAAATCAAACAGCTTACACTCGTGGTTAAGGCACAAGACGGAGGCTCTCCTCCCCTCAGTAGCAATGTGAGTGTCACCATCTTCATCCAAGATCAGAACGACAATGCGCCTCAGGTTCTGTACCCAGTCCAGACTAGCAGCTCTCTGGTAGCTGAAATGGTGCCTCGTTCAGCAGATGTGGGTTATCTTGTCACTAAAGTGGTGGCTGTTGATGTGGACTCTGGACAGAATGCCTGGCTCTCGTTTAAACTGCAAAAAGCGACAGACAAGGCGCTGTTTGAAGTGGGCTTACAGAATGGAGAAATAAGAACTATACGCCAAGTCAATGATAAAGATGCTGTGAAACAAAGGCTCACTGTTGTAGTGGAGGACAACGGGCAGCCCTCTCGTTCAGCTACAGTCAATGTTAACGTGGCGGTGGCGGACAGCTTCCCTGAAGTGCTCTCGGAGTTCACTGACTTTACGCACGACAAGGACTACAATGACAACCTGACTTTTTACTTAGTCTTGGCTTTGGCTGTAGTCTCATTTCTGTTCATCACTTGTTTAGTGGTTATTATATCAGTGAAAATATACAGATGGAGACAGTCTCGCGTCCTATATCATTCCAATCTCCCGGTTATTCCAGATATCCACGGCGTTACATGCAGACACTTTGGGGACAGGAACTCTACAGCACGTGTACAATTACGAGGTGTGCAGGACGACGGACTCCAGAAAGAGTGACTCTCAGTTCGCCAGACCCTGTAGTCAGAACGTACTGATAATGGACCCCAGTTCTACAGGGACGATGCAGCGGATGCAGAGTGAAAAGAACATCCTGGATGAACCAGACTCCCCACTAGAGGTCTGTTATTTGAATCATAATTTTTTCCCAAAAAACTATATATTTTTCAGCTGTATTTGTAAATGCATCATGCACTTTAGCTGTTTGAAATCCACTATGTCTACCAGAGAACTTTCCATGGTCAGAAGTCTTATTTTTTTCTAATGATATGTAGGCATTTCAGCACCACAGTCATGGACAGCGGTTCTGTGTTGATTGCAGCAAAGAAGCTGTATTTGAATGAACCTTGTACCATTGTAAAGTTTGAATAGTTATGCACATAGCTTTTAAAGTAGTAAAATTTTTCTCTAATAGGAATTTGATTAAATAATCTTACAGTCCCTTAAAAAAGTTTTCATACCCCTTGACTTATCCCACATACCCCTTGACTTATCCCACATATCCCACATTTTGTTGTTTTACAGCCTGAATCCTAAATGGTTTATGTTTGTATTTCTCTCTCACCATTTACAAACAATACCCCCATAATGACAAAGGGAAAATATGTTTTTATAAATGTTTGCAAATGTATTGAAAATGAAATACAGAAAAGTCTAATGTTCATAGGCTTTCACACTCCTGAAGCAATACGTTTTAGAATCAGCTTTGGCAGTGGTTACAGCTGTAAGTCTAACTGGGTAAGTCTCTAAGACCATTGCACACCTGGATTGTAAAATATTTGTACATTAATCTTTAAAAATTATTAAATTTATGTGAAGTTGGTTGTTGATCATTGCTAGTCAGCCATTTTCAAGTCTTGCCAAAGCTTTTCAAGCTGATTTAAGTCAACTGTAACTAGGCTACTCAGGAACATTCAATGTCATCTTGGTAAGCAACTTCAGTGTATATTTGGCCTTGTATTTTAGGTTATTGTCCTGCTGAAAGGTGAATTTATCTCCCAGTGTATTTTGGAAAGCAGACTGATCCAGGTTTTCTTCTAGGATTATGGCTGTGCTTTGCTCTATTCCGTTTCTTTTTATCCTAAAAAACTCTCTAGTCCTTGCTGATGACAAGCATACCCATAACATGATGCAGCCACCCCCATGCTTGAAAATATGAAGTGTGGTACTATAACGCTTTGTATTCCGTACGTAAAGTTAATTTCTTTGCCACATTTTTTCCAGTTTTACTTATTGCAAACAGCATGCATGTTTTTGAATATTTTCATTCTGTACAGGCTTCTTTCTTTTTACTCTGTCATTTAGGTTAGTATTGTGGAGTAACTACAATGTTGGTGATCCATCTCAGTTTTCTCCTATCACAGCTGTTAAATTCTGTAACTGTTTTAAAGTCGCCATTGGCCTCATGGTGAAATCCCTGAGCAGTTTCCCTCCTCTCCGTCAACTGATTTAGGAAGGACGCCTGTATCTTTGTAGTGACTGGGTGAATTGATACAGCATTCAAAGTGTAATTAATAACATCACCATGCTCTAAGGGGTATTCAATGTTGGCTTTTTTCCCTTTTTTTTTCATCTACCAATAGGCTCCCTGGTCTTTGTGGTTGAATCTGTGTTTGAAATTCCCTGCTCGACAAAGGGACCGTACAGATAATTGTATATGTGGGGTACAGAGATGAGGTAGTCATTAAGAAACCATGTTAATCGCTATTATTGCATGCATAACGAGTCCATGCAACTTATTATGTGACTTGTTAAGCAAATGTTTCATCCTGAATTAATTTAGGTTTGTCCCATAACAAAGGGGTTGAATACTTACTGACCCAAGACATTTCAGCTTTTGATTTTTTTTATAAATGTATAAAAAATTCTAAAAACATAATTTCAATTTGACAATTTGGGGTATTGTGTGTAGGCCAGTAAAACAATATCAATTTAATCAATTTTAAATTCAGGCTGTAACATAACAACATTTGGAACAAGTCTGGGGTGTGAATACTTTCAGAAGGACTATATATAAATACCATATTGCTGGGTTTAAATTAGCAAAAGTTGCTTTCTGTCACAATCTATAGCTTTTTGCTACATGTATTTTGAATGACATTTATAGTCAACGTGCTTCTGGCATCATGTTTTACATTAGTCCTTCACACATCGGCCTAGATGTTTTGATACAGCCTGCATGAATAAAGCAAAGCCGGTTGAGAAGGGAAGCCCGAGTGCTGGCATCAGCTCATCGCATCAGCTGAGATTGCACCACGTGGATTCACACTCTACTTAAAATGGTAGTCTATTTAAGTTGATCAGTTCTCCACACGCATCCTCGATGCTGGATGACGCACGCAAGCTATGAGCTGGTGTCTCTTGCTGCTGCTGCTGCTGTAACTATCGCTATGCTTGCTGTTTACTGTTTTCCCACCACCACCCCAGCCTCCACCTGTTTGACTCTGTTTGTGTTCAGTGGGGATATTGGTATAGCATACCATGCTCATTGCCTGTAGTTTTCTCATGTTAATTTGACGTGTTGCTCTGGCTGTGAGCTACCCTGAAGGAGCAGAGCCTATCGCCAAGACCTAATATTTTTGTTATATTTTCTAATAAAAAAAGACGTGGTGTTTCCTTTCTGAACTGTGTTGGGTAAAGCACGATAGGTCTGTTCTTGAAGACGCAAATCTTCCCAAATATGTTGGAAGGTGTTTCTATTTTAAGTATATCTGTTGTTCAGTAGATTGAACTCAAAGGGACGCTGTTGGTCAGTGTGTTGCAGTTTTGGAGCATATTTGCAGCAGTGCCTCCCCCATCATCTCGGTATATGAGAGAGAGAAAGAGCCGCACGCAGAGCGCACAGTCCGGGTTACAGAGAACACTAAGCACAGAAACACTGAGCTGAAATGATTTTGTTCCAGAATTCCCGATTTTAAGTACTTTACCTTTGACGTTTTGAACTGGAAACGAATGGAATCTTCCTCAGTTTTTTACGGATTGTAACGAACTTGTTGTTACATGGTGAAGGAAACATGACTGACAGAACAATGACACGGCAAGTACTGTTGTTTATCTCCGTCCTCTCTCTCAGTTCAGTGCACGGGCAGGCCAGTTACTCCATTCCTGAGGAAATGGCGAAAGGCTCTTTAGTCGGTAACATAGCGCAGGATTTGGGTTTAGATATTAAAAGACTGAAATCTGGAAATGCTCGCATACACGTTGGGAACAGTGTGGAATACATCGAGCTGAATAAAGAAAGGGGAGTCCTCCTTGTCAAAGAGAGAATAGACCGCGAGGCGTTGTGCAGACAGACGACGCCTTGCGCATTGCAATTTCAGATAATTATGGAGAACCCAATAGAATTTTATCGCGTTACTGTTGAGATTAACGATATCAATGATAATGCTCCAGTTTTTCAAATGCACGATATGAAATTTGAGATAAGCGAGTCAGCGATCACGGGGGCAAAATTCGTCTTGGAGAGAGCTTTTGATTCTGATATCGAATTAAATGGACTCCAAACCTATTCGCTTAACCCAACCGATAATTTTGTTTTAAAACTACAAGGTCAGGCTGATGGAATCAAAAAGGTAGAGATGGTTTTACAGAAGCCTTTAGATCGAGAGAAACAGGAGCAGATATCGTTAGTGTTAACTGCCCTCGATGGAGGAGAGCCTCATATGTCTGGGACAGTGCAGATTCACGTCACTGTGCTAGATGCTAACGACAATGCTCCGGTTTTTACACAGGCAATATATAAGGCCAGTTTAATCGAAAACTCGAAAAGCGGCACTTTGTTAACTACAGTTAGTGCCACTGACATAGATCATGGATCAAATGGTTTAGTCACATATTCTATATCAAGTAGCACAATTGGTATTTTGGATCTATTTGAAATAGATGAGCGTAATGGCGAAGTGCGTTTGATAAATGAGGTCGACTATGAAACCGCAAAGCATTATCAAATAGACGTGAAAGCGAAAGATCAAGGGGGTCTTACAGATTCCAGTAAACTGATAGTCGACATTATCGACGTTAACGACAATAAACCACTAATTGATTTGATGTCAACTTCTAAATCAATACCAGAAAATGTCCCTTCTCAGACAGTCATAGCTGTAATGAGCGTCCACGACCCAGACTCTGATAATAACGGAGTGGTGAATTGTGTTTTAACTCAAAATATTCCCTTTACCATTAAATCTACATCCAATGGCTTCTATAGTCTAGTAACAGACAGTGACTTGGACCGAGAGAGAGCCCCTGAGTATAACATCAGTGTGACGTGCTCTGATGAGGGAGTGCCCTCGCTCTCCAGCAGCGTCACTCTCACCTTACAGATATCAGATGTGAATGACAACGCGCCTGTCTTTGAGAGGAGCTCATATGAGGCCTACATTATAGAAAACAACACACCGGGCCTCTCTATATTCACAGTGAAAGCCCGAGACGCTGACTGGAACCAGAATGCCCGTGTTTCTTACATACTGGAGGACTCCTCGGTTAACGGAGTGCCCGTCTCCTCATATGTGTCCGTTAGTGCGGATAGTGGAGTAATCCAAACAGTGCGCTCTTTTGACTACGAGCAGATCAAGGATTTCCAGTTCCGCGTCAAAGCGCAGGATGGAGGCTCTCCTCCTCTCAGTTGCAATGTGACTGTGAAAATAATGATCCAGGACCAGAACGACAACGCACCTCAGGTTCTGTACCCAGTCCAGACCAGCAGCTCTCTGGTGGCTGAAATGGTGCCTCTTTCAGCAGATGTGGGCTATCTTGTCACTAAAGTGGTGGCTGTTGATGTGGACTCTGGACAGAATGCCTGGCTCTCCTATAAACTGCAGAAAGCGACAGACAGGGGGCTGTTTGAAGTGGGCTTACAGAATGGAGAAATAAGAACGATACGCCAAGTTGCTGATAAAGATGCTGTGAAACAAAGGCTCACTGTTGTAGTGGAGGACAACGGGCAGCCATCTCGTTCATTCACCGTCAATGTTAACGTGGCGGTGGCGGACAAATTTCCTGAAGTGCTCTCGGATTTTACTGACGTTAAGTACGACAAGGACTACAATGACAACCTGACTTTTTACTTAGTCTTGGCTTTGGCTGTAGTTTCATTACTGTTCATCACATGCTTATTGGTTATTATATCAGTGAAAATATACAGATGGAGAAAGTCTCGCATCCTCTGTCATTCCAATCTCCCGGTTATTCCGTATTATCCACCGCGTTACGCAGACACTTTGGGGACAGGAACTCTACAGCACGTGTACAATTACGAGGTGTGCAGGACGACTGACTCCAGAAAGAGTGACTCTCAGTTCGCCAGACCCTGTAGTCAGAACGTACTGATAATGGACCCCAGTTCTACAGGGACGATGCAGCGGATGCAGAGTGAAAAGAACATCCTGGATGAACCAGACTCGACATTAGAGGTCTGTTATATTTTATTATTAATTTTGTACTCCTAAAATGTTATATTTTCCATTTATACAGTACCAGTCCAAAGTTTGAACACACCTACTCCTTCAATGTTTTTTCTTTATTTTTTACTATTTTCTTCATTGTAGAATAATATTGAAGACATCAAACATTTGAAATAACATGTATGGAATCATGTAGTAACCAAAAAAGTGTTCAACAAATCAAAATATATTTAATTCTTCAAAGTAGCTACCCTTTGCCTTGATGTCATCTTTGCACACTTTTGGCGTTCTCTCAATCAGCTTCACCTGGAATGTTTTTCCAACAGTCTTGAAGGAGTTCCCATACATGCTGAGCACTTGTTGGCTGCTTTTCCTTTACTCTGTGGTCCAACTCATCCCAAACCATCTCAATTGGGTTGAGGTCAGCTGATTGTGGAGGCAAGTTCATCTGATGCAGCACTCCATCACTCTCCTTCTTGGTCAAAAGCCCTTACACAGCCTGGAGGTGTGTGTTGGGTCATTGTCTTGTTGAAAAACAAATGATAGTCCCACTAAGCACAAACCAGATGGGATAGCGTATCACTACAGAATGCTGTGGTAGCCATGCTGGTTAAGTGTGCCTTGAATTCTAAATTAATGACTGGCAGTGTCACCAGCAAAGCACCCCCACACCATCACACCTCCTCCTCCATGCTTCACGGTGTGAACCACACATGCGGAGATCATCTGTTCACCTACTCTGCGTCTCACAAAGACATGGTGGTTGGAACCAACAATCTCAAATTTGGACTCATCAGACCAAAGGACAGATTTCCACCGGTCTAATGTCCATTGCTCGTGTTTCTTGGCCCAATCAAGTCTCTTCTTTTTATTGGTGACCTTTAAGTTGTGGTTTCTTTGCAGCAATTCGACCATGGCGGCCTGATTCACGCAGTCGCCTAAGAACAGTAATGTTGAGATGTGTCCGTTACTTGAACTCTGTGAAACATTTATTTGGACTGCAATTTCTGAGGCTGGTAACTCTAATTAACTTATCCTCTGCAGCAGAGGTAACTCTGTGTCTTCCTTTCCTGTGGCGGTCCTCATGAGAGCCAGTTTCATCACAGCGCCTGATGGTTTTTGTGACTGCACTTGAAGAAACTTACAGGGTTCTTGAAATTTTCCGCATAGACTGACCTTCATGTCTTAAAGTAATGATGGACTGTCGTTTCTCTTTGCTTGTTTGAGCTGTTCTTGCCATAATATGGACTTGGTCTTTTATCAAATAGGGCTATCTTCTGTATTACCACCCCTACCTTGTCACTACACAACTGATTGGTTCAAACGCATTAAGAAGGATATAAATTCCACAAATGAACTTTTAACAAGGCACACCTGTTAACTGAAATGTATTCCAGGTGGCTACCTCATGAAGCTGGTTGAGAGAATGCCAAGAGTGTGCAAATCTATCAAGGCAAAGGGTGGCTACTTTGAAGAATCTCAAATATAAAATATATTTTGATTTGTTTTACACTTTTCTGGTTACTACATGATTCAATATGTGTTATTTTATAGTTTTGATGTCTTCACTATTAATCTACAATGTAGAAAATAGTAAAATAATAGAAAAACCCTGGAATGAGTAGGTGTGTCCAAGCTTTTTACTGGTCCTGTATGTTAAAAATGCGTCGTTCAAGTGTAGCCTACCTCCCTGTCCGAAAAGCTCTTCAGTCCATTCTTATTGTTCTTTAAACATCACGGCCATGTACAGCAGCGCGTTGCACTATATAGTGTGAATTCCATTGTAGCTGTTTATCGTCGTGAATGGTAAAGAGGATACCATCCTCATGATGATCAAGCTTGACAATGGATTGTGTGTATTTAATGCACATTTATGCCATTAATAATTTGTTTGCTTGCAGTAAGCTTCCTTCTGTCACTATTATCCTGTAGTGTAATGCAAAGTTCAGGCCTGCTTCAGACATTCCTTGGCCACAACTACCTGACATCATTGTTTATATTTTGCGTACATACATTGAGCTAGATTATTTATTGATTTAGTATAAGGTTACTTTATATTAATTATTTTCTCCAGTATATCGACCCTGACATTCCCAACACTACTGGAGCGTTTTTCTGTCTTTTTATTAAAGTATATTGTCTGTAGTTCAATCCATTAAACTCAGAGGGCCGCTGTTGGTCAGTGTCTTGCCGTTTTGGAGCAGATTTGCAGCAGTACCTCCCCCATCATCTCGGTATATTAGAGAGAGAAAGAGCAGCATGCAGAACGCACAGTCCGGGTTACAGAGAAAACTAAGCACGGAGACACCGAGTTGAGCTTCTTTTGTTCCTGATATACGGATTATTGGCAGAACATGGTGTTATTTTCTGGATTCAAAATTTAAATCATTTGACTATTTTCATAACGGATTATATGGTGCTTGTTGTTTCATGTTGAAGGGAAAATGTCGGACAGAACAATGACACGGCAAGTACTGTTGTTTATCTCGGTCCTCTCTCTCAGTTCAGTGCACGGGCAGGTCAGTTACTCCATTCCCGAGGAAATGGCGAAAGGCTCTTTAGTCGGTAACATAGCGCAGGATTTAGGTTTAGATATAAAAAGACTGAAATCAGGTAAAGCTCGTATTTATACTGGAGACAGCGCAGAGTACATCGAGCTGAATAAAGAAAGGGGAGTTCTCCTCATCAAAGAGAGAATAGACCGTGAAGCACTCTGCGGACAGACGACGCCTTGCGCTTTACATTTTCAGATTATTCTGGAGAACCCGATGGAATTTTATACAGTTACAGTTGAGATAACCGATGTCAATGACAATTCACCTATTTTTGAGAGGACTGAAATAAAATATGAAATTAGTGAATCAGCGCTAACGGGAGCTAAATTTGTATTGGAAAGAGCAGTTGATGACGACGTTGGCGTTAATGGTCTTCAGAGCTACTCTCTGAAACCCACTGATAATTTCGCATTGAAAACACTAACTCGTTCAGATGGTGTTAAAAATGTAGAGATGGTTTTACAGACACCTCTAGACCGAGAGAAACAGGAGCAGATATCTCTGATATTAACAGCAGTAGATGGAGGAGAGCCTCAGCTATCAGGAACAATGCAGATACTCATCACTGTACTAGACGCCAATGATAATGCGCCTGTATGTGCTCAGGCAGAGTATAAAGCTAGTATCTCAGAGAACGTATCAAAAGGCACCGTTTTAACAACAATCAGTGCAACTGATGCCGATCAAGGTTCGAACGGGAGAGTCACGTATTCTATTCCAAAATCGGGAGCATCCCATCTATTTGAAATTGATCATGTTTACGGTGTGGTCAAATTAAATGGACATATTGACTATGAAAAACGTAAACATTATGAGATAGACGTTCAGGCTACAGATCTGGGAGGCCACTCTGACGCGTGTAAATTAATTATTGAGGTTATAGATACAAATGACAACAAACCATCAATTAATATCATGTCAAAGACGAGTGCCATATCTGAGGATGCTAAACCTGGTACTGTCGTAACAATGATGAATATTCAAGACCCAGATTCTGGTGATAATGGCAGAGTGCAGTGCTCTATTGACCAAAACATACCGTTTTCAATGAAATCAACATCGAATAATTTCTTTACTGTAGTAACTGACAGTGATTTGGACAGAGAGAGAGCCCCTGAATATAATATCAGTGTGACGTGCTCTGATGAGGGAGTGCCCTCGCTCTCCAGCAGCGTCACTCTCACCTTACAGATATCAGATGTGAATGACAACGCGCCTGTCTTTGAGAGGAGCTCATATGAAGCCTACATTATAGAAAACAACACACCGGGCCTCTCTATATTCACAGTCAAAGCCAGAGACGCTGACTGGAACCAGAATGCCCGTGTGTCTTACATACTGGAGGATTCATCGGTTAACGGAGTGCCCGTCTCATCATATGTGTCTGTTAGTGCTGATAGTGGAGTCATCCATTCAGTGCGTTCTTTTGACTACGAGCAGATCAGGGATTTCCATTTCCGTGTAAAAGCGCAGGATGGAGGCACTCCTCCTCTCAGTAGCAATGTGACTGTGAAAATGATGATCCAGGACCAGAACGACAACGCGCCTCAGGTTCTGTACCCAGTCCAGACTAGCAGCTCTCTGGTGGCTGAAATGGTGCCTCGTTCAGCAGATGTGGGCTATCTTGTCACTAAAGTGGTGGCTGTTGATGTGGACTCTGGACAGAATGCCTGGCTCTCCTATAAACTGCAGAAAGCGACAGACAGGGCGCTGTTTGAAGTGGGCTTACAGAATGGAGAAATAAGAACTATACGCCAAGTCACTGATAAAGATGCTGTGAAACAAAGGCTCACTGTTGTAGTGGAGGACAACGGGCAGCCCTCTCGTTCAGCTACAGTCAATGTTAACGTGGCGGTGGCGGACAGCTTCCCTGAAGTGCTCTCGGAGTTCACTGACTTTACGCACGACAAGGACTACAATGACAACCTGACTTTTTACTTAGTCTTGGCTTTGGCTGTAGTCTCATTTCTGTTCATCACATGTTTAGTGGTTATTATATCAGTGAAAATATACAGATGGAGACAGTCTCGCGTCCTCTATCATTCCAATCTCCCGGTTATTCCGTATTATCCACCGCGTTACGCAGACACTTTGGGGACAGGAACTCTACAGCACGTGTACAATTACGAGGTGTGCAGGACGACGGACTCCAGAAAGAGTGACTCTCAGTTCGCCAGACCCTGTAGTCAGAACGTACTGATAATGGACCCCAGTTCTACAGGGACGATGCAGCGGATGCAGAGTGAAAAGAACATCCTGGATGAACCAGACTCCCCTATAGAGGTCTGTTATATGTTAACTATTATTTTGTCCTTAAAACAATGTTTTTCCTCCGTATGTTTTTAAGACCATCATGTGATTTTAAATATTCGATATAATGTGTGCATAGCTGGGAATTTACCATGCTCAGAAATCCTCTTCATTGCAGTGATATGTGGCCATTTCAGAACCATCATCGTGGAAAGCGGACCTTTGCAAAAAGGCTGTTTTACAATGTGTAGCCACTAGTTTCCTATAAGGAGTTTCAGTCAACGTGTATTTCGTTAGTACTTGTTGTCCACATCTCATTGACATATTAGTTTATATTTGTCATTCAATGAATTAGCTCATGTGTGTTGATATAACATTATAGTACTGTGCTTCATCCGTTGGAGATTCGAACATTCCCACATATGTTAGATTTATTTTAAAGAATATCTGTATTTCAGTGGTTTGAACTCTGAGGGACGCTGTTGGTCAGTGTGTTGTAGTTTTAGAGCAGATTTGCATCAGTACCTCCCCCATCATCTCGGTATATCAGAGAAAGAGCCTCATGTAGAGATTACAGTCCGGGTTACAGAGAACACATAGAACGGAAACATCGAGATGCGTTTCTTTTTTTCGAGAATTATGGATTGTTGAACATTTTCCTTTGATGTGTTGAACTGTAAACGAATGGAATATTACTGACTTCATAACGGATTATATGGTGCTTGTTGTTTCACGTTGAAGGGAAAATGTCGGACAGAACAATGACACGGCAAGTACTGTTGTTTATCTCCGTCCTCTCTCTCAGTTCAGTGCACGGGCAGGTCAGTTACTCCATTCCCGAGGAAATGGCGAAAGGCTCTTTAGTTGGTAACATAGCGCAGGATTTAGGTTTAGATATAAAAAGACTGAAATCAGGTAAAGCTCGTATTTATACTGGAGACAGCACAGAGTACATCGAGCTGAATAAAGAAAGGGGAGTTCTCCTCATCAAAGACAAAATAGACCGTGAAGCTCTCTGCGGACAGACGACGCCTTGCGCTGTTCATCTACAGATTACTTTAGAAGACCCGATTGAATTCTACAGTGTTACAGTCGAAATCCATGATATAAATGATAATGCACCAAGCTTTAAGAAGAATGACATGAAATTTAGAATTAGTGAATCGGCAATGGTCGGAGCAAAATTTGTGTTGGAAAGGGCGATGGATCTTGATGTTGGTGTAAATGGCCTACAAAGTTATTTGTTGAAACCAACCGATAATTTTCTTCTGAAGTTGCAAAATCAACCAGACGGAAGCAAAAAGGTGGAGATGGTGCTACAGAAACCTCTAGATAGAGAAAAACAAGAGCATCTTTTTTTAACTCTGACAGCTATCGATGGCGGCGACCCGCAACTGTCCGGGACAATGCAGATAGAAATAACCGTACTAGACGCCAACGACAATGCGCCTGTTTTTACGCAAGAAATGTACAAGGCAACCATTACCGAGAATGCTCCAAAAGGCACCGTTTTGAGTACCGTTAGCGCCAGCGATGCCGATGACGGTTCTAATGGTAGAATATCCTATTCAATTACCAATACTCTAGATGATGTTCCAGAAATATTTGAAATGAACAAAGACCGTGGTATTGTGGTTTTATCAGGACACATAGACTATGAAAAAGCTCGACATTATGAGATACATGTACAAGCTAGTGATGACGGAGGTCTAACTGATTCTTGTAAAATAAATGTTGAAGTAGTTGATACAAACGACAATAAACCATCGATGAACATTATGTCAAAAACAAATGCAATATCTGAAAATGCTAAACCTGGAACAGTGGTAACCATAATTAATGTACAAGACCCAGACTCTGGTGATAATGGCAGAGTGCAGTGCTCCATACATGAAAACATTCCTTTTGCAATTCAATTAACATCGAATAATTTCTTTACTATAGTAACAGACAGTGACTTGGACCGAGAGAGAGCCCCTGAGTATAATATCAGTGTGACGTGCTCTGATGAGGGAGTGCCCTCGCTCTCCAGCAGCGTCACTCTCACCTTACAGATATCAGATGTGAATGACAACGCGCCTGTCTTTGAGAGAAGCTCATATGAGGCCTACATTATAGAAAACAACACACCGGGCCTCTCAATATTCACAGTGAAAGCTGGAGACGCTGACTGGAACCAGAATGCCCGTGTTTCTTACATACTAGAGGAGGACTCGGTTAACGGAGTACCCGTCTCATCATATGTGTCCGTTAGTGCTGATAGTGGAGTCATCCATGCAGTGCGTTCTTTTGACTACGAGCAGATCAAGGATTTCCAGTTCTGCGTCAAAGCGCAGGATGGAGGCTCTCCTCCTCTCAGTAGCAATGTGACAGTGAAAATAATGATCCAGGACCAGAACGACAATGCGCCTCAGGTTCTGTACCCAGTCCAGACTAGCAGCTCTCTGGTGGCTGAAATGGTGCCTCGTTCAGCAGATGTGGGCTATCTTGTCACTAAAGTGGTGGCTGTTGATGTGGACTCTGGACAGAATGCCTGGCTCTCCTATAAACTGCAGAAAGCGACAGACAGGGCGCTGTTTGAAGTGGGCTTACAGAATGGAGAAATAAGAACTATACGCCAAGTCACTGATAAAGATGCTGTGAAACAAAGGCTCACTGTTGTAGTGGAGGACAACGGGCAGCCCTCTCGTTCAGCTACAGTCAATGTTAACGTGGCGGTGGCGGACAGCTTCCTGAAGTGCTCTCGGAGTTCACTGACTTTACGCACGACAAGGACTACAATGACAACCTGACTTTTTACTTAGTCTTGGCTTTGGCTGTAGTCTCATTTCTGTTCATCACATGTTTAGTGGTTATTATATCAGTGAAAATATACAGATGGAGACAGTCTCGCGTCCTCTATCATTCCAATCTCCCGGTTATTCCGTATTATCCACCGCGTTACGCAGACACTTTGGGGACAGGAACTCTACAGCACGTGTACAATTACGAGGTGTGCAGGACGACTGACTCCAGAAAGAGTGACTCTCAGTTCGCCAGACCCTGTAGTCAGAACGTACTGATAATGGACCCCAGTTCTACAGGGACGATGCAGCGAATGCAGAGTGAAAAGAACATCCTGGATGAACCAGAATCCCCTATAGAGGTCTGTTATATTTAAATAATTTTTAGTAAATGTGCATAATCGTGTGGTGCTAAGTGTTTTAAATCGAGTTACCTGGGAACATTCCATGATCAGAAATGATCCTCATTCCACTAAAATGTATTTTCAAAACCATGGCATGGTAAGCGGTGCTTTGCAAAGAGGTGGTATTTCAATTGACTCTGCAACATAGTGCAGAGTAAATGGTGTTGGATATTGCCTAACGCTTGTAAAGATGAGAAACGCTTAATTTAAGAATTTGATTCATACGTTCGTATTATTTGTAGTACGCAATGCACATTATGCCATACTGCTGGTTTTAGACTGCTGAAACGTGTTTCCTGTCACGACGTAGCCTATTTCTTCATGCAAGGTGTATTTTGTTTCACTTTTGTTGTCCACATATTTCTGGCATCTTGATTTACAATTCTCCTCAATACATTGCCCCTGATGTGTTGATATCGCTTACGTGAGATGGGTAAAGTGTTAGAGCACTGTGCTTTATTCCATGCGTATTCACACCTTCCAAGATACTGTATGTTGAGTGGATTGAACTCAAAGGGACGCTGTTGGTCAGTGTGTTGCAGTTTTAGAGCGGATTTGTAGCAGTACCTCCCCCATCATCTCGGTATATGAGAGAGAGAAAGAGCCGCACGCAGAACGCATTGCCCGGGTGACAGAGAACACCAAGCACCGAGACTACGAGCTGACATAATTTTGTTCCAGAGATACGGATTATTGGCAGAAAAGTGTGTTCTTTTCTGGATTTACATCTGACGGAATATTTCACATTTCTTGCGGATTATATGGTATTTGTTGTTCCATGGTGCCGCGGGAAATGTCGGACAGAACAATGACACGGCAAGTACTGTTGTTTATCTCCGTCCTCTCTCTCAGTTCAGTGCACGGGCAGGTCAGTTACTCCATTCCCGAGGAAATGGTGAAAGGTTCTTTAGTTGGTAACATAGCGCAGGATTTGGGTTTAGATATCAAAAGACTGAAATCAGGTAAAGGTCGTATTTATACTGGAGACAGTGCAGAGTACATCGAGCTGAATAAAGAAAGGGGAGTTCTTCTTATCAAAGACAAAATAGACCGTGAAGCTCTCTGCGGACAGACGACGCCTTGCGCCCTACATTTTCAGATTATTCTGGAGAACCCGATGGAATTTTACACTGTTACCGTTGAGATAATTGATACCAATGATAATCCTCCTATTTTTGAAAGGAGTGAAATGAAATTTGAAATTAGTGAGTCCGCTATAGCAGGAGCCAGATTCGTCTTGGATAGAGCAATTGATGACGATGTTGGCGTTAATGGCCTTCAAAGTTATTCACTTAAACCAACTGATAATTTCGTCCTAAAATCACAAAGTCGATCAAATGGTGTTACAAATGTAGAGATGGTTTTACAGACACCTCTAGACCGAGAGAAACAGGAGCAGATATCTCTGATATTAACAGCAGTAGATGGAGGAGAGCCTCAGCTATCAGGAACAATGCAGATACTCATCACTGTACTAGACATCAATGATAATGCGCCTGTATGTGCTCAGGCAGAGTATAAGGCTAGTATATCCGAAGTTGCTCCAAAAGGAACCGTTTTAACCACAGTAAGCGCATCGGACACCGATGAAGGTTCTAATGGGAGAATTTCATATTCCATTCCAAAATCTGGAGCAGCTCGTCTGTTTGAAGTTAATAAAGACAATGGTGTAGTGAATTTAGTTGGGTTTATAGATTATGAAAAAACTAAACATTATCAGATTGATATTGAAGCTAGAGATCAGGGTGGTCTGGCAGATAATTGTAAAGTTATTATTGAGGTAACTGATATAAATGATAACGTACCAGCTATTAATTTAATGTCTAAATCAAATGTCATATCTGAAGATGCCAAACCCGGTACAGTCGTAACAATGATTAATATTCAAGACTCAGACTCGGGTGAAAACGGCATGGTGCAATGCGCCATAAATGAAAACATACCCTTTTTGATGAAACCTACCGCGAATAATTTCTTTACTGTAGTAACTGATAGTGATTTGGACCGAGAGAGAGCCTCTGAGTATAACATCAGTGTGACGTGCTCTGATGAGGGAGTGCCTTCGCTCTCCAGCAGCGTCACTCTCACCTTACAGATATCAGATGTGAATGACAACGTGCCTGTCTTTGAGAGGAGCTCATATGAGGCCTACATTATAGAAAACAACACACCGGGCCTCTCTATATTCACAGTGAAAGCCAGAGACGCTGACTGGAACCAGAATTCCCGTGTTTCTTACATACTGGAAGCCTCCTCGGTTAACGGAGTGCCCGTCTCCTCATATGTGTCTGTTAGTGCTGATAGTGGAGTCATCCATTCAGTGCGCTCTTTTGACTACGAGCAGATCAAGGATTTCCATTTCCGTGTAAAAGCACAGGATGGAGGCTCTCCTCCTCTCAGTAGCAATGTGACTGTGAAAATAATGATCCAGGACCAGAACGACAACGCGCCTCAGGTTCTGTACCCAGTCCAGACTAGCAGCTCTCTGGTGGCTGAAATGGTGCCTCGTTCAGCAGATGTGGGCTATCTTGTCACTAAAGTGGTGGCTGTTGATGTGGACTCTGGACAGAATGCCTGGCTTTCCTATAAACTGCAGAAAGCCACAGACAGAGCGCTGTTTGAAGTGGGCTTACAGAATGGAGAAATAAGAACTATTCGCCAAGTCACTGATAAAGATGCTGTGAAACAAAGGCTCACTGTTGTAGTGGAGGACAACGGGCAGCCCTCTCGTTCAGCTACAGTCAATGTTAACGTGGCGGTGGCGGACAGCTTCCCTGAAGTGCTCTCGGAGTTCACTGACTTTACGCACGACAAGGACTACAATGACAACCTGACATTTTACTTAGTCTTGGCTTTGGCTGTAGTCTCATTTCTGTTCATCACATGTTTAGTGGTTATTATATCAGTGAAAATATACAGATGGAGACAGTCTCGCGTCCTCTATCATTCCAATCTTCCGGTTATTCCGTATTATCCACCACGTTACGCAGACACTTTGGGGACAGGAACTCTACAGCACGTGTACAATTACGAGGTGTGCAGAACGACGGACTCCAGAAAGAGTGACTGTAAGTTCTCCAGACCCTGTAGTCAGAACGTACTGGTAATGGACCCCAGTTCTACAGGGACGATGCAGCGGATGCAGAGCGAAAATAACATCCTGGATGAACCAGACTCGCCACTAGAGGTCTGTTATATTTGAATAATTCATTTTCACTTACAAGTATATTTGTATGTGTAATTCATTGTGTAATGGTATTTAAATGTGTAACATCGAGTTATTAAATTTGGAAACTTTCCATGTTCAGAAATTCTATTAATTCCACCGGTTTTGCCAATTCAGCACCACGGACATAGACAGCGGCTTTTTGATCAAAGCGACCTGTAAGCAGTAAAGTGTGAATTGTATTGAAGACATCGTCTTTGTCAATATCATGCTGAATTTTATACATAAATAGTTAAGTGCATACGTCTATACCAGTATTTGTATATGCGTACGGAAAGAACAATACCATACATCAGTATTTAGAAATGTGTGGTCTGTTGTGATGTAGGCTATAGATTAAGGCAACATGTCTTGTTTGAGATTACTCGTCAACATCCTGTGGCATCTAGATTTACAGTTGGCGTAGATGTTTTGATACAGCCTTTGTTGGGTAAAGCATGACAGGGCTATGGTTTAATATTTGTAGACTCAAATCTTCCCAAATATGTTGGAATGTGTTTATTTTTTAAGTTTATCTGTAGTTGAGTGGATCAAACTCAAAGGGACGCTGTTGGTCAGTGTGTTGCAGTTTTAGTGCAGATTTGCTGCAGTACCTCCCCGTCATGTCGATATATTAGAGAGAGAAAGAGCCGCGCGCAGAGAGCACATTCCGAATTACAGAGCACAGAGATACGGAGTTGAGCTTCTTTTGTTCCTGATATACGGGTTATTGGCAGAAAATGTTGTTCTTTTCGGGATTTACATCTAACAGAATTTCGCAAATTGTTTAAGGGATTATTATGTTCTTGTTGTTTCATGTTGAATGGAAAATGTCGGACAGAACAATGACACGGCAAGTACTGTTGTTTATCTCCGTCTTCTCTCTCAGTTCAGTGCACGGGCAGGTCAGTTACTCCATTCCCGAGGAAATGGCGAAAGGCTCTTTAGTCGGTAACATAGCGCAGGATTTGGGTTTAGATTCCAAACGACTGAAATCAGGTGAAGCTCGTATTTATACTGGAGACAGCACAGAGTACATCGAGCTGAATAAAGAAAGGGGAGTTCTCCTCATCAAAGACAAAATAGACCGTGAAGCACTCTGCGGACAGACGACGCCTTGCGCACTACATTTTCAGATTATTCTAGAGAACCCGATGGAATTTTATACAGTTACAGTTGAAATTAGAGATGTAAATGACAATGTTCCTATTTTCAAAAATAATGAAGTCAAATTTGAAATAAGTGAGTCTGCTTTAACAGGAGCTAGAGTCGTCCTCGAGAGAGCGGTTGACCATGATGTTGGTCATAATGCCCTCCAAAGCTATTTCCTCAAACCCACAGAGAATTTCATTTTGGAAATGCAGAGTCTCCCTGATGGTGGTAAAAATGTAGAGATGGTTTTACAGAAACCTCTAGATCGTGAAAAACAGGAGCAGATATCTCTGTTGTTGACAGCTGTAGATGGAGGAGAGCCTCAGCTATCAGGAACAATGCAGATACTTATCACTGTACTAGACGCCAATGATAATGCGCCCGTTTGTTCCGAAGCTGTTTACAAGGCTAGTGTAACCGAGAACGCCCATAAAGGCCTCGTTTTAACCACTGTCAGCGCGTCTGACGCTGATCAAGGACCAAATGGGAGAGTTACGTATTCCATTTCGAATACTGCTGAGGCGTCGAATGATATTTTTGAAATAGGTCGAGATGACGGTGTAGTTAAATTAGTCGGGGACATTGATTATGAAATACTTAAACATTATCAGATTAATGTTCAAGCGAGGGACCAAGGAGGTCATACAGATTCCTGTAAGGTAATTATTGACGTAATCGATATGAATGATAACAAACCAGCTATTAATATCATGTCAAAGACGAGTGCCATATCTGAGGATGCTAAACATGGTACTGTCGTAACAATGATGAATATTCAAGACCCAGATTCTGGTGAAAATGGAAAAGTCCAGTGCTATATTGAGGAAAATATTCCCTTTGTGATGACATCGGCCTCAAACAATTTCTATAGCCTACTAACTGACAGTGGCTTGGACAGAGAGAGAGCCCCTGAGTATAAAATCAGTGTGACGTGCTCTGATGAGGGAGTGCCCTCGCTATCCAGCAGCATAACTTTAACCTTACAGATATCAGATGTGAATGACAACGCGCCGGTCTTTGAGAGGAGCTCATATGAGGCCTACATTACAGAAAACAACACACCAGGCCTCTCTATATTCACAGTGAAAGCCAGAGACGCTGACTGGAACCAGAATGCCCGTGTTTCTTATATACTGGAGGACTCCTCGGTTAACGGAGTGCCCGTCTCATCATATGTGTCTGTTAGTGCTGATAGTGGAGTCATCCATTCAGTGCGCTCTTTTGACTACGAGCAGATCAAGGATTTCCATTTCCGTGTAAAAGCGCAGGATGGAGGCTCTCCTCCTCTCAGTAGCAATGTGACTGTGAAAATGATGATCCAGGACCAGAACGACAACGCGCCGCAAGTTCTGTACCCAGTCCAGACTAGCAGCTCTCTGGTGGCTGAAATGGTGCCTCGTTCAGCAGATGTGGGCTATCTTGTCACTAAAGTGGTGGCTGTTGATGTGGATTCTGGACAGAATGCCTGGCTCTCGTATAAACTGCAGAAAGTCACAGACAGGGCGCTGTTTGAAGTGGGCTTACAGAATGGAGAAATAAGAACTATACGCCAAGTCACTGATAAAGATGCTGTGAAACAAAGGCTCACTGTTATAGTGGAGGACAACGGGCAGCCCTCTCGTTCAGCTACAGTCAATGTTAACGTGGCGGTGGCGGACAGCTTCCCTGAAGTGCTCTCGGAGTTCACTGACTTTACGCACGACAAGGACTACAATGACAACCTGACTTTTTACTTAGTCTTGGCTTTGGCTGTAGTCTCATTTCTGTTCATCACATGTTTAGTGGTTATTATATCAGTGAAAATATACAGATGGAGACAGTCTCGCGTCCTCTATCATTCCAATCTCCCGGTTATTCCGTATTATCCACCGCGTTACGCAGACACTTTGGGGACAGGAACTCTACAGCACGTGTACAATTACGAGGTGTGCAGGACGACGGACTCCAGAAAGAGTGACTCTCAGTTCGCCAGACCCTGTAGTCAGAACGTACTGATAATGGACCCCAGTTCTACTGGGACGATGATACAGCGGATGCAGAGTGAAAAGAACATCCTGGATGAACCAGACTCCCCAACAGAGGTCTGTTTTATTTGAATCCTTATCTTTTCCCTAAAACTATTCTAAGTGTTTTAAATCGAGTTTGTATTCCTGTGAACATTCCATCATGAGAAATACTCCTCATTCCACTAATATGCCATTTCAGCACCATGGTAATGGAAAGCGGATTTTTGCAAAGAGGCTGTATTCCAATGGACCCTATTTAATAGTACAGAGTAAATCGTATTGGATATTGCCTAAAGCTTGTAAAGGTGAGGCAAACGGTTTATGCAACATGGATTTGATTGATGCGTTTATTTTACTTGCAGTACACAATACACATTATACCATACTGCTGGTTTTAGACTGCTGAAACGTGTTTCCTGTCACGATGTAACCTTTTTCTTCATGCAAGGTGTATTTTGTATGACATTTGTTGTCCACATATTTCTAGCATTTTGATTTACAATTCTCCTCAACACATTGCCCCTGATGTGTTTATATAGCTTACATGAGTTGGGTAAAGTGTTAGAGTACTGTGCTTTTTTCCATGGAGATTCAAATCTTCCCAGATATGTCGGAAGGTGTTTGCTTTTTTAAAGTGTATCTGTTGTTCAGTAGATTGAACTCTAAGGGACGCTGTTGGTCAGTGTGTTGCAGTTTTAGAGCGGATTTGCAGCAGTACCTCCCCCATCATCTCCGTATATTAGAGAGAGAAAGAGCCGCACGCAGAGAACACAGTCCGGGTTACAGAGAACACTAAGCACCGAGACACGGAGCTGAGATTCTTTTGTTCCAGAGACAAACCTACGGATTGTTGAGTAATTTTACTTGGATTTTTTGAACTTCAAAGGAATATAATATCACAGACTTCTTTACGGATTGTAACGTGCTTGTTGTTTCATGTTGAAGGGAAAATGTCTGACAGAACAATGACACGGCAAGTACTGTTGTTTATCTCGGTCCTCTCTCTCAGTTCAGTGCACGGGCAGGTCAGTTACTCCATTCCCGAGGAAATGGCAAAAGGCTCTTTAGTTGGTAACATAGCGCAGGATTTGGGTTTAGATATCAAAAGACTGAAATCAGGTAAAGCTCGTATTTATACTGGAGACAGCACAGAGTACATCGAGCTGAATAAAGAAAGGGGAGTTCTCCTCATCAAAGACAGAATAGACCGTGAAGCACTCTGTGAACAGACAACGCCTTGCGCCCTACATTTTCAGATTATTCTGGAGAACCCGATGGAATTTTATAGTATTACCGTTGAAATTACAGACATTAATGATAACCCTCCAAGCTTTGAAAAAAACGAAATCAAATTCAAAATCAGTGAGTCTGCAGTCAACGGAGCAAAATTCGTGTTAGAGAGAGCAATGGATCTTGACGTCGGTATCAATGGCCTTCAAAGCTATACGTTGAAACCAACTGATAATTTCGCACTGAAATTGGTTAATCAAGCAGATGGGAATAAAAAGGTTGAAATGGTTTTACAGAAACCTCTAGATCGAGAGAAGCATGAGGATGTTACTTTAGTGTTGACAGCTGTAGATGGTGGCGAGCCGCATATGTCAGGGACAATGCAGATACTCATTACCGTACTAGACGTCAATGATAATGCACCTATTTTTACTCAGGAGCTTTACAAAGCAACTGTAACTGAGAATGCCCCAAAAGGTACAGTTATAACTTCAGTCAGCGCATCAGATGCAGATCATGGCTCAAACGGTAAAATAACTTATTCAATTACAAACACGCTAGATTATGTTCGTGGAATTATTGAAGTAAACGAGGACAACGGCGAGATTAGATTGATTGGAAATATTGATTATGAAAAGACACGGAATTTTCAAATCAATTTAAGGGCAAGTGATGACGGAGGACTTACAGATTCATGCAAAGTGATAGTTGAAGTAGTTGACACCAACGATAATAAGCCAAATATTAACATTATGTCTAAATCAAACGTGATCTCCGAAGATGCCAAAATCGATACAGTCTTAACGATGATCAATGTGCAAGACCCAGACTCTGGTGAAAATGGCAGAGTGGAGTGCTCCATAAATGAAAACATTCCATTTGCGATGAAATCCTCGTCGAATAATTTCTTTAGTTTGGTAACAAACAGTGACTTGGACCGAGAGAGAGCCTCTGAGTATAACATCAGTGTGACGTGCTTTGATGAGGGAGTGCCTTCGCTCTCCAGCAGCGTCACTCTCACCTTACAGATATCAGATGTGAATGACAACGCGCCTGTCTTTGAGAGGAGCTCATATGAGGCCTACATTATAGAAAACAACACACCGGGCCTCTCTATATTCACAGTGAAAGCCAGAGACGCTGACTGGAACCAGAATTCCCGTGTTTCTTACATACTGGAGGATTCCACCTTTAACGGAGTACCCGTCTCATCATATGTGTCTGTTAGTGCTGATAGTGGAGTCATCCATGCAGTGCGCTCTTTTGACTACGAGCAGATTAAGGAGTTCAATTTTCCCGTAAAAGCGCAGGATGGAGGCTCTCCTCCTCTCAGTAGCAATGTGACTGTGAAAATAATGATCCAGGACCAGAACGACAACGCGCCTCAGGTTCTGTACCCAGTCCAGACTAGCAGCTCTCTGGTGGCTGAAATGGTGCCTCGTTCAGCAGATGTGGGCTATCTTGTCACTAAAGTGGTGGCTGTTGATGTGGACTCTGGACAGAATGCCTGGCTCTCCTATAAACTGCAGAAAGCGACAGACAGGGCGCTGTTTGAAGTGGGCTTACAGAATGGAGAAATAAGAACTATACGCCAAGTCAATGATAAAGATGCTGTGAAACAAAGGCTCACTGTTGTAGTGGAGGACAACGGGCAGCCCTCTCGTTCAGCTACAGTCAATGTTAACGTGGCGGTGGCGGACAGCTTCCCTGAAGTGCTCTCGGAGTTCACTGACTTTACGCACGACAAGGACTACAATGACAACCTGACTTTTTACTTAGTCTTGGCTTTGGCTGTAGTCTCATTTCTGTTCATCACATGTTTAGTGGTTATTATATCAGTGAAAATATACAGATGGAGACAGTCTCGCGTCCTCTATCATTCCAATCTCCCGGTTATTCCGTATTATCCACCGCGTTACGCAGACACTTTGGGGACAGGAACTCTACAGCACGTGTACAATTACGAGGTGTGCAGCACGACTGACTCCAGAAAGAGTGAATCTCAGTTCGCCAGACCCTGTAGTCAGAACGTATTGATAATGGACCCCAGTTCTACAGGGACGATGCAGCGGATGCAGAGTGAAAAGAACATCCTGGATGAACCAGACTCCCCACTAGAGGTCTGTTAGATTTGAATCATTATATTT
The DNA here is from genome assembly GCA_030435695.1 of Brachymystax lenok tsinlingensis. Taxonomy (NCBI): domain Eukaryota; kingdom Metazoa; phylum Chordata; class Actinopteri; order Salmoniformes; family Salmonidae; genus Brachymystax; species Brachymystax lenok. Next base: position 16,547,714 of record CM059784.1, read on the forward strand.
TCCCTAAAAATACGATTGTCTGTTGTTTATACATCGTGTGATTTTAACTGTTTGAAATCCAATATGTACCTGCAAGTTTTAATGGTCGGACATGCACTTCATTCCACTGATATGTGACCATTTCAGCTCCACGGTCATGGACAGCGGAAAGAGGCTGTATTTCAATGGGTAACTTGTTGTTTCCTATATTAGCATAGTTTCCATTTATCCACATCTTACTGTCATGTTGGTTCACATGGGTCATTAGTACGTAGGCCTATATGTGTTGATACAGAATGATATTGCTGCATTTGATCCTGTACAGATTCAAACCAGCCCAAATATCTTGCAATATTTTTCGTATTCTGTAGTTCAGTGAATTTGACTCAGAGGGCCGCTGTTGGTCAGTGTGTTGCAGTTTTAGAGCACATTTGCAGCAGTACCTCCCCCATCATCTCGGTATATGAGAGAGAGAAAGAGCCGCACGCATAGCGCACAGTCCGGGTTACAGAGAACACTAAGCACCGAGACTACGAGCTGAGATTCTTTTGTTCTGGAGATACAGATTATTGGTAGAACATTTTGTTATTTTCTCGATTTACATCTGAAGGAAATATACTATTCTCATAACGGATTATATGGTGCTTGTTGTTTCATGTTGAAGGGAAAATGTCGGACAGAACAATGACACGGCAAGTACTGTTGTTTATCTCCGTCCTCTCTCTCAGTTCAGTGCACGGGCAGGTCAGTTACTCCATTCCCGAGGAAATGGTGAAAGGCTCTTTAGTTGGTAACATAGCGCAGGATTTGGGTTTAGATATCAAAAGACTGAAATCAGGTAAAGCTCGTATTTATACTGGAGACAGCACAGAGTACATCGAGTTGAATAAAGAAAGGGGAGTTCTCCTCATCAAAGAGAGAATAGACCGTGAAGCTCTCTGCGGACAGACGACGCCTTGCGCCCTACATTTTCAGATTATTCTGGAGAACCCGATGGAATTTTACACCATAACTGTTGAGATAACGGATGTTAACGATAATAATCCATCTTTTGAAAAGAGTGACGTACAATTTAAAATAAGCGAGTCTGCAGTCAGTGGAGCAAAATTTATGTTAGACGGAGCGATGGATCTGGACGTCGGTATCAATGGCCTCCAAAGCTATACATTGAAACCAACCGATAATTTTGCACTTAAATTGCATAACCAAGCCGACGGTAATAAAAACGTAGAGATGGTTTTACAGAAGCCTCTAGACCGAGAGAAACAGGAGCAGATATCTCTGATATTAACAGCAGTAGATGGAGGAGAGCCTCAGCTATCAGGAACAATGCAGATACTCATCACTGTACTAGACGCCAATGACAATCCACCCGTTTTTACGCAGCATATATATAAAGCTACCGTCACGGAGCATTCCCCAAAAGGAACACTTGTAACTTCAGTGAGCGCATCAGATGCCGATCACGGATCAAACAGCAAAGTAACCTATTCAGTTCGAAACACTTTAGATGATGTCAGAGAAATGTTTGACGTCAACGAGGACAGTGGCGAGATTAGACTGATAGGAAATATTGATTACGAAAAGACACGACGTTTTCAGATCAACCTGCGGGCAAGTGATGACGGAGGACTTACAGATTCATGCAAAGTGATAGTTGAAGTAGTTGACACCAATGATAATAAGCCAAATATTAACATTATGTCTAAATCAAACGTGATCTCCGAAGATGCTAAAGATGGTACTGTTGTAACTATGATCAATATCCAAGACCCAGACTCTGGCGATAATGGTAGAGTGCAGTGCTCCATAAATGAAAACATTCCTTTTGCAATGAAATCAACATCGAATAATTTCTTTACTGTAGTAACAGACAGTGACTTGGACAGAGAGAGAGCCTCTGAGTATAACATCAGTGTGACGTGCTCTGATGAGGGAGTGCCCTCGCTCTCCAGCAGCGTCACTCTCACCTTACAGATATCAGATGTGAATGACAACGCGCCTGTCTTTGACAGGAGCTCATATGAGGCCTACATTATAGAAAACAACACACCGGGCCTCTCTATATTCACAGTGAAAGCTGGAGACGCTGACTGGAACCAGAATGCCCGTGTTTCTTACATACTAGAGGATTCCTCGGTTAACGGAGTGCCCGTCTCATCATATGTGTCCGTTAGTGCTGATAGTGGAGTCATCCATGCAGTGCGTTCTTTTGACTACGAGCAGATCAAGGATTTCCATTTCCGTGTAAAAGCGCAGGATGGAGGCTCTCCTCCTCTCAGTAGCAATGTGACTGTGAAAATAATGATCCAGGACCAGAACGACAACGCCCCTCAGGTTCTGTACCCAGTCCAGACTAGCAGCTCTCTGGTGGCTGAAATGGTGCCTCGTTCAGCAGACGTGGGCTATCTTGTCACTAAAGTGGTGGCTGTTGATGTGGACTCTGGACAGAATGCCTGGCTCTCCTATAAACTGCAGAAAGCGACAGACAGGGCGCTGTTTGAAGTGGGCTTACAGAATGGAGAAATAAGAACTATACGCCAAGTCAATGATAAAGATGCTGTGAAACAAAGGCTCACTGTTGTAGTGGAGGACAACGGGCAGCCCTCTCGTTCAGCTACAGTCAATGTTAACGTGGCGGTGGCGGACAGCTTCCCTGAAGTGCTCTCGGAGTTCACTGACTTTACGCACGACAAGGACTACAATGACAACCTGACTTTTTACTTAGTCTTGGCTTTGGCTGTAGTCTCATTTCTGTTCATCACATGTTTAGTGGTTATTATATCAGTGAAAATATACAGATGGAGACAGTCTCGCGTCCTCTATCATTCCAATCTCCCGGTTATTCCGTATTATCCACCGCGTTACGCAGACACTTTGGGGACAGGAACTCTACAGCACGTGTACAATTACGAGGTGTGCAGGACGACGGACTCCAGAAAGAGTGACTCTCAGTTCGCCAGACCCTGTAGTCAGAACGTACTGATAATGGACCCCAGTTCTACAGGGACGATGCAGCGGATGCAGAGTGAAAAGAACATCCTGGATGAACCAGACTCTCCACTAGAGGTCTGTTATGTTTGAGTCATTACCCTTCCCTTTAATCTAAGGTTGAACTGTGACATGTACATTTGTAATTGTTTCTTGCGATTTTAGCTGTTTCTAAATCTTGTCTTTATACCTGCAAAGGTTCCATGGTCAGAAATGCTCTGAGTTCCTCTATGTGTCCATTTCAGCACCACGGTCGTGAACAGCTCTGCTCTCCAAAGCGGTTGTATTGCAATAGACCCTGTAACATAGTAAAGAGTGAATTATACAGGGATATTGCCTAGCCTTTGTAAAGATGAGCAAACGTTTTCTGTACTAGAAATTGGATTCATAAGTATATACACGTTTTCTGTATCCTACATAATGCACAGTAATACCATACTGCTGCTTATAGTTGCAGAAAGTTGTTTTCTGTCCCGAGGATTAGCTTAGCGCAACGTATATTTTGTTTGATATTTCTTGTCCACAAACTTCTGGCATCATGGTTTACATTTATCCTACATACATTTGCTGAAATGTGTTAATATAGCCTACATTACTGGGTTGGGTTAAGCCTGATAGTGCTATGCTTTATTCCATGGAGACTCACACCTTCCCAAATATGTTGGAAGGTGTTTATTTTTAAGTGTATCTGTAGTTGAGTGGATTGAACTCAGAGGGACGCTGTTGGTCAGTGTGTTGCAGTTTTAGAGCATATTTGCAGCAGTACCTCCCCCATTATCTCGGTATATTAGAGAGAGAAAGAGCCGCACGCAGAGCGGTCCGGGTTACAGAGAACACTAAGCACAGAGACACCGAGCTGAGATTCTTTTGTTCCAGAGCGGTGGAGTTTAGGGACATCTTTTATTTTTATTTTTTCACTGAACAGTGAAAACTAATGGAATATCACGGCGTTCTTTACGGATTGTAACGTGTTTGTTTTTTAATTTGGCAGAGAAAATGTCGGACAGAACAATGACACGGCAAGTACTGTTGTTTATCTCCGTCCTATCTCTCAGTTCAGTGCACGGGCAGGTTAGTTACTCCATTCCCGAGGAAATGGCGAAAGGCTCTTTAGTTGGTAACATAGCGCAGGATTTGGGTTTAGATATCAAAAGAATGAAATCAGGTAAAGCTCGTATTTTTACTGGAGACAGCACAGAGTACATCGAACTGAATAAAGATAGGGAGTTCTCCTTATCAAAGAGAGAATAGACCGTGAAGCTCTCTGCGAAATGACAACGCCTTGCGCATTGCATTTTCAGATAATTCTAGAAAATCCCATGGAATTCTTTCGGGTAACTGTTGAGATTACAGATGTAAACGACAATGCTCCTAGTTTTAAGAAGACCGAGAAACGTTTTGAAATCAGTGAGTCTGCAGTGATTGGCGCTACATTTATGCTGGAGATAGCAATAGATCCTGACGTTGATCTTAACAGTCTCCAGAGCTACACCCTTAAACCCATTGATAATTTTCAGTTAAAACAAAAAAATCAACCCGATGGAAGTAAAAAGGTAGAGATGGTTTTGCAGAAGCCTTTAGATCGGGAGAAACAGGAGCAGATATCTTTAGTATTAACAGCTATAGATGGAGGCGAACCGCAGCTATCTGGAACAGTGCAGATACATGTTACAGTGTTAGATATAAACGACAATGCACCTGTTTTTACGCAGGCGATTTACAAAGCAACGGTTGTTGAGAATTCACCTAAAGGAGCCTTATTGGCCACTGTTAGCGCCTCTGATGCGGATAAAGGGTCTAATAGCATGGTTAGCTATACTTTGTCCAGCAGCACTGATCTCTTTGAGTTAGACAGCGACAGTGGTGAACTTAGACTAAATGGTCATATAGATTATGAAAAGGCAAAATATTATCAAATGTTTATCGAAGCAATGGACGAAGGAGGGCTATCTGATTCCAGTAAAATAATCATAGATGTTATTGACGTCAATGACAACAGTCCCATTATTATTATCATGTCGAAGTCGAGTTCAATAGCGGAAGACTCTAGCTCTAACACAGTTATAGCCATGATCAGCGTTAACGACCCAGATTCTGATAGTAACGGACAGGTACACTGTGGAATAAATGAAAACATTCCATTCACCATTAAATCCATATCCAACGCCTTTTACAGTCTAGTAACAGACAGTGACTTGGACCGAGAGAGAGCCTCTGAGTATAACATCAGTGTGACGTGCTCTGATGAGGGAGTGCCCTCGCTCTCCAGCAGCGTCACTCTCACCTTACAGATATCAGATGTGAATGACAACGCGCCTGTCTTTGAGAGGAGCTCATATGAGGCCTACATTATAGAAAACAACACACCGGGCCTCTCTATATTCACAGTGAAAGCTGGAGACGCTGACTGGAACCAGAATGCCCGTGTGTCTTACATACTGGAGGAATCCTCGGTTAACGGAGTGCCCGTCTCCTCATATGTGTCCGTTAGTGCTGATAGTGGAGTCATCCATTCAGTGCGCTCTTTTGACTACGAGCAGATCAAAGATTTACAGTTCTGCGTCAAAGCGCAGGATGGAGGCTCTCCTCCTCTCAGTAGCAATGTGACTGTGAAAATAATGATTCAGGACCAGAACGACAACGCGCCTCAGGTTCTGTACCCAGTCCAGACTAGCAGCACTCTGGTGGCTGAAATGGTGCCTCGTTCAGCAGATGTGGGCTATCTTGTCACTAAAGTGGTGGCTGTTGATGTGGACTCTGGACAGAATGCCTGGCTCTCCTATAAACTGCAGAAAGCGACAGACAGGGCGCTGTTTGAAGTGGGCTTACAGAATGGAGAAATAAGAACTATACGCCAAGTCAATGATAAAGATGCTGTGAAACAAAGGCTCACTGTTGTAGTGGAGGACAACGGGCAGCCCTCTCGTTCAGCTACAGTCAATGTTAACGTGGCGGTGGCGGACAGCTTCCCTGAAGTGCTCTCGGAGTTCACTGACTTTACGCACGACAAGGACTACAATGACAACCTGACTTTTACTTAGTCTTGGCTTTGGCTGTAGTCTCATTTCTGTTCATCACATGTTTAGTGGTTATTATATCAGTGAAAATATACAGATGGAGACAGTCTCGCGTCCTCTATCATTCCAATCTCCCGGTTATTCCGTATTATCCACCGCGTTACGCAGACACTTTGGGGACAGGAACTCTACAGCACGTGTACAATTACGAGGTGTGCAGGACGACGGACTCCAGAAAGAGTGACTCTCAGTTCGCCAGACCCTGTAGTCAGAACGTACTGATAATGGACCCCAGTTCTACAGGGACGATGCAGCGGATGCAGAGTGAAAAGAACATCCTGGATGAACCAGACTCTCCACTAGAGGTCTGTTATGTTTGAGTCATTACCCTTCCCTTTAATCTAAGGTTGAACTGTGACATGTACATTTGTAATTGTTTCTTGCGATTTTAGCTGTTTCTAAATCTTGTCTTTATACCTGCAAAGGTTCCATGGTCAGAAATGCTCTGAGTTCCTCTATGTGTCCATTTCAGCACCACGGTCGTGAACAGCTCTGCTCTCCAAAGCGGTTGTATTGCAATAGACCCTGTAACATAGTAAAGAGTGAATTATACAGGGATATTGCCTAGCCTTTGTAAAGATGAGCAAACGTTTTCTGTACTAGAAATTGGATTCATAAGTATATACACGTTTTCTGTATCCTACATAATGCACAGTAATACCATACTGCTGCTTATAGTTGCAGAAAGTTGTTTTCTGTCCCGAGGATTAGCTTAGCGCAACGTATATTTTGTTTGATATTTCTTGTCCACAAACTTCTGGCATCATGGTTTACATTTATCCTACATACATTTGCTGAAATGTGTTAATATAGCCTACATTACTGGGTTGGGTTAAGCCTGATAGTGCTATGCTTTATTCCATGGAGACTCACACCTTCCCAAATATGTTGGAAGGTGTTTATTTTTAAGTGTATCTGTAGTTGAGTGGATTGAACTCAGAGGGACGCTGTTGGTCAGTGTGTTGCAGTTTTAGAGCATATTTGCAGCAGTACCTCCCCCATTATCTCGGTATATTAGAGAGAGAAAGAGCCGCACGCAGAGCGGTCCGGGTTACAGAGAACACTAAGCACAGAGACACCGAGCTGAGATTCTTTTGTTCCAGAGCGGTGGAGTTTAGGGACATCTTTTATTTTTATTTTTCACTGAACAGTGAAAACTAATGGAATATCACGGCGTTCTTTACGGATTGTAACGTGTTTGTTTTTTAATTTGGCAGAGAAAATGTCGGACAGAACAATGACACGGCAAGTACTGTTGTTTATCTCCGTCCTATCTCTCAGTTCAGTGCACGGGCAGGTTAGTTACTCCATTCCCGAGGAAATGGCGAAAGGCTCTTTAGTTGGTAACATAGCGCAGGATTTGGGTTTAGATATCAAAAGAATGAAATCAGGTAAAGCTCGTATTTTTACTGGAGACAGCACAGAGTACATCGAACTGAATAAAGATAGGGGAGTTCTCCTTATCAAAGAGAGAATAGACCGTGAAGCTCTCTGCGAAATGACAACGCCTTGCGCATTGCATTTTCAGATAATTCTAGAAAATCCCATGGAATTCTTTCGGGTAACTGTTGAGATTACAGATGTAAACGACAATGCTCCTAGTTTTAAGAAGACCGAGAAACGTTTTGAAATCAGTGAGTCTGCAGTGATTGGCGCTACATTTATGCTGGAGATAGCAATAGATCCTGACGTTGATCTTAACAGTCTCCAGAGCTACACCCTTAAACCCATTGATAATTTTCAGTTAAAACAAAAAAATCAACCCGATGGAAGTAAAAAGGTAGAGATGGTTTTGCAGAAGCCTTTAGATCGGGAGAAACAGGAGCAGATATCTTTAGTATTAACAGCTATAGATGGAGGCGAACCGCAGCTATCTGGAACAGTGCAGATACATGTTACAGTGTTAGATATAAACGACAATGCACCTGTTTTTACGCAGGCGATTTACAAAGCAACGGTTGTTGAGAATTCACCTAAAGGAGCCTTATTGGCCACTGTTAGCGCCTCTGATGCGGATAAAGGGTCTAATAGCATGGTTAGCTATACTTTGTCCAGCAGCACTGATCTCTTTGAGTTAGACAGCGACAGTGGTGAACTTAGACTAAATGGTCATATAGATTATGAAAAGGCAAAATATTATCAAATGTTTATCGAAGCAATGGACGAAGGAGGGCTATCTGATTCCAGTAAAATAATCATAGATGTTATTGACGTCAATGACAACAGTCCCATTATTATTATCATGTCGAAGTCGAGTTCAATAGCGGAAGACTCTAGCTCTAACACAGTTATAGCCATGATCAGCGTTAACGACCCAGATTCTGATAGTAACGGACAGGTACACTGTGGAATAAATGAAAACATTCCATTCACCATTAAATCCATATCCAACGCCTTTTACAGTCTAGTAACAGACAGTGACTTGGACCGAGAGAGAGCCTCTGAGTATAACATCAGTGTGACGTGCTCTGATGAGGAGTGCCCTCGCTCTCCAGCAGCGTCACTCTCACCTTACAGATATCAGATGTGAATGACAACGCGCCTGTCTTTGAGAGGAGCTCATATGAGGCCTACATTATAGAAAACAACACACCGGGCCTCTCTATATTCACAGTGAAAGCTGGAGACGCTGACTGGAACCAGAATGCCCGTGTGTCTTACATACTGGAGGAATCCTCGGTTAACGGAGTGCCCGTCTCCTCATATGTGTCCGTTAGTGCTGATAGTGGAGTCATCCATTCAGTGCGCTCTTTTGACTACGAGCAGATCAAAGATTTACAGTTCTGCGTCAAAGCGCAGGATGGAGGCTCTCCTCCTCTCAGTAGCAATGTGACTGTGAAAATAATGATTCAGGACCAGAACGACAACGCGCCTCAGGTTCTGTACCCAGTCCAGACTAGCAGCACTCTGGTGGCTGAAATGGTGCCTCGTTCAGCAGATGTGGGCTATCTTGTCACTAAAGTGGTGGCTGTTGATGTGGACTCTGGACAGAATGCCTGGCTCTCCTATAAACTGCAGAAAGCGACAGACAGGGCGCTGTTTGAAGTGGGCTTACAGAATGGAGAAATAAGAACTATACGCCAAGTCAATGATAAAGATGTTGTGAAACAAAGGCTCACTGTTGTAGTGGAGGACAACGGACAGCCCTCTCGTTCAGCTACAGTCAATGTTAACGTGGCGGTGGCGGACAGCTTCCCTGAAGTGCTCTCGGAATTCACTGACTTTACGCACGACAAGGACTACAATGACAACCTGACATTTTACTTAGTCTTGGCTTTGGCTGTAGTCTCATTTCTGTTCATCACATGTTTAGTGGTTATTATATCAGTGAAAATATACAAATGGAGACAGTCTCGCGTCCTCTATCATTCCAATCTCCCGGTTATTCCGTATTATCCACCGCGTTACGCAGACACTTTGGGGACAGGAACTCTACAGCACGTGTACAATTACGAGGTGTGCAGGACGACTGACTCCAGAAAGAGTGACTCTCAGTTCGCCAGACCCTGTAGTCAGAACGTACTGATAATGGACCCCAGTTCTACAGGGACGATGCAGCGGATGCAGAGTGAAAAGAACATCCTGGATGAACCAGACTCCCCACTAGAGGTCTGTTGTAGTTGAATCATTATATTTTCCCTAAAAATATACTTCGTGTGATTTAAACTGTTTGAAATCAGATATGTACCTGCAAGTTTTAAGGTCAGACATGCTCTTCATTCCGCTGATATGTGACCATTTCAGCACCCCGGTCATGGACAGCGGAAATAGGCTGTAATTCAGTGGGCGTCTTGTTGTTTCCTATATTAGCATAGTTTCAATTTATCCACATCTTACTGTCATGTTGGTTCACATGGGTCATTAGTACGTAGGCCTATATGTGTTGATACAGAATGATATTGCTGCATTTGATCCTGTACAGATTCAAACCAGCCCAAATATCTTGTAATATTTTTCGTATTCTGTAGTTCAATGAATTTAACTCTGAGGGCCGCTGTTGGTCAGTGTGTTTCAGTTTTAGAGCATATTTGCAGCAGTACCTCCCCCATCATCTCGGTATATGAGAGAGAGAAAGAGCCGCACGCATAGCGCACAGTCCGGGTTACAGAGAACACTAAGCACCGAGACTACGAGCTGAGATTCTTTTGTTCTGGAGATACAGATTAATGGTAGAACATTTTGTTATTTTCTCGATTTACATCTGAAGGAAATATACTATTCTCATAACGGATTATATGGCGCTTGTTGTTTCATGTTGAAGGGAAAATGTCTGACAGAACAATGACACGGCAAGTACTGTTGTTTATCTCCGTCCTCTCTCTCAGTTCAGTGCACGGGCAGGTCAGTTACTCCATTCCGGAGGAAATGGCGAAAGGCTCTTTAGTTGGTAACATAGCGCAGGATTTAGGTTTAGATATCAAAAGACTGAAATCAGGTAAAGCTCGTATTTATACTGGAGACAGCACAGAGTACATCGAGCTGAATAAAGAAAGGGGAGTTCTCCTCATCAAAGACAGAATAGACCGTGAAGCTCTCTGCGGACAGACGACGCCTTGCGCCCTACATTTTCAGATTATTCTGGAGAACCCGATGGAATTGTATAGTATTACCGTTGAAATAACAGACATTAATGATAATGCGCCCAGTTTCGAAAAAAATGAAATGAAATTCAAAATCAGTGAGTCTGCTGTGACAGGGGCTAAATTCTTATTAGAGAGGGCAATGGATTCTGATGTTGGCGTTAACGGCCTACAGAGCTATTCCCTTACGCAAACCGACCATTTTGCCCTACAACTAAAAGATCAGCTAGATGGAGGGAAAATGGTTGAAATGGTTTTACAGAAGCCTCTCGATCGAGAAAAAGAGGAGGAGATTTCCCTTGTATTAACAGCTACGGATGGGGGCGATTCTCAGATGTCTGGGACTGCACAGATCCATATCACTGTGCTGGACGCCAATGACAATGCCCCCGTCTTTACACAGCCAATATACAAGGCTACCATTACTGAGAATGCCCCTAAAGGATCAGTTGTAGCTGCAGTAAGCGCTTTTGACGCTGATAAAGGCACACATTCTAAGATAACATATTCAATTTCAAACACAATTGCTGATGTGCGAGACATTTTTGAAATAAATGAATTCGACGGACATTTGAAAGTAAAAGAAAATGTTGATTATGAAAAGGCCCGTCACTATCAGATACATGTTCAGGCCAGTGATGACGGTGGGCTGACTGATTCGTGTAAAATAATTCTGGACGTCATTGATATAAACGATAACAAACCAGCTATTCATATTATGTCCAAGACTAATGTCATAACAGAAGATTCTAAACCCGGGACTGTAGTAACTATGATTAATGTACAAGACCCAGACTCAGGTGAAAATGGTCAAGTCCAGTGTTCGATAACCGATAATATTCCATTTACAATTAAATCAACGACGAATAATTTCTTTACTGTAGTAACAGACAGTGACTTGGACCGAGAGAGAGCCTCTGAGTATAACATCAGTGTGAAGTGCTCTGATGAGGGAGTGCCCTCGCTCTCCAGCAGCGTCACTCTCACCTTACAGATATCAGATGTGAATGACAACGCGCCGGTCTTTGAGAGGAGGTCATATGAGGCCTACATTATAGAAAACAACACACCGGGCCTCTCTATATTCACAGTGAAAGCCAGAGACGCTGACTGGAACCAGAATGCCCGTGTGTCTTACATACTGGAGGACTCCTCGGTTAACGGAGTGCCCGTCTCATCATATGTGTCCGTTAGTGCTGATAGTGGAGTCATCCATTCAGTGCGCTCTTTTGACTACGAGCAGATCAAAGATTTACAGTTCTGCGTCAAAGCGCAGGATGGAGGCACTCCTCCTCTCAGTACCAATGTGACTGTGAAAATAATGATTCAGGACCAGAACGACAACGCGCCTCAGGTTCTGTACCCAGTCCAGACTAGTAACTCTCTGGTGGCTGAAATGGTGCCTCGTTCAGCAGATGTGGGCTATCTTGTCACTAAAGTGGTGGCTGTTGATGTGGACTCTGGACAGAATGCCTGGCTCTCCTATAAACTGCAGAAAGCGACAGACAGGGCGCTGTTTGAAGTGGGCTTACAGAATGGAGAAATAAGAACTACTCGCCAAGTCACTGATAAAGATGCTGTGAAACAAAGGCTCACTGTTGTAGTGGAGGACAACGGGCAGCCCTCTCGTTCAGCTACAGTCAATGTTAACGTGGCGGTGGCGGACAGCTTGCCTGAAGTGCTCTCGGAGTTCACTGACTTTACGCACGACAAGGACTACAATGACAACCTGACTTTTTACTTAGTCTTGGCTTTGGCTGTAGTCTCATTTCTCTTTATTGCATCCATCATAGCCATACTGTCAGTGAAATGCTACAGATGGAGACGTGAGCAAATGTTTTACAAATCCAATGGGAATCTCCCAGTTATTCCATACTACCCGCCCCTTTACGCAGACGTGGGAAGCACAGGAACTCTGAGACAGGTGTATAATTACGATGTGTGTGGAACGACTGACTCCAGAAAGAGTGATATGAAGTACGTCAGACCTTACAGTCAGAGCATCATTAGTCTGGACGGAACACAGACACTCCCCCACGCGCAGAGGGACACACTGATCAATGACGATTCAGACAGTCAGGTAAGCATGAAAAATCGTCTCACATAATCTCAGAATAATTATGACGTCACCGTTTTTGGTGTCATGACCTTATACTGACACCACCTTATTCTTATTTTAATATTAACTATCGTTATTTTGCAAGTGTTGCATATGTTTTCTTCTGTCCAACACTGAAAGGTTGGCTTCACTCTTGAATTTCTGAAAGGTGTTTCCTGTGGCCTTTACTTCTGACTGATTTGTGATTTCACACCATGCGTAATGGCCCAATTGTAACCATCAGCTATATACTGTACGCCAAATAACCATCAGTTGATGTGTTGTGCTTCACAGCTAATTTATAAAGGAAAATGGTCAATGTCATCATACCTTGCGTATAGTGTGTTTACTACTAGGTATTGGAGTTTGGATATGCTTAGGTTTTACGCATGGTTGGAGACCACAAGTGTTTTCAATATTCTGTGTGTAGTTTACACGTATGAACTCGGAGGGCCGCTGTTGGTCAGCGTGTTGCCGTTTTAGAGCAGATTTGCAGCAGTACCTCCCCCATCTTCTCGGTATATTAGAGAGGGGAATAGCCGCACGCAGAGCGCACAGTCCGAGTTACAGAGAACACTAAGCACAGAGACGCCGAGCTGAGATTCTTTTGTTCCAAAGTTCTGGATTTTTGGCATATCTTCCTTACATTTCTTGCACTGAAACAAATGGAATATTACATATTTCTAAACGGACTGTAGCGTGAGGTGTTTTATATCCCAGAGAAAATGTCAGACAGAACAATGACACGGCAAGTACTGTTGTTTATCTCCGTTCTCTCTCTCAGTTCAGTGCACGGGCAGGTCAGTTACTCAATTCCCGAGGAAATGGAGAAAGGCTCTTTAGTCGGTAACATAGCGCAGGATTTGGGTTTAGATATCAAAAGACTGAAATCAGGTAAAGCTCGTATTTATACTGGAGACAGCGCAGAGTACATCGAGCTGAATAAAGAAAGGGGAGTTCTTCTCATTAAAGACAGAATAGACCGTGAAGCGCTTTGTGAACAGACAACGCCTTGTGCACTGCATTTCCAAATTACTTTAGAAAACCCGATGGAATTATACCCGGTAACTGTAGAGATTACAGATATAAACGACAACGCTCCCACTTTTCAAAAGACTGAGCGACGATTGGAAATCAGCGAGTCAGCTGTGACTGGATCCAAATTTATGTTAGAGAAAGCAGTGGATCCCGACATTGATTTAAATGGCCTCCAAAGCTACTCACTGAAACACGCTGATAATTTTGTTCTGAAATTGCATAGTCAGGCAGACGGAAGTAAAAAGGTTGAGATGGTTTTACAGAAACCTCTAGACCGAGAGAAACAGGAGCATATGTCTCTGTTGTTAACAGCTTTGGATGGAGGGGAGCCTCTGCTATCAGGGACAATGCAGATACACGTCACAGTGCTGGATGCAAACGACAATGCGCCCGTTTTTACCAAACCAGTGTATAAGGCAACAATAACTGAGAATTCACAAAAAGGAACGTTTGTCACGACAGTTAGTGCGTCTGATGCAGATAAAGGAACAAATGGAGAAGTGTCTTACGTGATTGCAAATAGCATGAACCGTCTTTCAACGTTATTCCACATAAATGAAGATGGTGATTTGATATTAGACGGCCAAGTTGATTATGAAAAAGCCAGAAGTTATCAGATTGATATAGAAGCCATAGATAATGGTGGTCTCTCGGACTCAAGTAAAATAATCATTGATGTTAGTGACGTGAATGATAATAGTCCTCTAATCAATTTGATTTCCAAATCCGGTATAATACCAGAGGATTCCCGTCCTAACACAGTAATAGCAATGATGAGCGTGAACGACCCTGATTCTGAGAGTAATGGTAAAGTTAACTGTGGCATAAATGAGAACATCCCTTTCACCATTAAATCTACATCTAATGGATTCTATAGTCTAGTAACTGATAGTGGCTTGGACCGAGAGGAAGCCTCGGAGTATAACATCAGTGTGACGTGCTCTGATGAGGGAGTGCCCTCGCTCTCCAGCAGCGTCACTCTCACCTTACAGATATCAGATGTGAATGACAACGCGCCTGTCTTTGAGAGGAGCTCATATGAAGCCTACATTATAGAAAACAACACACCGGGCCTCTCTATATTCACAGTGAAAGCCAGAGACGCTGACTGGAACCAGAATGCCCGTGTGTCTTACATACTGGAGGATTCATCGGTTAACGGAGTGCCGGTCTCATCATATGTGTCTGTTAGTGCTGATAGTGGAGACATCCATTCAGTGCGCTCTTTTGACTACGAGCAGATCAGGGATTTCAAATTCCGTGTAAAAGCGCAGGATGGAGGCACTCCTCCTCTCAGTAGCAATGTGACTGTGAAAATGATGATCGAGGACCAGAACGACAACGCGCCTCAGGTTCTGTACCCAGTCCAGACTAGCAGCTCTCTGGTGGCTGAAATGGTGCCTCGTTCAGCAGATGTGGGCTATCTTGTCACTAAAGTGGTGGCTGTTGATGTGGACTCTGGACAGAATGCCTGGCTCTCCTATAAACTGCAGAAAGCGACAGACAGGGCGCTGTTTGAAGTGGGCTTACAGAATGGAGAAATAAGAACTATACGCCAAGTCAATGATAAAGATGTTGTGAAACAAAGGCTCACTGTTGTAGTGGAGGACAACGGGCAGCCCTCTCGTTCAGCTACAGTCAATGTTAACGTGGCGGTGGCGGACAGCTTCCCTGAAGTGCTCTCGGAGTTCACTGACTTTACGCACGACAAGGACTACAATGACAACCTGACTTTTTACTTAGTCTTGGCTTTGGCTGTAGTCTCATTTCTGTTCATCACATGTTTAGTGGTTATTATATCAGTGAAAATATACAGATGGAGACAGTCTCGCGTCCTCTATCATTCCAATCTCCCTGTTATTCCGTATTATCCACCGCGTTACGCAGACACTTTGGGGACAGGAACTCTACAGCACGTGTACAATTACGAGGTGTGCAGGACGACTGACTCCAGAAAGAGTGACTCTCAGTTCGCCAGACCCTGTAGTCAGAACGTACTGATAATGGACCCCAGTTCTACAGGGACGATGCAGCGGATGCAGAGTGAAAATAACATCCTGGATGAACCAGACTTCCCATTAGAGGTTTGTTATATTTGAATCATTCATTTTCTCCTAAAAATATATTTGTATGGGTAGTGCATTTAACTGTGTAACATCGAGTCTTTAAATGTGTTAACTTTCCATGTTCAGAATGCGATACATTTTACCAATTTCGTCAATTCAGAACCAATGACATGGTCAGCGGCTTTTTTACAGAGCACCCGTAACGGAATAAAGCGTGAATCATCGTTGTCAAGATCATGATGACTTTTTGATTGAATAAATAAATTCATAAGTCTATATCAGTATTTGCATATTTGTATGGAAAGCGCACTGCCATACATCAGAATTTTAGAAGCGTGTGTTCTGTCGTGATGTAGGCTATATTAAGGCAACGTGTGTCTTGTTTCAGATTACCTGTCAACATCCTGTGGCATCTACGTTTACAATTGTCCTAGATGTGTTGATATATCTTATGTTGGGTATAGCATGGTAGAGCTAATGTTTTTTCTTTTGAGACTTAAACCTTCCCAAATATGTTGGAATATGTTTATTTTTTAAGTTTCTGTTGTTTGGTAGATTGAACTCAGAGGGACGCTGTTGGTCAGTGTGTTGCAGTTTTAGAGCAGATTTGCAGCAGTACCTCCCCCATCATGTCGATATATTAGAGAGAGAAAGAGCCGCACGCAGAGCGCACATTCCGGGTTACAGAGAACACTAAACACCGAGCTGAGATTCCTTTGTTCCGTGGGTACGGATTATTGACAGAACATTTAAAAAAATTCTGGATATTAATTTGACGGAATTTAGCAAATTACTGAACGGATTCTATGGTGTTTGTTGTGTCATGGCGCAGGGGAAGATGTCGGACAGAACAATGACACGGCAAGTACTGTTGTTAATCTCCGTCCTCTCTCTCAGTTCAGTGCACGGGCAGGTCAGTTACTCCATTCCCGAGGAAATGGCGAAAGGCTCTTTAGTCGGTAACATAGCGCAGGATTTGGGTTTAGATATCAAACGATTGAAATCGGGTAAAGCTCGAATACACGTTGGAAATAGCGCAGAGTACATCGAGTTGGATAAAGACAGTGGAGTTCTTCTTATCAAAGAGATAATAGACCGTGAAGCACTCTGTAGACAGACAACGCCTTGCGCACTGCATTTTCAAATTATTCTGGAGAATCCAATAGAATTTTATCGCGTCACAATTGAGATTATCGATATCAATGATAATGCTCCTGTTTTCCAAAAAGATTCAATGAAATTCGAAATAAGTGAGTCAGCTGTGACTGGAGCTAAATTTGTGCTGGAGAGAGCTTTTGATTCTGATATAGGAGCAAATGGACTCCAAAGCTACTCTCTTAATCCAACTGATAATTTCAGTCTAAAATTACATGGTCAAACTGACGGTAGCAAAAAGGTAGAGATGGTTTTACAGAAGCCTTTAGATCGAGAGAAACAGGAGCAGATATCTTTAGTGTTAACTGCCCTCGATGGAGGAGACCCTCAGATGTCTGGAACAGTGCAGATTCACGTCAATGTGTTGGATGCAAACGACAATGCTCCGGTCTTTACACAGGCAGTATATACGGCGAGTGTTGTAGAGAACTCACAGAAGGGCACTTTATTAACCATAGTTAGTGCCACCGACATAGATCATGGATCTTATGGTCTAGTCACATATTCTATATCAAGCAGCACAATTGGTATTTTGGACCTATTTGAAATAGACGAGAGTAATGGCGAAGTGCGTTTGATAGGCAAGGTCGACTATGAAAGCGATAAACATTATCAGATTGACTTAGAAGCAAAAGATAAAGGAGGTCTTTCTGATTCCAGTAAATTAGTTGTCGACATTGTGGACGTCAACGACAACAGCCCTTTGATTGATATGATGTCCACTTCTAAATCAATACCAGAAAATGCCCCTTCTCAGACAGTCATAGCTGTAATGAGCGTCCACGACCCAGACTCTGATAATAACGGAGTGGTGAATTGTGTTTTAACTCAAAATATTCCCTTTACCATTAAATCTACATCCAATGGCTTCTATAGTCTAGTAACAGACAGTGAATTGGACCGAGAGGGAGCATTTGAATATAATATCATTGTGATGTGCTCTGATGAGGGAGTGCCCTCGCTCTCCAGCAGCGTCACTCTCACCTTACAGATATCAGATGTGAATGACAACGCGCCTGTCTTTGAGAGGAGCTCATATGAGGCCTACATTATAGAAAACAACACACCGAGACTCTCTATATTCACAGTGAAAGCCAGAGACGCTGACTGGAACCAGAATGCCCGTGTTTCTTACATACTGGAGGACTCCTCGGTTAACGGAGTCCCTGTTTCCTCATATGTGTCCGTTAGTGCTGATAGTGGAGTCATCCAAACAGTGCGCTCTTTTGACTATGAGCAAATCAAGGATTTCCAGTTCCTCGTAAAAGCGCAGGATGGAGGCTCCCCTCCTCTCAGTAGCAATGTGACTGTGAAAATAATGATCCAGGACCAGAACGACAACGCACCTCAGGTTCTGTACCCAGTCCAGACTAGCAGCGCTCTGGTGGCTGAAATGGTGCCTCGTTCTGCAGATGTGGGATATCTTGTCACTAAAGTGGTGGCTGTTGATGTGGACTCTGGACAGAATGCCTGGCTCTCGTATAAACTGCAGAAAGCGACAGACAGGGCGCTGTTTGAAGTGGGCTTACAGAATGGAGAAATAAGAACTATACGCCAAGTCACTGATAAAGATGTTGTGAAACAAAGGCTCACTGTTGTAGTGGAGGACAACGGGCAGCCCTCTCGTTCAGCTACAGTCAATGTTAACGTGGCGGTGGCGGACGGCTTCCCTGAAGGGCTCTCGGAGTTCACTGACTTTACGCACGACAAGGACTACAATGACAACCTGACTTTTTACTTAGTCTTGGCTTTGGCTGTAGTCTCCTTCTTCTTTATCGCATCCATCATAGCCATACTGTCAGTGAAATGCCACAGATGGAGACGCGAGCAAATGTTTTACAAATCCAATGGGAATCTCCCAGTTATTCCATACTACCCGCCCCTTTACGCAGACGTGGGAAGCACAGGAACTCTGAGACAGGTGTATAATTACGATGTGTGTGGAACGACTGACTCCAGAAAGAGTGATATGAAATACGTCAGACCTTACAGTCAGAGCATCATTAGTCTGGACGGAACACAGACACTCCCCCACGCGCAGAGGGACAAACGGATCAATGAGGATGGGGAAAGCCAGGTGAGACAATGTGGCTACATCATCCGCATATTTGGTTTTCAAGAGCTGTAGTTTGGGTTATAAATCTCGTTCGATTTCAAAGCAAGGTTATACATTTCATGTGCTGTTACCATTTCATCAGATGTTTCTTAGCCTATTAAACCAGACAGTATCAAACAAAACTTATGGTATTGGGTTTTGACGTTTGCAGGGGTTTGAACATTTCACATTTGATCATTTCATATCTGCCTCATAAATACAATCTCAAACATCGTGGACAACGTATGGCAACCTAATATTTGTGCAGATATTTGTGCAATTTCTGTTCAGGGCTCTAAGGGCCGCTGTTGGTTAGTGTCAGGATATATATGTCTCAGACTGTAGACCCTCCCTCTCTTCTTGGCGTCACAAGCTGCGCAGCGGACTCTACTTCCATATCATCAGAACTAGTCTCATAAAAGAGCCCACACAATCGTTGGGACGTTTTGGTGACGCAATATTCATTATTGTCTAGCCATTAGTATTTGTATTGTTTTTTTTCTCGGGCTGTGTAGTCTGAAGATGGACAATCGTTGTTGTCATGGCGCAGGGAGGATCAGCTCGCGGATATGGACATGGAAGACATGGGTCATGCTGTTTGTCTGTCTCTGTGGCGCAAGGGTAGCGCGAGCCCAGGTCCGTTATTCCATCCCGGAGGAGATGGCGAAGGGCTCACTCGTGGGGAATATCGTACAGGATCTGGGCTTGGATGTAAAAAGGTTGAAATCTGGTCGAGCGCGGATCTTTACTGAGGACAGCAGTGAGTGCATCGGTCTGAATGCTGATAAAGGAACGCTTGTGGTGAAAGAAAGGATAGACAGAGAGGAGCTGTGCGGCCAAGTCTCTCCCTGCTCTCTGCATTTTCAGATCATCGTTGAAAATCCGATGGAGCTCTATCGAATTGATGTGGAAATATTAGACATTAACGACAATGCTCCTGCTTTTGCTAAAAAGGAAATGAATTTCCAAATAAGTGAATCTGCGGCTCCTGGGGCTCGGTTTTCACTCGACGGTGCAAAAGATCCCGATGTGGCTCTAAATACTCTCCAAACATACAAACTAAATCCTACAGATCATTTTCAATTGAATACCCTATCTCGCTCTGATGGAACGAAATACGTCGAAATGGTTCTGCAGAGCGCACTTGATAGGGAAAAACAGGAAGAGCATAAACTAATCTTAACTGCTTATGATGGCGGCAGCCCCCAGAAATCTGGCTCCGTCAAAATCAATGTTATTGTCTTAGATGCAAACGACAATGCCCCTGTATTTGGCCAGTCACTGTATAGGGTGGTCGTTGCAGAAAATGCGTCAAAGGGCACGATTGTCTTGTCAGTGAGCGCCACTGATGCAGACCAGGAAACAAATGGAGAGGTGATGTATTCCTTTTCTCAAAATACAGATAGCGCTTCAGTTCTATTCAATATAGACGCCCATACTGGTGAGATTACCATAAGTGGTCTGTTAGATTTCGAAAAAGTTAGGCATTATGAACTAGATGTAGAGGCGACAGACAACGGGGGGTTAACAGATACTAGTAAAGTGCTTATTGAAATGACTGACGTAAACGACAATGCACCCGTGATTAGCATAATTTCATTCTCCAACCCTATTCCCGAGGACTCTGCCCCGGAGACGGTCATAGCCATGCTCAATATCAAAGATTTAGACTCAGGTAAAAACGGTCAGGTGAAGTGTTCTATTAGTCCAGATTTACCTTTCCGCATCAAGTCATCCTCTTCTAATTTCTACAGTTTGGTGTCAGACCAGGCGTTGGACCGTGAAACTGTGTCTGAATATAACATAACAATAACAGCCACAGATGAAGGGTCGCCATCTTTTTCCACTGATAAGACAGTAACACTGAAAATATCAGATGTGAATGACAACGCCCCCCTGTTTACACGACAATCATACACAGCTTACGTTATTGAGAATAACTTACCTGGAATGTCAATATTTTCAGTCAAGGCCCGCGACAAAGACTCTGGCAACAACGCGCGTATTTCATATTTGCTGGATGATAATCAAGTGAATGGAGTGTCTGCGTCTGCGTACATTTCAGTAAATGCAGAGAGTGGGGCGATTCTTGCTGTCCGTTCTTTCGACTATGAGCAAATAAAAGAGTTCCAAATTCGGGTCAAAGCGCAGGATGGAGGCTCCCCTCCTCTCAGTAGCAATGTGACTGTGAAAATAATGATTCAGGACCAGAATGACAACGCGCCTCAGGTTCTGTACCCAGTCCAGACTAGCAACTATCTGGTGGCTGAAATGGTGCCTCGTTCAGCAGATGTGGGCTATCTTGTCACTAAAGTGGTGGCTGTTGATGTGGACTCTGGACAGAATGCCTGGCTCTCGTATACACTGCAGAAAGCCACTGACAGGGCTCTGTTTGAAGTGGGCTTACAGAATGGAGAAATAAGAACTATACGCCAAGTCAATGATAAAGATGCTGTGAAACAAAGGCTCACTGTTGTAGTGGAGGACAACGGGCAGCCCTCTCGTTCAGCTACAGTCAATGTTAACGTGGCGGTGGCGGACAGCTTCCCTGAAGTGCTCTCGGATTTTACTGACGTTAAGTACGACAAGGACTACAATGACAACCTGACTTTTTACTTAGTCTTGGCTTTGGCTGTAGTCTCATTTTTCTTTATCGTATCCATCATAGCCATACTGTCAGTGAAATGCTACAGATGGAGACGTGAGCAAATGTTTTACAAATCCAATGGGAATCTCCCAGTCATTCCGTATTACCCGCCCCTTTACGCAGACGTGGGAAGCACAGGAACTCTGAGACAGGTGTATAATTACGATGTGTGTGGAACGACTGACTCCAGAAAGAGTGATATGAAATACGTCAGACCTTACAGTCAGAGCATCATTAGTCTGGACGGAACACAGACACTCCCCCACGCGCAGAGAGACAAACTGATCATTGACGATTCAGACAGTCAGGTAAGCATGAATTATCGATTGGAACCTATATAATTACCTTGTAACAAGCTAGAACAAGTAATTAGGCCGTACATACCAAGTACTTACCAATTTGACACTGACCTTTTTTGTCTTAGCTTTAGCAGTGGTACATGCTATGTACCTGTCATCAGGCAATCACATTCCTATATACTCATTCTGGAATAATGCCTATGTAATTAATATAGGTTATAGTGTTGCCAAAGACTGACCCTGTGAAACACAGCAGCGCACCTGTACGAAATAATCTCATGGAATAAATTCAGGGACATAGAGAGCAGTGCTGCTGGAGGCCATAGAGAAACACAAAGGAAGGGTTATACTGGGCTGGACTGGTCTGGGCTGGACTAGAAGAGACTGGACTGGACTAGGGCCTGCAGATGTTTTTTTCTCTCTCACACACACACACTGCACTATTTTTACCACCGACCTAATTTCCTCTCTCTCATACGCTGCTGTTACTGTATATTCCTGACTTTGAACCGTGTACATACAGAGAGCGAGAGATGGAGAGATGAGAGAGAGAGAGAGGAGAGGAGATTGAGGAGTGGTAGAAATGAGAGAGGAATCGGACTGAAAGAGGTGGGAAATGTGTTGGAGAGAAGGATTGAGGATGGGGAGAGGCAGTAGCAGGGAGCCAGAGAGAGGGAGGGTGTGGGGGAGGGGAAGATATGTGTTGTAGCTGGCCTCTTCCACCGTTCATGCGCAGCAGCACTGCGTTAGTGATGCACGGCAGCCATTTTGCACCACAAGCTACAGTGTTTGCAGTGGAATAGGCTCCTCATAACAACTATAAATAATTGAGTGTGGATATAAATGAGGCAGGGCTCGATACAGGGAAAGATAGATGCAGGGAAAGATTGATACAGGGAAAGATAGAGGGAGGGAGAAAGAAAATGACAGTATATGACATCCAGCCAAAAAGATGAGAGGAATCCGTTTTTCTGCTGAAAGGAGAGAGAGAGCGAGAGAGATACAGAGAGAGAAAGTTGAGTAAACTACTGTGTTGAAATGAGAGAGAGACAGAGACAGAGAGACAGATGAGTAAACTACTGTGTTCAAACGAGAGAGAGGGACAGAGAGACAGAGGAGTAAACTACTGTGCTGAAAGGAGAGAGAGGGACAGATGAGTAAATTACTGTGCTGAAAGGAGAGAGAGGGACAGATGAGTAAATTACTGTGCTGAAGGGAGAGAGAGAGAGACAGATGAGTAAACTGTGCTAGATTCCTCTATAGGATGCTAGTATAGTGACATGTTGTTTGTATCAATCCCTCTTTCTCCTCCCTCACCACAGAGATCATAAAGGGGTCATTAGAGCTCCGTGGCCCGCAGGCCTCCATGTTTACTGGGCAATACACACACAGGGAGGAAATGCCCTCCATATGGCTCTCACATGCAGCCCATAATACTAATCCCACACACCAGGCCACTGCCACACACAGGAAGTGACCAGGCCAACCAATTGGAAACACTCTTTTCACGGCACTTCGATACTGAAGGGACTTTTTCATAGCAGGTTAGGAGAATTAACGTAGCAGGTTAGGAGACTAAGGTTAAGATTATGGACAGGGGTTAGGGTTAGCAAAAATGCTCTCCTAACCTGTCATGAAAATCACTTGTATCGAAGTGGCGTGAAAAGAGTGTGTCCTGCCAACTGATTGGTTACCTCATCAAATAGGGGATGGTCACACTCTTTTTCACAACGTGGTGATCTTATTGTATGTCAATGTTGTTACATTCTTTAGTAGGTGGTCATAATGCTGGCTTTATTGTTTGGGGGGACATAGTATGTAATGCTAGAGGTGGTGTAGTTTCAGTGGGTGTCTGTAGATGGAGGGTGTGGCCCTGGCATAGACAACAGGCTGTCTGTTTGTGTACATACTGCACAGGCATGCTGTATGTGCTTGTGTTGAATGTTTCTGTGTAGAAGAGTAGCACATGCCTCTCATAAACATCTGACATGACATAACAACGCATGAAGTTTTCTGTCCCTCTGGAAACAGTCTATCATCATTATCACTCCACATCTGTGTTCGCTTTACCTGTTTAAAATGCTTTTTAACCACTAAATCCTGGTTCTCAGGCTTGTCAGCGAGGAACGCTTTTACTATGGACCGTAAACCCTTGAACTCACTGCGTCTCTGTGGGGGTCAGATCCCACCGACCCATACACCCCTCAGTCTAGTCTTGAATGGTCCAGTCCAGTGTATAGAAGTGGATGGTGTGTGGGTGACACTTGGATGTGACTTCTGGGTTCTGGTTCAGATACCCACTTGGATGACCTTTGAACTGTAGAACAGTGGTTTGCTGACGTATGTCAAGGCTGTAGCCCTCTGGAGCAGAATTTAGCAGTCCCCTGCCTTGGCAGCCATTTTGGATCCCACCCTGAGCCTAGGCCCTGTAGTTTCTAGACCTTGTGACTGTCCACATTGATATGGGAAGAAACTGCTTTCCCACAGCTGTTGTTTATACTGTACTTCCTTCCTCACTGGCCCAGTCATCTGGTGACCAGCTGTTTCTCTACAGTGTGTTGCTCTGTCTGAAGATTAACGTTGGACTTTGAGCAGTGTATGAGCATGGTTGCTGTGTATGGTGATCAGGATGCATTGAGCTGTGTGTGTGTGCTGTGCGTTCGTGTGTACGTGCTTGCTTCTTATCTAGCCTTCCGGAAAGTGGGGTTAGAAGTTCTAATTCTCACATATCTGATTCCTCTGCTCCCCCTGCCCCACTACGATCCTTGATTAGATATCAGGGATGTCTGGACGATTTGTGAGTGACTTTATCCTCTCTCTCACACACCTGCACACACTCAAATATTCTGTTAAGGGGAGTTGAGGCAGCACTCACAGTTTATCAGCTCTATCCATAAGTCTGTGTGGTGACTGTGTGTGATCTGATGTAAGTAAAGAGAAGCGGGAACAGGGCGTGTACATTTTCTTTAATCATCCTTCCTTATGGAATCACTCCAACAGTAGGCTGTCATCTCAGTTCATGGTTTTGAGGATGGAGGCAACTCTGCTTCTACTGCCGTGTACCCCTGAATCTTATCATCTTCACCCTCAGTCTATTTCAGTCATGACAGTAAACCCCCAGGCTCTCAGCTGTGGTGATCTGATGTTCTGTTTTCTCTGGCCTGGTAGTAAGAGTGTCCTGTCTCCCTGCAGTGTCCTACAGCCCGACAGTCCTACAGGCCAAGGGGCACAGCCCTACAGTCTTACAGTCAATAGTCTACAGCCAAAGGTTCCTTTGCCTCTCTACATTCAATGGACAATAATTAGAATGAATGTTACGTACGTACTTTCAGTGTGCAGGCCTGAAGAGGCCTGAAGAGGCCTGAAGAGGCCTGAAGAGAAGCGAGGCAGTTTTGGCTCTGACGATGAGGCATATGTACTCTGTACACTGAGTCTCAGGTGCTCAAAGCAGTCATTGGCATGATGAGTATTCACCTGGCCTGGCCTGACCTGGCCTTTTGAGCAATGTGCAGGGAACTGGGCACATACATACATACAGTTGAAGTCGAAAGTTTACATACACTTAGGTTGGAGTCAATAAAATTCGTTTTTTCAATCACTCCACACATTTCTTGTTAACAAACTATAGTTTTGGCAAGTCGGTTAGGACATCTACTTTGTCACGACACAAGTCATTTTTCCAACAACTTTTTACAGACAGATTATTTCACTTATAATTTACTGTATCACAATTCCAGTGTGCCAGAGGTTTACATACACTAAGTTGACTGTGCCTTTAAACAGCTTGGAAAATTCCAGAAAATTATGTAATGGCTTTAGAAGCTTCTGATAGGCTGATTCACATCATTTGAGTCAATTGGAGGTTTACCTGTGGATGTATTTCAAGGCCTACCTTCAAACTCAGTGTCTCTTTGCTTGACATCATGGGAAAATCAAAAGAAATCAGCCAAGACCTCAGAAAAGAAATTGTAGACCTCCACAAGTCTGGTTCATCTTGGGAGCAATTTCCAAACGCCTGAAGGTACCACGTTCATCTGTACAAACAATAGTACGCAAGTATAAACACCATGGGACCACGCAGCCTTCATGCCGCTCGGGAAGGAGACGCGTTCTGTCTCCTAGAGATGAACGTACTTTGGTGCGAAAAGTGCAAATCAATCCCAGAACAACAGCAAAGGACCTTGTGAAGATGCTGGAGGAAACAGGTACAAAAGTATCTATATCCACAGTAAAACGAGTCCTATATCGATATAACCTGAAAGTCCGCTCCGCAAGGAAGAAGCCACTGCTCCAAAACCGCCATAAAAAAAGCCAGACTACGGTTTGCAACTGCACATGGGGACAAAGATTGTACTTTTTGGAGAAATGTCCTCTGGTCTGATGAAACAAAAATAGAACTGTTTGGCCATTATGAACATCATTATGTTTGCAGGAAAAACTGGAACACCATCTCAACCGTGAAGCACGGGGGTGGCAGCATCATATTGTGGGTGTGCTTTGCTGCAGGAGGGACTGGTGCACTTCACAAAATAGATGGCATCATGAGGTAGGAAAATGATGTGGATATATTGAAGCAACATCTTAAGACATCAGTCAGGAAGGTAAAGCTTGGTCGCAAATGGGTCTTCCAAATTGGCAATGACCCCAAGCATACACTTCCAAAATTGTGGCAAAATGGCTTAAGGACAACAAAGTCAAGGTATTTGAGTGGCCATCACAAAGCCTTGACCTCAATCCTATAGAAAATGTGTGGGCAGAACTGAAAAAGCGTGTGCGAGCAAGGATTTCTACAAACCTGACTCAGTTACACAAGCTCTGTCAGGAGGAATGGGCCAAGATTCACCCAACTTATTGTGGGAAGCTTGTGGAAGGCTACCCGAAACGTTTGACCCAAGTTAAACAATTTAAAGGCAATGCTACCGAATACTAATTGAGTGTATGTAAACTTCTGACACACTGGGAATGTGATGAAATTAATCAAATCTGAAATAAATAATTCTCTCTACTATTATTCTGACATTTCACATTCTTAAAATATAGTGGTGATCCTAACTGACCAAAGACAGGGGATTTTTACTACGATTAAATGTCAGGAATTGTGAAAAACTGAGTTTAAATGTGTGTTTGTAAACTTCCGACTTCAACTGTACATACACTAAGTGTTCAAAACATTAGGAACACCTGCTCTACACTTCAATCAGTGTAGATGAAGGGAAGGAGACGTGTTAAAGAAGGATTCTTAAGCCTTGAGACAATTGAGACATGGATTGTGTATGTGTGCCATTCAGAGGGTGAATGGGCAAGACAACATTTTGAAGTGCCTTTGAGCAGGGTATGGTAGTGGGTGCCAGGCGCACCGGTTTGAGTGTGAACTGAGTGCTTTCGACACCTTGTAGAGTCCATGCCCCGACGAATTGAGTCTGTTTTGAGAGCAAGAGGGGGGTGCAACTCAAGATTAGGAAGGTGTTCTTAATGTTTTGTATACTCAGTGTATATTAAGGACTACATTCACCTGCTTTATTACTCTTAGGTCCAGGTGCTCTTGTATGCCCCAGATGGAGTGTCTGTGTGGTGCGTTTCTATTGTTTTTTACACACTACTTGTTTGTGTGTGATATTTGTGTTACTGTTCCAGTACTGATGCCCAGTGAGTCTGGACTCGCTGCTCCTCTGGAAAGGATTACACCAGGGATTATACAGGCCAGTGTAACAGTAAGGCTCAGACAGAATTGTCTTGCATGTCACATACACACACTGTTACACGCCGTCTGAGTCACAGACATACACACAATACACACTCTGCGATGCACACACAAACACTAGGTGAATAGTCCTGAGGTATAGGGCATGTGTGTAGTTGTGTGTGACGCTGTTCTGATCTGTCAGGCTGGATAGACTCACTGCAGCCATGTTGCTGTGAGTCTGAGGCTGAGCCCTGACACAGCGGCAGGAAGAAAGAGTTAGTATGCACTAAATGGCTACTGTATGTAGTCAAAATGATTATTAATGTGATCACAATCACAATGATGGTTATTGTTAATAGTCTCAATGTCATTATTGTCATGATCATTACTAGTGATGATGTCTGTGGATAAAAGCAGTGGTGACAGTGATAATGATTTTGGGGATGGTTCAACATCAAAGGCCTGTTGGTGACCTGTTTCCTCTGTAAGGAATTACGGATTTGTTGGTCCTCTCCTCTTTCTTCCTGATCTCGTTGTTTCTCTGCTTCTCTCCCCTTCCCCTCTCCAGCTGCACCGTTCTGATTCAGTGAGTGTGAGAGAGCTGGAGGAGAGAGAGGAAGGGGGAGAGCGAGATCTCCTCTGCTCGTTCCAAAACATTTTGTACTGTGTCCATAAAACCTGACGCATTTGTTCGTCCAAAGTCACACCTGTGTTGTGTTTATCAGAAGAGCTCTTCTCCCTCTGGTCTCTTTATGTAACTGGTCAGTAGGTTACTGCTGCTGTCCACAAGCCTGTACATTCTTAACTTAGATTCGCTACTAATTAAATTGGTGCCTTGGTAAGTGATGAATGATCATAAGAGAGGACTGTACAGTGTGAGGAACCGTTTAGACACCCTGTCCCCCTTCCTTTCTCTCTCCTCTTCTCCCCTCCATTCTGTTTTTCTCCACTCTCAGGAAGAGAGGTGGGATGTGTTGCCGTAGCAACAAGCTAACTCACTGTCAGGACTGTACCATTGTGATGCCGTACACAGGGGGGCATCAGCAGATGCAGTGTCTGCTGTCTGATAGGAGACAGGCAGCTGTGGGCTTAAAGAGGGCAGACACACCCCTGTTTAGGACACAGAGGTGCTGTGTCCTTGGGCTCAGAGCTGGATTGGTGGGGGTGTGTGTGGGAGGTGGGGGGGTGCGTTGAAGGCTCTACCTCTCTTTCCGTAAGATGGACGCTGCCCTGCCCTGAATACCTTTCACTGTTTCACCTCCCTGTTGCTCTGACTGGGACTGTGAAAACGCTGTCTAAACTAAACACTCAAGCCTCTGTAGAGTTTGTTTCCTTTGATCACAGGCTATACATTGATTTTCTATTGACTGGTACATGTGCATTCTTGTGTGTGTGTGTACGCAGTGCAGATCGTGTATGTATCATAGGGGTTATCCATGTCTAACACACAGTACCACAAGCTCCCTAGGTACTCACTGCATCTGAAATGGCAGCCTATTCCCAATATAGTGCACTACTTTAGACCAGGTTCTCAAAGTAGTGCACGACATAGGGAATAGGGAGCCATATTGGACACACGCTCAGTCCTCTTTAAATGGTGCTATCAGCATCCTGGCTGGGACATGCAGAGGATGATCAACTCCACTGCTCACACTAAAGAGGGGCTGGGTCAATAAGGGTGTTGTATTTCTCTTTTATTAAGTCTTCTCCTCCCTAACCACCCTCTCAATTCAATCACATTTATTGGCATGGGAAACATGTGTTTTTTATTGCCAAAGCAAGTGAACTAGATAAAAAAAACTAAAGTGAAATAGACAATAGCAATTAACAGTAAACATTACACATTACAGAAGTTCCAAAAGAATAAAGACATTTCAGATATATTATGTCTATATACAGTGTTGTAACGATGTGCAAATAGTACAAAAGGGAAAATATGGGTTGTATTTAACAATGGTGTTTGTTTTTCACTGGTTGCCCTTTTCTTGTGACAACAGGTCGTAAATCTTGCTGCTGTGATTGCACACTGTGGTATTTCACCCAATAGATATGGGAGTTTATCAAAAAGGATTTGTTTTCAAATTCTTTGTGGGTCTGGGTAGTCTGAGGGAAATATATGTCTCTCTTGAGAGCCAGGTCTGCCTATGGCGACCTTTCTCAATAGAAACGCTATGCTCACTGAGTCTGGATATAGTCTCTCCTCCTTCCCTCTCCTCCAATCCCTCCATCCCTCTCCTCCATCCCTCTCCTCTCCTCCCATCCCTCCATCCCTATCCTCCATCCCTCCATCCCTCACCTCCATCCCTCTCCTCCCATCCCTCCATCCCTATCCTCCATCCCTCCATCCCTCACCTCCATCCCTCTCCTCTCCTACCTTCCCTCTCCTCCATCCCTCTCCTCCATCCCTCT
This sequence comes from Brachymystax lenok tsinlingensis, assembly GCA_030435695.1. Taxonomy (NCBI): domain Eukaryota; kingdom Metazoa; phylum Chordata; class Actinopteri; order Salmoniformes; family Salmonidae; genus Brachymystax; species Brachymystax lenok. Next base: position 16,577,831 of record CM059784.1, read on the forward strand.
CCTCTCCTCCCATCCCTCCATCCCTATCCTCCATCCCTCCATCCCTCACCTCCATCCCTCTCCTCTCCTACCTTCCCTCTCCTCCATCCCTCTCCTCCCATTAAGTTTTCCTTAATTTTGGGTCAGTCAGTGTGGTCAGGTATTCTGCCACTGTGTACACTCTGTTTAGGGCCAAGTAGCGTTCTAGATTGCTCAGTTTTTTTGTTGTTAATTCTTTCCAATGTGTCAAGTACAGTTGAAGTCGGAAGTTTACATACACCTCAGCCAAATACAAAAAACTTAGTTTTTCACAATTCCTAACATTTAATCCTAGTAAAAATTCCCTGTTTTAGGTCAGTTAGGATCACCACTTTATTTTAAGAATGTGAAATGTCAGAATAATAGTAGAGAGAATGATTTATTTCAGCTTTTGTTTCTTTCATCACATTCCCAATGGGTCAGAAGTTTACATACACTCAATTAGTATTTGGTAGCATTGCCTTTAAATTGTTTAACTTAGGTCAAACATTTCGGGTAGCCTTCCACAAGCTTCCCACAATAAGTTGGGTGAATTTTGGCCCATTCCTCCTGACAGAGCTGGTGTAACTGAGTCAGGTTTGTAGGCCTCCTTGCTCGCACCCGCTTTTTCAGTTCTGCTCACAAATTTTCTGTAGGATTGAGGTCAGGGCTTTGTGAAGGCCACTCCAATACCCTGACTTTGTTGTCTTTAAGCCATTTTGCCACAACTTTGGAAGTATGCTTGGGGTCATTGCCAATTTAGAAGATCCATTTGCTTTACCTTCCTGACTGATGTCTTGAGATGTTGCTTCAATATAACCACATCATTTCCCTCCTCATGATCTATTTTGTGAAGTGCACCAGTCCCTCCTGCAGCAAAGCACCCCCACAACATGATTCTGCTTCATGGTTGCGATGGTGTTCTTCGGCTTGCAAGCATCCACTTTTTTCCTCCAAACATAACGATGGTGATTATGGCCAAAAAGTTATATTTTAGTTTCATCAGACCAGAGGACATTTCTCCAAAAAGTACAATCTTTGTCCCATGTGCAGATGCACACCGTAGTCTGGCTTTTTTTATGGGGGTTTTGGAGCAGTGGCTTCTTCCTTGCGGAGCGGACTTTCAGGTTATATCGATATAGGACTCGTTTTACTGTGGATATAGATACTTTTGTACCTGTTTCCTCCAGCATCTTCACAAGGTCCTTTGCTGTTGTTCTGGGATTGATTTGCACTTTTCGCACCAAAGTACGTTCATCTCTAGGAGACAGAACGCGTCTCCTTCCTGAGCGGTATGACTGCTGCGTGGTCCCATGGTGTTTATACTTGCATACTATTGTTTGTACAGCCGAACGTGGTACCTTCAGGCGTTTGGAAATTGCTTCCAAGAATGAACCAGACTTGTGGAGGTCTACAATTTCTTTTCTGAGGTCTTGGCTGAGAGAGCCACTGAGTTTGAAGGTAGGCCTTTAATTAAAAACATCCACAGGTACACCTCCAATTGACTCAAATGATGTCAATTAGCCTATCAGAAGCTTCTAAAGCCATGACACCATTTTCTGGAATTTTACAAGCTGTTTAAAGGCACAGTCAACTTAGTGTATGCAAACTTCTGACCCACTGGAATTGTGACACAGTGAAATATAAGTGTAATAATCTGTCTGTAAACAATTGTTGGAAAAATGACTTGTGTCATGCACAAAGTAGATGTCCTAACCGACTTGCCAAAACGATGGTTTGTAAACAAGACATTTGTGGAGTGGTTGAAAAAAGAGTTTTAATGACTCCAAACTAAGTGTATGTAAACTTCCGACTTCAACTGTAATTCTATTTTTGTTTTCTCATTAAACTAATTGTGTTGCTGTCCTGGGTCTCTGTGGGGTCCGTTTGTGTTTGTGAACAGAGCCCCATGACCAGCTTGCTTAGGGGACTCTTCTCCAGCTTTATCTCTCTGTAGGTAATGGCTTTGTTATGGAAACTTTGGGAATCGCTTCCTTTTAGGTGGTTGTAGAATTTAACGGCCCTTTTCTGGATTTTGTTAATTAGTGAATATCGGCCTAATTCTGCTCTGAATGCATTATTTTGTGTTTTACATTGTACACAGAGGATATTTTTACAGAGTCTCATTTTGACGTTTATCCTATTTTGTTAATTCTTGGTTGGTGAGTGGACACCAGACCTCACAACCATAAAGGGCAATTGGGTCTATAACTGATTAAAGTATTTTTTGCCAGATCCTAATTGGTATGTGGAATTTTATGTTCCTTTTAGATGGCATAGAAGGCCCTTCTTGCCTTGTCTCTCAGCTCATTCACAGCTTTGTGGAAGTTACCTGTGGCGCTGTTAAGGCCGATATATGTATCGTTTTTTGTGTGCTCTAGGGCAACGGTGTCTAGATGGAATTTGTATTTGTGGTCATGGCAACTGGACCTTTTTTGGAACACCATTATTTACTGTCAGGGCCCAGGTCTGACAGAATCTGTGCTGAAGATCTAGGTGCTGCTGTAGGCCCTCCTTGGTTGGTGACGGAAGCACCAGATCATCAGTAGACATTTGACTTCACATTCTTGTGGGGATCTGTTCTCTCTCTTTCTCTTTCTCTTTCTCTCTCTCGCTCTCTCGCTCTCTCACGCTGTGTGTGTGTGTGTGTGTGTGTGTGTGTGTGTGTGTGTGTGTGTGTGTGTGTGTGTGTGTGTGTGTGTGTGTGTGTGTGTGTGTGTGTGTGTGTGTGTGTGTGTGTGTGTGTGTGTGTGTGTGTGTGTGTGTGAACAAAGAAGCACACCTTGCATATAGCAGACACATTAATTATTTGTATTGTTTTGATATTAGCCCACCTTTCTTTAGCACACACAAACAGTTCACATAGCAGATCGGCTCTGGGAACATCATAATTTGGCCAAATGTCACAGGTATCACAATGCATATCATCACTATCACCCAGTCTGGAGTCAAGCAAGGCTACATTGCCATTGTAAGGTGAACGGTAAGTATCAGGGATGTGTCTGTCCCAAGACACACTTTGTGTTCTAATCCATGTCTCTTTTGTCTCTCTGTTCTTCTCTTCCATGTCTCTCCTTTGCTGCTGTTGCTGACATTTCTTCTGTTACTCACCCGGCTCTCCAAATAAGGTAAGAAATACTTTAAGTTGGAAGGACTCCACCATCACAACTCACATACAGTACACACCTCCATGACCTTACTGACTGAAATGACCTTATAGAAACTGACAAAGTTAGACAACGAAGCACCTTTATGATCCGTGTATACAGTGGCACCGAGTGTTATTCCACCAATAGCTGGGAAGATGTATTGTATTTCATTTGCACATAATAAACTAAACATTGACATGCATTTCACAGTTCCAAACGAAGGAAAGGGACTGAATATAAGGCAGGAGCCTATCATTATATGGGTGGATGTTGTGTGGATACCAGATTCTATATGTTGGCAGATACGTTTGAATGCGTTGCAGTGTAGAGAGACCGTCTATGAGGACATATGGATAACAGTTAACTAAATCTCTATAGTGACTCCGTGTAGGCACTTCAGAACGAATCTGACAATTATCAGAGTATGATGGATGTTCAAACACGATACATATCCTTCGTTACTAAGTGTTTTTAGACGTAAGCATGTTGTGGCGTAGGTAGCCTACAATAACTGCTTTCGGCACCTGATTTGGCAGTGTATTTAAAACAATAGGTTTATAAAACAAAATGATTTGCTCGATCAAAATTATGTTATTGGAAAACATTTGGATTGTTTATTAAGGCAGAGCGTTTTTCTGTTTGAATCGAGAGAGAAGAGGAGGTTAGCAAGGGTATGTTGTTGTTGTGTTTTCGAAAGTCTTTGTTTGGGAAGGACTCAGACTGTGTCTGTGCAGCAGCCACCACGCGGTCGCCCACATTTCAGCAGCAGCGCGAGCTGGCCGCTTGTGTGGGGCTGTCCACCCGTGTGGTGCTGAAACGCGCTTCAGAGCTCAGTGGAAGCGCGTTCCCCCTCCCTCTCTCGCTCTCCCTACCTACCTCCGTCGTTCTGTCAAACCCGGATTATCTAATAGCAAAGCTGATATATTGTTTTCATATTTAGATGCATTCGTTGCAGTATTGTTATATGATGTAAACTACGGTTTGTGATTTGTATAATAATATAGCGTTTATTTTCACTGGAGGTTTTGCTTTTTTTTCCATTGCGGATATAAATAATTCCGTCAGATGCCAGTGTTGCTAGGCAGACTTTGAGGGATGACGTAATCGCGCAACCCTTTTATATCCAAGACCCGATTCGTGGTCGACCAAAAAAAGTGTGAAAAGAATATGTCCTAATCAAAATATTAGGGTGGTCTATTCAGCTCTCAGGTAATTAGTTAATGTCATGGAAATAGGCCAGTGAAGTGTGTGCGTGCGTGCGTTTGTGCGTGCGTGAGAGAGTGTGAGAGCGATCTCCGCCCCCCCTTCTCTTTTCATTTGCTCTACAGACCTCATGCAGATATTTTTAAGACGGCTCGTGGGTTGCTCTGATGACGTGCTCAGGCTGCGCTTGCTTTCTGTTACCACAGGACGGCAACGGAGAGCCGTTGTCTCCCACACAGACACCAGGAAGCACTGAGACCGTGGGGATACAGAGCATGATACCTTTTCATAACCACCACTTTACAGCCTATAATACTTCTTTTAACTCTGCAATGATTTATAGTACAGGTGTGAACATACTAGTATTCCATCTGTAATTAATTTATAACAATTTAATAAGAACATTTAGGTCTTTCACCAGCTGATAATGCTAATGATAATAGATAAATATCGGCTACTAATAGTGAGTAATAGAAATTGTATAGTAGCAGTACTACTAGTATTACACATGAAATGGAGTACTGTTTTTTTTTCTCATGTTGAATTGCTATGGTGCTTCATCGGTTTCCCACGTGCTGATATTTTCCCTGTAGCTATAAATGACAGCTAAATCCTGATTGGTAACTCATATTAGATGCTGTGCACCAATAGCGTGCAGACCTGTACAAAGAGATCGACTCCCTCCCTCCCCCCAGCCTCAGAACTGTAACCCTTCAATGCTCCGAGCTGGAGGAGAGAGAGGGATGCACATGGACAAAAAGTTTCGCCATCACTGTAAAATATGAGACACATTGTATTACTGATTGATTGTTACCACTCCTGCGAGAGGCCGGATGTTGGATGGCATAATATAAAGGGTTTGATGTGTTGTGGAACAATGTGGAATAGACTGGGTGTGTGGCAGGTGCTGCTATGGTGGCATCATGTCTTTCTCTTGTGGGTTACAATAGATGGACAGCCTCGCTACGTCATCCCGGAGGAACTGAAACAGGGCTCTATGGTAGGAAATCTCGTCTGTTCACAAGCTGATTCTCACCGCTGTAGACGGGGGGGATTCCGTGCGTTCAGGAACCAGGAACCTGAGATTAGTATTAGGGTGCTTGATATTAACGATAACGCACCACTGTTTGAGAGACAGCTTTATGAGGTTAACGAATATGTAGCTCATGTCACTGTGGTTTAACGCGTAAAAGCGACAGATCCAGGTGAAAGACGTCGAGTAGGTCTTTGTCGATCAAACGCCCGAATCAGGGGCAACATTATTTGAAATGCACCATTTATCTGGGGTAATTTTAGTAAACGGTGAACTAGATTATGAAAATACGTATTCACATATATTTGACGTTATTGCTAAAGACAAAGGCAACCCAGAGGCATTGTGGTGTTGAACTTAAAATAACCGACGTCAATGACAACATCCCAGAGATCCTTGTGACGTCTCTAAGTACTACTGTTCCGGAGGATTCGCACATCGGGACAGTGACAGCTTTGACAAGCGCTAAAAACCCAGATTCAGGAGACAATGGGAAGGTGAGGTTGGACGTCCCAAAGTCTCCATTCAAATTGAACCCGTCCGTATTCAAGCATTATGCACTGGTAACTAACGCACCTCTTGACAGTGCGCGTCACTCCCAGTATAGAGATCGGTGCTAGTGATTCAGGAAAAAAAAACTTTATCCAGCAAGAAAACAATCACTGTTGATGTGTTAGATGTGAATGACAATCTACCGCTATTCTCTCAGCCTTCCTACCCAGTGTATGTAAAAGACAATTACACACCGGGGAAAATATTATTTTCAATCTCCGTTGCTGATCCAGACCTGAGGGATAGTGCCAAGATCTCCTACTCCGTCCTAGACTCCGAAGTGCAGGACGTGTCTGTGTCCTATCGGTGCGCAAAGTCACACTATATAACCTACCTTTGGACTGTCCATAATATTTTTTTCACATCAATATAGACAGTGTATTATTGTTTAATGGAAAATACAGTCCTTCACTCTCGCGCGCGCGCTCTCTCTCTCTCTCTCTCTCTCTCTCGCGCTCTCTCTGTGTGCTGTGTCAGCTCTGGCTTTAAAAAGTCTGTGATTTTGGCCTCATTGGGTGTTAGAGATGCACGCTGTGCACCAATAGCATGCAGAACTGTTCAAAGAGATCTACTCCCTTCCCCTAGCCTCAGCACCGTAACCCTTACAATACTCTGAGCTGGAGGAGAGAGAGGGACGCAGTCACCCACACGGAGATACAACATCCTCTAAACACATCCTTATCGTGATACAAAATTAACGAAATAATGCCAAATGAAATATGTATTCTGGAGAGGTATTTTGATATGAAGCTCTTTGTTCTGTACAGAATTTAAGTGGGAATTGTGTTATAACGGATCAGGGATAACAAAGAGAATGGGATACCGAGACTGGAGATGGCTGGCTCTTTGGTGGCATCATTTCTTTCTCTTGTGGAGTACAATAGACGGACAGACTCGCTACACCATCCCAGAGGAACTGAAACAGGGCTCTGTGGTAGGAAATCTAGCCAAAGATCTGGGGTTGGGAGCATCTGAGATATTTGACCGTAAGCTGCGTGTCGCTTCTGAGGCTGGTAAGCAGTATTTCAGTGTGGATGCGGGGAAGGGCGACCTGATCGTCAATGAAAGAATAGATAGAGAGACTGTATGTGGACAAAGCGCCAGCTGCGTTTTACCTCTGCAGGTTGTCATTGAGAACCCGTTACAGTTGTATCGAATTGAGGTGGAAATACGAGACATAAATGATAATTCACCAAATTTTATAACAAAGGAACTCACGTTGAAAATAGCGGAATCTGTTGTTGTAGGCAGGCGATTTTCCTTGGAGAGCGCAGAGGACCCAGATGTGGGAAGTAACGCACTCAAGTATTACACTATTAGTAAAGACGAGTGCTTCAGTTTAAAGGTAAAAGACCTTAGTAATGGAAGAAAAGTCCCAGAGTTAGTATTAGAAAAGGCTCTAGACCGAGAGAAACAAGCTGTCCATCAGCTACTATTAACTGCAATAGATGGGGGGAGTCCTGTCAGATCCGGGACGTCACAGATAACTATTACAGTGCTTGATGTAAACGACAATTTTCCAGTATTTGAAAAGGCATTGTATAAGGTTTCCATAAACGAAAATAGTCCAAAAGGTACTTTTATGGTAAAACTTAAAGCGATAGACATAGACGATGGTCAGAATGGAGAGGTGAAGTATTCATTTGGAGAGCGCACCCCCAATGCTGTGCTTTCTATATTTGATATTGATTCAGACACAGGGGAGATGTTTTTGAAAGGAGAATTAGATTTTGAAAATGCTGCTACATATGAAATTGATATCAGTGCAAAAGATAACGGCACTCCGGAAATGGAGGGACAATGTAGTGTTCAGGTGGAGGTAGTTGACGTAAACGACAACCCTCCTGAAATAATTTTTACCTCCAAGCCGAGTCCGTTGCGCGAAGACGCACCCAGTGGCACAGTAGTGGCTTTGATCAGTGCCCGGGACCTAGACTCCGGGAATAATGGTAAAGTAACGTTACACCTCCCAAGAGACAATCCATTTAATATGAAACCGTCGTTTTCTAACAATTACGCACTGGTCACCAGTGGTGTTTTAGACCGAGAGAGCTTCTCAGAGTATAACATTGAGATAACAGCCACTGATTCGGGCTCCCCTCCCCTGATTACCAAGACAACTATACCTGTCAGTATCATTGATGTCAACGACAACTCCCCTAAATTCACTCAGTCTTCCTATGATGTCTATTTAAAAGAGAATGGACTACCAGGCTCCATGCTCTCCTCAGTATCTGCATCTGACCTGGATTTCGGGGATAATGCAAAGATCTCCTACTCCATCCTAGACTCCAAAGTGCAGGGCGTGTCTGTCTCCTCCTATGTGTATATGAACTCTGATAACGGCAGCATCTACAGCATGCACTCGTTTGACTATGAGACACTGAAGGTGTTTCAGATTCTGGTGCAGGCAAAGGACCACGGCTCTCCGTCTCTGAGCAGCAACACCACTGTCCATGTTTTTATCCTGGACCAGAACGACAATGCCCCCGCTGTTATTTACCCCTCCGCTTCCTTGGGCTCGCTCTCGCACCAGAAGATGCCCCGCTCCGCTAAAGCAGGCCACCTGGTTACTAAGGTAACGGCCGTGGACGCAGACTCGGGCCATAACGCCTGGATCTCGTATAAACTGGCGGAGGCCACAGACGCGTCTCTGTTCAGTGTCAACCCTTACACAGGGGAGGTGAGGACTAAACGTGCTGTGTCCGAGCAGGACGACTCCTCTCAGAGGCTGCTTATAGAGATAAAGGACGACGGGGAACCGGTCCAGTCTTCCACGGTCACAGTGGCCATACTGGTAGAGGACGGGCTCCAAGAACCCATCTTGGACCTCTGGCAGAAAGTGCCAGAACCCAGCAAGAAAAGCGGGAGAATCACCCTGTATTTGATCCTGTCTCTGGCCTCGGTGTCCATGCTGTCTCTGGTGACTTCTGTCATCTTAGTGGTCAAGTGCGTTAGAAACAGCAGGAGCAGCGGTAGTTGCTGCATGAGACTGGACGATTTGGACGGCTACAAGAACCCCAACAGAAACCTGCAGATCCAGCTCAACACTGACGGACCTATTAAGTACGTGGAGGTCCTGGGAGGGGACATGTTGTCTCAGAGTCAGTCCTTCAGGTCCTGTCTCTCTCCCATGTCAGACTTCAGTGATTTCACCTTTGTTAAGCCCAGCAGCACCACTGACTTTAAGGAGATGATCAACATCCTAGATACGTCTTTACCCGACAGCGCCTGGACCTTTGAGAGCCAGCAGGTGAGCAGTGAACTGTAGTTGATTGTGATGGTTATGATATTCGAATGTAGACTGTTTTGTGACGTATATTATTTTGTATTTCAACATTTACCAAATATCAACATGTTCTTCTGATAGTAGTTTCCTTTACAATTCTGAAATATAATGGTAGGTAAATTACTAAAGCCAGTAAATAAATAGTTGCTAACTGTGCTGTACAACTGAAGTCGGAGTGAAACTTAGAATTCAAGCAGTGTTTTGTCAATTCGAAATAATTTCACCATTGAACACAACAGCGCAATTGTTCAATCCTTTAGATATATCCACGTTAGGATTATTTACTATATGATTTTGCTATGATTTGGAAATAGCTGAATGATTTGACTCTGTTGGTTGTATTCCTCAGAGACAGTGTAATATATATTGCTACTGTCTGTAGTGGGTGTTGTGAGTGATTATGTTTCTATCTGACTGGTTTATAGAGTCTGAGGGTTTCAGCACCATGGACAGCGACATTCCCTCTGACTGAAGAGTGTTGGTTTTGTGGCCGCAGTGGCAAAGATAGGCTCATTCATAATTGCTGTAAGATATATCTTTTTCACATGTATTGCAGCTCAATCAATAGTTCATGTATAATAGTAAAACCAAGTGTTGCCTTCCTATGGGCTCTACTAGAATGGCAGTGTTTCGGATGATGTCTGTGCGTAATGAGAGAGAACATTTCTGATCATGATTTACACTTTAACGTATTTATATGATGATCATGGTTGTTTACACTTTAACCTATTCCGTTCTGTTGGCTATGGGCTGCCCTGTCCATAATAGATGTCACAACAATATAGATAGAAAGTATATCAAAAATAGTGAGTTGATCATAACTCTCTTTCTCTCTGTGTGTTGTGTCAGAGTGCTAATATGCAGCTCCTGGATGCAGCTGTGGCTTTAAGAGGTCTGTTCTGTTGGCCTCTCATTGGGTGTTAGAGATACACGCTGTGCACCAATAGTGTGCAGAACTGTACAAAGAGATCTATCCCCTTCCCCCAGCCTCAGCACCGTAACCCTTACAATACTCCGAGCTGGAGAAGAGAGAGGGATTTGCTTCCACAGACGGAAGGATAGTGTAATCTAAACATCAGTTTCTATAACAAAACTAATGGAAGATGCTAAATGGAATATACATTATGGAGAGATATTTTGATATGAAGCTCTTTGTTCTGGACAGTATTTAAGTGGGAATTGTGTTATAACGGATCAGAGATGACAAAGAGAATGGGATACCGAGACTGGAGATGGCTGGCTCTTTGGTGGCATCATTTCTTTCTCTTGTGGAGTACAATAGACGGACAGACTCGCTACACCATCCCGGAGGAACTGAAACAGGACTCTGTGGTAGGAAATCTAGCCAAAGATCTGGGTTTGGGACTACCTGATATTTTTGACCGTAAACTGCGTGTCGCCTCTGAGGCTGGTAAGCAGTACTTCAGTGTGGATACGGGGAAGGGCGAGCTGGTCGTCAATGAGATAATAGACAGAGATACTTTATGCGGACAAAGCGCCAGCTGCGTTTTACCTCTGCAGGTTGTCATTGAGAACCCGTTACAGTTGCATCGAATTGAGGTGGAAATACGAGACATCAATGACAATTCCCCTACTTTTCTCACAAAGGAGCAGGCTTTAAAAATTGCAGAATCTACTGTAGCGGGTGTGCGTTTTCCTTTGGAGAGCGCAGAGGACCCTGACGTGGGAAGCAACTCACTTAAATCCTATACCATCAGTAAAGACGACTGTTTTAGTTTAAAAGTGAAAGAGCTTCGTAATGGAAGAAAAGTCCCTGAACTGGTTTTAGAAAAACCACTTGACCGAGAGAAACAAGCTGTCCATCAGCTACTATTGACAGCACTAGATGGGGGGAGTCCAGTCCGATCCGGGACGTCACAGATAACAATCACAGTGCTTGATGTAAATGATAATATTCCCGTATTCGAAAAATCAGTGTATAAAGTTTCCATCAGCGAAAATAGCGCAAAAGGCACTTTCATGGTTAAACTTAAGGCAACGGATAAAGATGATGGTCAAAATGGTGAGGTAAAATATTCATTTGGTGAGCACACACCCGAGTCTGTACTTTCTACATTTGATATTGATACGGAAACAGGGAAGATGTTTTTGAAAGGTAAATTAGATTATGAAACTGCTGCAAACTATGAAATTGATATCACTGCTAAAGATAAAGGTATTCCGGAGATGGAAGGACACTGTAGTGTGCAGGTGGAAGTGTTTGACCTGAACGACAATTCTCCCGAAATCGTCCTCACCTCCCAACCGAGTCCGGTGCCAGAAGATGCGCCAAGTGGCACAGTCGTGGCTTTGATCAGCGCCCGGGACCTAGACTCCGGTAATAACGGTAAAGTTACGTTACAACTCCCGCGAGACTATAATTTTAGTCTGAAACCGTCCTTTTCTAATAATTATGCACTGGTCACCAGTGGTGTTTTAGACCGAGAGAGCTTCTCAGAGTATAACATTGAGATAACAGCCACTGATTCGGGCTCCCCTCCCCTGACTACCAAGAAAACTATACCTGTCAGTATCATTGATGTCAACGACAACCCCCCTAAATTCACTCAGTCCTCCTATGATGTCTATTTAAAAGAGAATGGACTACCAGGCTCCATGCTCTCCTCAGTATCTGCATCTGACCTGGATTTCGGGGATAATGCAAAGATCTCCTACTCCATCCTAGACTCCAAAGTGCAGGGCGTGTCTGTCTCCTCCTATGTGTATATGAACTCGGATAACGGCAGCATCTACAGCATGCACTCGTTTGACTATGAGACACTGAAGGTGTTTCAGATTCTGGTGCAGGCAAAGGACCACGGCTCTCCGTCTCTGAGCAGCAACACCACTGTGCATGTTTTTATCCTGGACCAGAACGACAATGCCCCCGCTGTTATTTACCCCTCCGCTGCCCTGGGCTCGCTCTCTCACCAGAAGATGCTCCGCTCCGCTAAAGCAGGCCACCTGGTTACTAAGGTAACGGCCGTGGACGCAGACTCGGGCCATAACGCCTGGATCTCGTATAAACTGGCGGAGGCCACAGACGCGTCTCTGTTCAGTGTCAACCCTTACACAGGGGAGGTGAGGACTAAACGCGCTGTGTCCGAGCAGGATGACTCCTCTCAGAGGCTGCTTATAGAGATAAAGGACGACGGGAACCGGTCCAGTCTTCCACGGTCACAGTGGCCATACTGGTAGAGGACGGCTCCAAGAACCCATCTTGGACCTCCGGCAGAAAGCGCCAGAGCCCAGCAAGAAAAGCGGAGAATCACCCTGTATTTGATCCTGTCTCTGGCCTCGGTGTCCATGCTGTTTCTGGTGACTTCTGTCATCTTAGTGGTCAAGTGCGTTAGAAACAGCAGGAGCAGCGGTAGTTGCTGCATGAGACTGGACGATTTGGACGGCTACAAGAACCCCAACAGAAACCTGCAGATCCAGCTCAACACTGACGGACCTATTAAGTACGTGGAGGTCCTGGGAGGGGACATGTTGTCTCAGAGTCAGTCCTTCAGGTCCTGTCTCTCTCCCATGTCAGACTTCAGTGATTTCACCTTCGTTAAGCCCAGCAGCACCACTGACTTTAAGGAGATGATCAACATCCTAGACGCGTCTTTACCCGACAGCGCCTGGACCTTTGAGAGCCAGCAGGTGAGCAGTGAACTGTAGTTGATTGTGACTATCATGATGTTCAAATGTAGACTGTTTAGTGACGTCATTAATAACCATAAGAAGAATATGTAACAAAATAACCTCCACTGTTGTCTTTCATTCGATAAATCATAGCTTGTTGTTTTGGGTGATTGTTTAGATTGAATAAGAATATTGTGTGGCTAGCGCATAATTTATGCTCAGTATTTTGTCATGTATTAGAGGAAGTAGGTGCAGTGAAAAACCCTGCCACTGAACCTTACAATAATATGATTCGAAATCATGGTTTCAGTTTTCTGACGTAGGCAGCCGTCTTCAACGGAAGATTAGAAAAACCACAGGAATCCCCTGGTCAGAATCATCAGTGACTCTGAGTAATAATGTTTTTGTGGGTGTTAAACGTGGTGGTAGTTCTATTGTGACACTGATTAACATAATCAAGATGCTCTGGTATCTGACCACGCAATGGGGGCTGACGAGTTTCAGCACCACCAGTGTGGACAGCGACACCCCCTCGGAATCAACTGTGTGATTGTGTGGGCTCATGGCAGGCTAACAGAGAAATACATTAACAGTTGTTGTACATTTTTTTATTGTACAATTGCTGGTATTTTTATGATTGATTGCAGCTCATTTGATAGTTCATATGAACTTTAATAGTAAAACAAGTGTTTCCTTCCACTGGGCTCTTTTTAGAATGACTGTTTTGGATGAAGTCTGTGAGCAATAGAATATTTTATTTTCCATCCTGGTTTACACCTTCACACATTCTGAGTCATAGGCTTCCCTCTTGGCTGCCCATAGTATTTTGTACATCAGTATGAACAGTATATTATTGCACGGGCTAATGGTACTCTCTCTGTGTGCTGTCAGTTAGAGGCGTGGGTAGTGTGACTGCTGTGGCATTAATAAGTCTGTTCTGTTGGCCCCTCATTGGGTGTTAGAGATACACGCTGTGCGCCAATAGTGTGCAGAACTGTACAAAGAGATCTACTCCCTCCCCCCAGACTCAGCACCGTAACCCTTACAATACTCCGAGCTGGAGGAGAGAGAGGGATGCGCTTCCATACACGGAAAGACTATATACTCTAAACACAACGTCCATATCGTGATAAAACCTTTATGGAAAAAATGCTAAATGGGAATATACATTCTGGAGATGTGTTTTGATAAGAAACTCTTTGTTCTGGACAGTATTTAAGTAGGAATTATGTTGTAACGGATCAAGAATGACAAAGGGAATGGGATACCGAGACTGGAGATGGCTGGCTCTTTGGTGGCATAATTTCTTTCTGTTGTGGATAACAATAGACGGACAGACTCGCTACACCATCCCGGAGGAACTGAAACAGGGCTCTGTGGTAGGAAATCTAGCCAAAGATCTGGGTTTGGGACTATCTGAGATTTTTGACCGTAAACTGCGTGTCGCCTCTGAGGCTGGTAAGCAGTATTTCAGTGTGGATGCGGGGAAGGGCGAGCTGGTCGTCAATGAGAGAATAGACAGAGAGACTTTATGCGGACAAAGCGCCAGCTGCGTTGTACCTCTGCAGGTTGTTATTGAGAACCCGTTACAACTATATCGTGTTGAGGTAGAAATACAAGATATGAATGACAACTCCCCTAGTTTTCCTTCAAAACAACATACATTAGAGATAGCTGAATCTACTGCAGCAGGTGTACGTTTTCCATTAGAAAGCGCACAAGACCCAGATGTTGGAAGTAATTCTCTAAAATCATATACTCTTAGTAAAGACGAATGTTTTACTTTAAAATTAAAAGAAATCATTGGTGGAAGAAAAGTGCCAGAACTGGTTTTGGCCAAACCTCTGGACAGAGAGAAAAAAGTTGTCCATCAGCTATTATTGACAGCGCTTGATGGGGGCAATCCCATAAGATCCGGAACGGCACAAATAACAATTACAGTGCTTGATAATAATGACAATATTCCCGTTTTTGAAAAAACTGTGTATAAAGTTTATGTAAGTGAAAGTAGGGCGAAGGGTACTTTAATACTACAACCTAAAGCGACAGACATCGACGAGGGCCAAAATGGGGAGGTAGAGTATTCGTTCGGTGTCCATACATCAGATTCCGTGCTGTCTGTATTTGAGATTAATCCTGAAACAGGCAAATTATTTTTAAAGGGGGAATTAGATTTCGAGAGTGCTGCAAATTTTGAAATTGACATCAGCGCGAAAGACAAAGGCACCCCTAAAATGGAGGGACATTGTAGTGTACAGGTAGAAGTCTTAGACGTTAATGACAACTCTCCTGAAATCGTCCTCACCTCTAAACCGAGCCCTGTGCGCGAAGACGCACCCAGTGGCACAGTAGTAGCTTTGATCAGTGCCCGAGACCTAGACTCCGGGAATAATGGTAACGTAACGTTACAGCTCCCGCGAGACTATCCATTTAATCTGAAACCGTCCTTTTCTAATAATTACGCACTGGTCACCAGTGGTGTTTTAGACCGAGAGAACTTCTCAGAGTATAACATTGAGATAACAGCCACTGATTCGGGCTCCCCTTCCCTGATTACCAAGACAACTATACCTGTCAGTATCATTGATGTCAACGACAACTCCCCTAAATTCACTCAGTCTTCCTATGATGTCTATTTAAAAGAGAATGGACTACCAGGCTCCATGCTCTCCTCGGTATCTGCATCTGACCTGGATTTCGGGGATAATGCAAAGATCTCCTACTCCATCCTAGACTCCAAAGTGCAGGGCGTGTCTGTCTCCTCCTATGTGTATATGAACTCGGATAACGGCAGCATCTACACCATGCACTCGTTTGACCATGAGACACTGAAGGTGTTTCAGATTCTGGTGCAGGCAAAGGACCACGGCTCTCCGTCTCTGAGCAGCAACACCACTGTCCATGTTTTTATCCTGGACCAGAACGACAATGCCCCCGCTGTTATTTACCCCTCCGCTGCCCTGGGCTCGCTCTCTCACCAGAAGATGCTCCGCTCCGCTAAAGCTGGCCACCTGGTTACTAAGGTAACGGCCGTGGACGCAGACTCGGGCCATAACGCCTGGATCTCGTATAAACTGGCGGAGGCCACAGACGCGTCTCTGTTCAGTGTCAACCCTTACACAGGGGAGGTGAGGACTAAACGCGCTGTGTCCGAGCAGGACGACTCCTCTCAGAGGCTGCTTATAGAGATAAAGGACGACGGGGAACCGGTCCAGTCTTCCACGGTCACAGTGGCCATACTGGTAGAGGACGGGCTCCAAGAACCCATCTTGGACCTCCGGCAGAAAGCGCCAGAGCCCAGCAAGAAAAGCGGGAGAATCACCCTGTATTTGATCCTGTCTCTGGCCTCGGTGTCCATGCTGTTTCTGGTGACTTCTGTCATCTTAGTGGTCAAGTGCGTTAGAAACAGCAGGAGCAGCGGTAGTTGCTGCATGAGACTGGACGATTTGGACGGCTACAAGAACCCCAACAGAAACCTGCAGATCCAGCTCAACACTGACGGACCTATTAAGTACGTGGAGGTCCTGGGAGGGGACATGTTGTCTCAGAGTCAGTCCTTCAGGTCCTGTCTCTCTCCCATGTCAGACTTCAGTGATTTCACCTTTGTTAAGCCCAGCAGCACCACTGACTTTAAGGAGATGATCAACGTCCTAGACGCGTCTTTACCCGACAGCGCCTGGACCTTTGAGAGCCAGCAGGTGAGCAGTAAACAACAGCATTGTGACGAATAATATTCCTGACTCTAGTGCTTTATGACGTCCTATTATGTGAATTCAGAGTACATTTCAGAGTACATTTTTCACCTATGACGTCATAATCCGTAAATGAAGATCCACCATCAGTTATGACATCACACCCTGAGAGTTTATGATGAACATTAGCCTGTATTGTGACGTTTAATTGTCCAGGGTGCACTTTATGATATAATAATGTCGGCCTAATATTATATAGTATTAGTGCCAAATCATGCTTACCGGTATGCACATTCACCTCAACATTGTAGCCTATGAGAATGGAGGATATCTTAACCTGCATGTCATATATGGTTGTAGAGTAGTTCAGAAAAATAATTAATTGTAAACGTAGGCTTGTGGTTTCATGTCAAATATTTTCTTCATAACGAAAATGATGATTTATCAAAATATGAATTTACATCAGACAAATTGTGCTAATAGTTATTAAACCCTCTTTCGTTGATTACCTCATTTAGCATACCAGTGAATTATATGGATTTCTGTTACAAAACAGCTGTTGTAAGTAGGCCAATGCTTGTTGTATTGGTTATTAATGACATTGCTGCCTCTTTGCCAAGACGAGTCTAGGTTACATAATGGTGTATGTTTCAAGCGTTATCAACAGTTCTGAAAAGGAAACGCTTTGGAAACATGCCACCTTGCGGCTAAATCTATCGTTGCAATTTTACCATCAGTTCATCACTTCCTTTTTAACGTTGCCTGTATTCAATGGAAGAAGTTCCTTTCGTTGACAAAACATAGCAACAAGTTCATACTTACTCTTGTGGTTCATACCCACCCTTGTTTGTTTCGGTCTGTGCAGCATGCCTTAGGAAAAGGCATAAGTCACTCTTAAAAAAAAAATAATAATAATAATAATTTGCTTTTACGCTTTCCGTTTCCTTTCTGTTGTGCATTCAGAGTTGTTTTTCTTAAAACAATAATGGATTTAGCCTGTAACGTGTCGGTAACTTGGTTGTTAGTGCAGAAGAAGTGCCTCTAAAAAGTTGTCACTCTCTCCGCTTTGTGAAAGAGTTCTTTCTGTATGGGGAGCAAGTCCAGGGTTCTCGGCCAATAGGAAACGGGTCTTTGTGTCTGTGTCCCCACCCCTAAGAGGAGACCGAGTGGTGAGACTTTTAGCCGAGCCTTCATGCAGTTTTACCTTTCCTCTTTATTTTCCATATAGAATTAGGGCGTCATGATTACTTATAAATTTCCCACCGCACTTTTTCTTAAACGGAAGTGTTTACCAACAGCCTGGTACCGTCGTTTTCACGAAACTATGGATTAGTTACGGTAAAGAGGAACTTTTAACGTTTTCCATCTCCCGGACCCCTCTCACAATGGAATCCAGACAGAGGAAGCACTGCGGAGGGTGGCCCGTGCTGAGGCTATGGTTTTCCCTGGCGTGCCTCATGGGCGCGACCGCCCAGCTTAGTTACTCCGTGTCAGAGGAGCTCAGGCCGGGGGCTGTGGTCGGGAATATCGCTAAGGATTTGGGTCTCACCGTTCAAATGTTAATTAAGAGAAAATTGCGGGTGGTCTCGGAATCTAACGCGCAGTACTTCGAGGTGAACCAGGCGACAGGGGATTTTATTATTAGACAGACAATAGACAGGGAACACATGTGCGAATTAAGTGCAACATGTTCACTACATCTTGAGATTGTACTCGAGGACCCTTTAGCAATACATCGTGTTCTTGTGGATATTGTGGATGTGAATGACAATGCGCCGCAGTTTTCCACTAAGAATATTTCCTTGGAGATATCAGAGGCGGCCGCGCCGGGCACCCGGTTCCGACTGGAGAGTGCGCACGATCCAGATGTGGGTATCAACTCTCTGCGTACTTATCACCTTGCACCCAACGACTGCTTTGTTTTGAATGTGGAAACGAAAAGTGACGGGAGTAAGTTCCCAGAGTTAGTTTTAGAGAAGGCTTTGGATAGGGAGACGCAGGCCTCGTTTCGCCTGTTGCTCACTGCCCTAGACGGGGGACAGCCAGAGAAGTCTGGCTCCACTCTTCTACTCATAAAAATTCTGGACGTCAATGACAACGCGCCAGTCTTTGACAAGCCGGTGAAAAAAGTTAGCGTGTTGGAGAATGTTGAAAAGGGCACTTTAGTAACGAAACTGAACGCAACCGACGCGGATTATGCTCAGAACGGGGAGATCTCCTTCCTGTTTAGTAAATACACACCGGACCGGGTGCTCAAGCTATTCAGCGTGGATTCGAAAACCGGTGAGGTCCGTGTGAATGGTCACGTGGATTATGAGACAGCGAATGTGTATCACGTCACTGTGCAGGCCAGGGATGGGGGAACCCCCGCCATGGAAGGATCCTGTAACATCATAGTTGAAGTCACTGACGTAAATGATAACTCTCCGGAGGTGATGTTGACGTCACTGACCAGTCCTATCCAGGAGGACGCAGCGCCGGGCACAGTTATCGCCCTCATCAGCGCAAGGGACCTGGACTCTGGTAAGAACGGCAAGGTAACGTTAAAGGTCCAGTCTGGCCTGCCCTTCAAACTCAACTCCGCCTTTGGAGAGCACTACAACCTCATCACCGACGGCAACCTGGACCGAGAGACCATGGCTGATTACACCGTGGTCATCATGGCGACCGACGCTGGCTCCCCTCCCCTGTCGTCGCGTACGACCTTTGTGGTCAAGCTGTCAGACGTGAATGACAACGCTCCGTCGTTCTCCCAGCCCTCCTACTCAGTGGACGTCCCAGAGAACAACGCCCTCAGCACCCCCATCGCCATGGTGATGGCCTCTGACCCGGACATAGGGGACAATGCCCGCGTCTCCTTTTCCATCCTGCCCAGCATGGTCCAGGGCTCACCCATCACCTCCTATGTCTACATCAACCCAGAGACTGGCCACATCCATAGCATGCACTCCCTGGACCATGAAACCCTCAACGCCTTCCGCATCGAGGTGCAGGCCCGAGACGCCGGGGCTCCACCCCGGACCACCAACGTCACAGTGCATGTGTTCGTAGTAGATCTTAACGACAACGCGCCCCTCATCGTGTACCCCCCCTTCCCACAGGATACGGGGCTGCAGCTCAGTGTACCGCAGTCGGCTGGGCCAGGGCATCTCATTAATAAACTGGTTGGGGTGGATCCTGATAGCGGTCATAACGCCTGGTTGTTCTACTCCATCGCCCCCGGGCCTCACGCTGCTCTGTTCCGCATCACCCCCCACACCGGCGAGCTCCGCACCACTCGCAAGCTAGCCGAGGAGGAGGGTGGCTCCGCCTATGACATCATCGTGGTCGTCCAGGACAACGGCGAACCTACTCTCTCCACCACTGTCGCCATTACGGTAACAGTGGAGGAGAAGGGCGCCAGCGACGCCGCCATGGACAACCGGAAGACATCGGTGATGCGGCGGACTGGGATGTCTGACATCACCCTGTACCTCATCATCTCACTGGCCTGCGTCTCGGCCGTGTCCTTCCTCACCTTCCTCATCCTCATGGTCCGATGCCTCCGCCACCGCAGCGACCATGGTGGGACAGGCTGCTGCTACAGCCATTACCGGCCCAGCAGGGCCTACCATCAGAGGCCCAACAAGGACCTCCACCTGCAGCTCAACACAGATGGACCCATCCGTTACATGGAGGTGGTGGGAGGGGCTCAAGACCCCCCAGGAACACGAACCTACAGACCCTGCTACTCCACCACCTCCAGCCGCAGTGACTTTATGTTTGTCAAGACACCCATGATGAGCCATAACAACACACTCAGTATGACGCTCAACAGGAAGCACCTAATGAACTCAGCCAATGAGGTGAGGGCACCAGGGGGCAGAAGGCAGGGTATTGGTGAGATACACCTGTGATATGGCTAATAAGAGTTATCTGAAAAATCCCTTGTTCAATGACATTTGAGGTCTATAAGGACTAGGTTATAACCAGTGGCGGTGAAGGTTTTATCCAAAGATGGTTGTCTTTATTGAGTTAGCTTACCATATTCAACTCATGGTTATGACACTATTTTTAACATCCAGTCTTGAGCCTGCTCACCTAGATTGACTAAGTCACGTAACAATGCAGCATTTCTCCTAAAGCCTAGTGTTGTTGAGCCTCATCCTTCTCTTCAGGACGTGAGGAGGAAATGAAGGAGAAGAGGAGAGATTTAATATTTCATCTGACCCATGGCTAGGAAATGCAGTCTCCCTCTCTTTCTGACTTTCAATTACTAAACAAGATCAGCAGGGAAGCACTGTGCTACGAGTGAATGAGGGAGAGAGGGAATGGATGGATTGGAGGGCAGAGATTGGAGGGAGATAGAGGGGAAGGTTTAGACTAGACAGATGGAGAGGAGAGTAACAACAGATGGAAATGGAGTAATGGAATAGTGAGATAGGAAGTGGAAGGGAACAGGATGACCGAGAGCGGAAGAGAGAGGGTCTGGAAAAGAGGAGGGGGGTGAGGGAGAGGGGGGAGGATGGAACAGAGGGAAGGAAAGAGAGAAGAGGGGGTACATCAGTCAGAGTAAAGCGGTGGCTGAAAAACAGGAATTCCAGAGTCAGCGCTCAACCTCTCACTTCCTGTTGTCCTCTGAACCTTGATTGGTTCCATGCCTCTGCCTCTGAGTCACAAGACAACCATGACCTCGCCCTGTGTGGACGTCTGTACGCCTGTGGCAGCAGCTCTGGCGAAACTTACCCAAACCTCATTCCCAGAGCACTTGTTAAGAATACCATTCCACTCTATGTTCTCGGGGTGCAGATGGAAAGTTCTATTCTGTTCAATCTGTCCACATACAGTATACAGAGGAGTCCTCTCTGTTCACTGACTCACTATGTACCTCTGGGTTTCCAAGATGGCTGCCTGTGCTCTAGTTTTGATGATTCATGTGGAGAGACTGTGGCCTCTTTCCCCTTTTACATTTATTTGATCCTTTTTTAATTTAGCCTAACCAGTGATTATAGTTTTAGTAAAGTCCCTACAGAAAGAGGTCAGTGGGTAGAATTGTGATTTAGTTTTTGTTATGTTTCTCTGGTGGGTTACACAGATTATGTTTCTCTGGTGGGTTACACAGATTATGTTCCTCTGGTGGGTTACACAGATTATGTTTCTCAGGTGGGTTACACAGATTATGTTCCTCTGGTGGGTTACACAGATTATGTTTCTCAGGTGGGTTACACAGATTATGTTCCTCTGGTGGGTTACACAGATTATGTTCCTCTGGTGGGTTACACAGATTATGTTTCTCAGGTGGGTTACACAGATTATGTTCCTCTGGTGGGTTACACAGATTATGTTTCTCTGGTGGGTTACACAGATTATGTTTCTCTGGTGGGTTACACAGATTATGTTTCTCTGGTGGGTTACACAGATTATGTTTCTCTGGTGGGTTACACAGATTATGTTCCTCTGGTGGGTTACACAGCCTGTTTCTCTGGTTAGAGATAGCAGGGTGTTTACCTGGTCATCAGATTTTTCTCTCTCTCTCTCTCTCTCTCTCTCTCTTTCTCTGTCTCTCTCTCTCTCTCTCTCTCTCTCTCTCTCTCTCTCTCTCTCTCTCTCTCTCTCTCTCTCTCTCTGAGTCTGCCTGTCCCCAGGGTTGTCAGAGTAACATCTGTCTCCATGCTCCAGTGACGTGTAGAACCGTGACGATAGAAGGAAGGAGAGAAGGATGAAGGGAGAGAAAGAGAGGAAGGGATGGCTTTACGCACGTGTGCCGCAGTGACAGATGGACTGGCCTCTAATGGGCCAGGGCCACAGAGAGGGCACACTCAGTGTGTGTGTGTGAACAGCGTATAGTCAGGTGTTCCTACAGGGGTGTCATTTTTTAGCAGGGCCCTAGGTTCCCAATGTCCCATTGTGACAGAGAGTGACTCCTCAGTGTCCCCGTATCTCCTCTCGTTTCAATAGGAGTGTGTAGCTCTTTGTGTTTGGAACTGTTGGAGTGTGGTTGTATACAAGGAGTAAAGTACCACATTCAGGGTGTGTGTATGCGGTCATGTTGACACTACAGTATGTAGCTGTGTCCTTATGGTCACTTGAGGTGACTAGATATGGAGTAGTTGGTAAATACTGTGTGTTTTAGGGATGAAGAAGCAGCACGTGCCACCAACAGGCCTGTATTGCTCACTGATTCTGTCCCTGACTCATATCCTGTGCAACTGTGTCTCAGTGTGGTCCAGTGCATCTGAATAAAGCTCATCAACAGTCTTCCTTTCATGTCTCCTGCCCTGGTCTTAGCCTCCTGGAGGGTGCTACATTGTTGACTCTGTCACTAGGGTCCCGCTAGAGCTTTAGTATTAGGATTCATAATGATCTGTTTTTCCTCTAGTGTCGTCATCAGAATGGCTTAGTGGACAATGGAACTAAAAAGCATGTATTGTGAAAACTAGGATAATATTATGCGGGAGTGTGGGCGTTTGTGAAGCTCAGTTGGTAGAGCATGGCGCTTGTAACACCAGGGTAGTGGGTTCGATTCCCGGGACCACCCCTTATGTAAAATTGATGCTTGCATGACACATCTGCTAAATGGCCTATATACAGTACCAGTCCAAAGTTTGGACACACATCATTCAAGGGTTTTTCTTTATTTTTACTGTTTTATACATTGTAGAATAATAGTGAAGACATAAACACTATGAAATAGCACATGGAATCATGTTGTAACCAAACTCATCCCAAACCATCTCAATTGGGTTGAGGTCAGGTGATTGTGGAGGCCAGGTCATCTGATGCAGCACTCCATCACTCTCCTTCTTGGTCAAATAGCCCTTACACAGCCTGGAGGTGTGTTTTGGGTCATTGTCCTGTTGAAAAACAAATTATAGTCCCACTAAACGCAAGCCAAATGCGATGACGTATCATTGCAAAATGCTGTGGTAGCCATGCTGGTTAAGTGTGCCTTGAATTCTGAATAAATCACAGACAGTGTCACGAGCAAAGCACCCCCCACACCATCACACCTCTTCCATGCTTCACAGTGGGAACCACACATGCGGAGATCATCTGTTCACTTACTCTGCGTTCCACAAAGACATGGCGGTTGGAACCAAAAATCTCAAATTTGGACTCATCCGAACAAAGGACAGATTTCCACCAGTCTAATGTCCATTGCTCGTGTTTCTTGGCTCAAGCAAGTCTCTTCTTATTATTGGTGTCCTTTAGTAGTGGTTTCTTTGCAGCAATTCGACCATGAAGGCCTGATTCATGCAGTCTCCTCTGAACAGTTGATGTTGAGATGTGTCTGTTACTTGAACTCTGTTAAGCATTTATTTGGGCTGCAATTTCTAAAGCTGGTAACTCTAATGAACTTGTCCTCTGCAGCAGAGGTAACTCTGGGTCTTCCTTTCCTGTGGTGTTCCTCATGAGAGCCAGTTTCATCATAGCGCTTGATGGTTTTTGCAACTGCACTTGAAGAAACTTTCAAAGAGCTGTTCTTGCCATAATATGAACTTGGTCTTTTACCAAGGCTATCTTCTGTATACCAACCATACCTTGTCACAACACAACTGATTGGCTCCAACGAAGGAAAGAAATTCCACAAATTAACTTTTAACAAGGCACACCTGTTAATTGAAATGCATTCCAGGTGACTACCTCATGAAGCTGATCGAAAGAATGCCAAGAGTGTGCAAAGCTGTCATCAAGGCAAAGAGTGGCTACTTTGAAGAATCTCAAATCTAAAATATATTTAGATTTGTTTAACACTTATTTGGTTACTTCATGATTCCATATGTGTTATTTCATAGTTTTAATGTCTTCACTATTATTCTACAATATAGAAAATAGTCAAAATTAAAAAATACCCTGGAATGAGAAGGTGTGTCCAAACTCTGGATTGGTACTGTTTATTATATTTCTATATTATTTACTGTTGGAAGGACTTCCTCTCACAGACAGAGCACCAGGTGCAGTCTAGCCACAGTTCTGTCAATGTGAAGAGCTTTGGGTGTGTGTGTGTTTGAAAACAGTAACTTCCTCACACGGCACAGAGCACCAGGTGGGTCCAGCCTGTGTGATAACCATGCGAGTAGAGGGGGTGTGTGTGTGCGTGTGTGTTTCGGCGGGGAAGCCTGCTGTGAATCTCTTCTATTCATCAGATTCTGGACAGAGTCTTTTCTGGTCTAACTCACTCACTCACTCACTCACACTCACACACACACACACACACACACACACACACACACACACACACACACACACACACACACACACACACACACACACACACACACACACACACACACACGCCCAGATGTTCACTTGAGTCCAGAGCTATCACTCACTGTGACTATCCTTCTCCACATCAGATAAATCTTCAATGATTGTAAACCTCTATACTGACAGTTTTCATCCACAGTATCTTAGAGACATGAACAGGCTGTAAGGCAGTAAGTTCTCTACCTATAATTCTAACTCTGTCCAGTGGTAACTGTGTGCTAGGAGCTATAATTCTGGTAAGTCTCTATGGATCAGAACAGGAGAACTATAATCCCTATCTGACCTCCGAGCCTGCAGAGCTTCTCACTGAGGGAGTCTAGTGGATTTCATCCTCTCTGGTCACTTTCTTGGTTCTGCCTTTCATAGCTGACTCTGGATCAGCTTTCTGGAGCACTGGTCCCTATTTTCATTAATATGGGTTGGGTTTTAAGGGCTGAAAGTTAGTACACATTTATTACGTTACATACAAACTGAAAGAAATAGAAATGAACGTGAGCTGTTGATGTTCTAACAGAAGGTTGTGCTCTTGCTAATGTCACTTGACCCTTTAAATGTGTACAGTACAGTAACACTACATATTGTCCCTGTATGCAACGTCAGCCGAGAATCTGGCTACCTTTATTCCACATGCCTGTGGCGAGACCTGGGAATGACCTCTGGGAATGTTTTTGTCGGCAGTGAGCGTCACACTGCTGGAATGTTGGGCCCCTCGTTCATTTTCAGATGAGGAAACACAATTTCTCTTTTCTCCCTTACTGCCATGACAACTTCCGCCAAAACCAGCGGAGAGAGAAATGGGGAAATATCCATCTGTGCGTCTGTCTCTCAATTCGAAACAAAATACCCACTACATGAGTGAAGAAGATTAGATTACACATCTTTCCTTCCTCCCGGTCATGATTGTCTTATTTAGAGGCCTATTCCTAGTACAGAGACCAGGGTATTCCTGTTTGGTTTTATTGACAGTCTCTTATCAATATATAATCATATAGGCACACATGGTGGCACACATAGATGGCGGCTGCTGTTCATCGGTATACATTTAAAGGATCCTTGACAGGATAGAATTTGCATACAGATGCGAGCGATGTGTATTATTGTGTTACATGAGACCCTTGGGTAGACTATTTAATCAGTGGGTCATTTTGGTGCAGCTTGTAAATTACGTGTTGGTGGGGAAGGTGTTATTGAAATTGGATAGTGTGTTGCTCTACCCCTCTCTACCTCCCCCCTCTTTCTTCTCTCTGGGGAGCCTTTCCCTTCTCCTCTGTTTTCTCCTCCTGTGTCGATTAGGAGACAGAGTCTGGAACAGAGCCAAGGGTCTATTTACCGCCTCGATGCCCAACGAGAGAGGGAGAGAGACAGAGAGGAAAATAGGGGAGAGAGGGGGAGAGAGAGGAAAATAGGGGAGAGAGAGAGGGAAAATAGGGGAGGGAGAGAGAGGGGGAATAGGGGAGAGAGAGGGAAATAGTTAGAGCGAGAGAAAATAGGGGAGAGAGAGGAAAACAGGGAGAGAGCGAGAGAGAGGGGAAATAGGGAGAGAAAGAGAGAGGGAAAATAGGGAGAGAGAGAGAGCGGGAAAATAGGGAGAGAGAGAGAGAGGGAAAATAGGGAGAGAGAGAGAGAGGGAAAATAGGGAGAGAGAGAGAGGGAAAATAGGGAGAGAGAGAGAGAGAGGAAAATAGGGAGAGAGAGAGAGAGAGGGAAAATAGGGAGAGAAAGAGAGAGGGAAAATAGGGAGAGAGAAAGAGAGAGGGGAAATAGGGAGAGAGAGAGAGAGAGAAAATAGGGAGAGAGAGAGAGAGAGGAAAATAGGGAGAGAGAGAGAGAGAGAGAGAGAGAAATAGGGAGAGAGAGAGAGAGAGGGAAAATAGGGAGAGAGAGAGAGAGGGAAAATAGGGAGAGAGAGAGAGAGAGGGAAAATAGGGAGAGAGAGAGAGGGAAAATAGGGAGAGAGAGAGAGAGAGAGGGAAAATAGGGAGAGAGAGAGAGAGAGAGGGAAAATAGGGAGAGAGAGAGAGAGGGAAAATAGGGAGAGAAAGAGAGAGGGAAAATAGGGAGAGAGAGAGAGAGGGAAAATAGGGAGAGAGAGAGAGAGGGAAAATAGGGAGAGAGAGAGAGGGAAAATAGGGAGAGAGAGAGGGAAAATAGGAGAGAGAGAGGGAAAATAGGGAGAGAGAGAGAGAGGGAAAATAGGGAGAGAGAGAGAGAGAGGGAAAATAGGGAGAGAGAGAGAGAGGGAAAATAGGGAGAGAGAGAGAGAGAGGGAAATAGGGAGAGAGAGAGAGAGAGAGAGAGAGGGGAAATAGGGAGAGAAAGAGAGAGGAAAAATAGGGAGAGCGAGAGAAAGAGAGGGAAAATAGGGAGAGAGAGAGGGACAAAATAGGTGGGAATCAGCCACAACATGTTAACTTAGCTATATACAGGCTATATAGAGTCCTTATCACTGTGAATCAGCCACAACATGTTAACTTAGCTATATACAGGCTATATAGAGTCCTTATCACTGTGAATCAGCCACAACATGTTAACTTAGCTATATACAGGCTATATAGAGTCCTTATCACTGTGAATCAGCCACAACATGTTAACTTAGCTATATACAGGCTATATAGAGTCCTTATCACTGTGAATCAGCCACAACATGTTAACTTAGCTATATACAGGCTATATAGAGTCCTTATCACTGTGAATCAGCCAAAACCAGTTAACTTAGCTATATACAGGCTATATAGAGTTCGTATCACTGTGAATCAGCCACAACATGTTAACTTAGCTATATACAGGCTATATAGAGTCCTTATCACTGTGAATCAGCCACAACATGTTAACTTAGCTATATACAGGCTATATAGAGTCCTTATCACTGTGAATCAGCCACAACATGTTAACTTAGCTATATACAGGCTATATAGAGTCCTTATCACTGTGAATCAGCCAAAACCAGTTAACTTAGCTATATACAGGCTATATAGAGTTCGTATCACTGTGAATCAGCCACAACATGTTAACTTAGCTATATACAGGCTATATAGAGTCCTTATCACTGTGAATCAGCCACAACATGTTAACTTAGCTATATACAGGCTATATAGAGTCCTTATCACTGTGAATCAGCCACAACATGTTAACTTAGCTATATACAGGCTATATAGAGTCCTTATCACTGTGAATCAGCCACAACATGTTAACTTCGCTATATACAGGCTATATAGAGTCCGTATCACTGTGAATCAGCCACAACATGTTAACTTCGCTATATACAGGCTATATAGAGTCCTTATCACTGTGAATCAGCCACAACATGTTAACTTAGCTATATACAGGCTATATAGAGTCCTTATCACTGTGAATCAGCCACAACATGTTAACTTAGCTATATACAGGCTATATAGAGTCCGTATCACTGTGAATCAGCCAAAACCAGTTAACTTAGCTATATACAGGCTATATAGAGTTCGTATCACTGTGAATCAGCCACGACATGTTAACTTAGCTATATACAGGCTATATAGAGTCCTTATCACTGTGAATCAGCCACAACATGTTAACTTAGCTATATACAGGCTATATAGAGTCCTTATCACTGTGAATCAGCCAAAACCAGTTAACTTAGCTATATACAGGCTATATAGAGTTCGTATCACTGTGAATCAGCCACAACATGTTAACTTAGCTATATACAGGCTATATAGAGTCCTTATCACTGTGAATCAGCCACAACATGTTAATTTAGCTATATACAGGCTATATAGAGTCCTTATCACTGTGAATCAGCCACAACATGTTAACTTCGCTATATACAGGCTATATAGAGTCCTTATCACTGTGAATCAGCCACAACACGTTTTAGATGTTGTCACCTATTGTCAATAAATGTTAGGGAATATCTCTTCAATGGAGACCTTGTGTTGTCTGAATCTGATAAATTAAGACTTTCATCTTGTAGAAGCTAGTATAGACTTTGTGAAGCTTGAAGCTCTGTATTAAGGGTATAATCATTAATGCAACAAGGATGACACAAATCCCATCCATATCCCGTGAAATCCTGTTTAATTCCTGAGTTGATTTTGTTTTGTGACTTGGGCGCTGTGTCCCAGTCTCTGTGTTTGTGTCTCTGGGCACTTCACTGACATTTTCTGCTCCATGGATTTCAGAACAAAATGGCCTCCCATGCAGGCTGGAAGATGCATGCCCTTTATTCAGCCTCCTGACTACAGACAAAAAGAATACACACACGCACGCACGCACGCACGCACGCACACACACACACACACACACACACACACACACACACACACACACACACACACACACACACACACACACACACACACACACACACACACACACACACACACACACACACACACACACACACACACACACACACACACACACACACACACACGCCCGGATGGCCTCAGAACCAAACAGTAATGCATAAGACAGACAGACGGACACACAGTCCCATGGTCCCGTTGTTGGTGTGTAGAAACAGAGATTTGATTTTGTGTTTTCTTCACAGCAAAAGCCTCCTAATGCCGACTGGCGCTTCACCCAAGGCCAGAGACCTGGACCCAGCGGGTGAGTACATAGATTCTCACTCACTCACTCACTCACTCACTCACTCACTCACACACACACACACACACACACACACACACACACACACACACACACACACACACACACACACACACACACACACACACACACACACACACACACACACACACACACACACACACACACACACACACACACAATGTATTCATGATGAGCAACCAGGCTTTGGTGCTGCTCAGAGCCTTTCAGAGGGAAGGAGAGCAACAGAGGAGTGAGCAGAACAAGAGAGTGAGGCCTGGAGATGGGGAGACAGCTAGATAAAGCGATGGATAGTGGGAGAGAGGGAGAGATGGGGGAAGGGAGTGAGGAGAGGAAGCAGTAGGAACATACAGTTCTCTGCCTACTGGAACAGTTTGCCCAGCGGTGATGACATCAGATACTGAGGCACAGAGACTCTGAAGATAACGGAGAGATTCCACCTGAGTGAACAGTCAGATTCTTCTCTCTCTCCTGAGTGTCTCTCCCGAGTGTCTCTCCTGCCTGCTCTCTCCCTCACATTCAAAATGGCTGCCATTCCTCTCCCTCCTTCCCTCTGCCCAGAGAGCCTGTGTGCCATCACTCAGTACTGCTGTTGAGAGGAGGGGACCAGAGTGAGGGGACCAGAGTGAGGGGGGAAGGGACCAGAGTGAGGGGACCAGAGTGAGGGGGGAAGGGACCAGAGTGACAGGGAGGGGAGAACATAAGCGCACAGAGTTCTAACCTCTACATTGTTGCTCATTGATCGCTATGTGTTTCCATCTGGGTGATTGCATTTGATTGACCACTTGTGATTTACTGTTTGACATCAATTATTGGCTGTTTCATGGCGGTAGCTGGGGAATGGCATCTACCAACACCAATCAGTGTGTGTGTGTGTAACTGTGTGTGACTGTGTGCCCCTTCATTGCTTATTCGGCCCGCATTGTGTGCCAAATTGCTGCAACAGTTTCCACAACAGAACATTACACAACACATTCCATGAGTCCTCATCTGAATTCAACCATCTGGGAGAGGAAACTCTCTCCTCTCCTAGCCTGCTTCACTTACACACACACACAAACCCACGCACGTACACACACACACACACACACACACACACAAACCCACGCACGTACACACAAACCCCCGCACGTACACACACACACACACAAACCCACGCACGTACACACACACAAACCCACTCACGTACACACACAACACACAGACGCACACACGTACGCACACGCAACACACAAACGCACGCACATACACACTTACACAAATGCACTCACAGACACACACACGACGCAGCTTTAGTAGGGAACAAAAAAACGACAGCTGTCCATGCTTGACGCCACTGTGGTTGTGGATACATCGGAAGTGGTCCATTTGGAAAACTTGGCTTCTCTTTGAAACGTTAGATGGATGTCACAGGCGCAACATTTTTCACAGGAGAGTGGAGCGCCGCAGAGTTTATATTGCCTGATCTTCCCCTAGCCTGTAGATCCTGATGTAATAGATGTCATAACACTACTCTTGTGTTTCCAGTCCCTGCAACTACCATGGTGATCACATAAGATGGCCACAGCAGCGAAGCATAAGGTATCAACATGTGTATAGTATACAGTGTGGTCACTTTATCCCCTTAACAACTGTTCTGGATCAATTTTGTTGAGTCATTGGTGAATGGGTAATGTTGGAGCTGAGGTAAGGGGAACTGATCTGACACCAGTTGTTAAGGGCAGAGAGTAGCCACCGCTTGGTAGGTAGAGCTCTGCAGTGTGGTGTGTAGGTATCCCTGATCCAGATTCACTAGCCTGTGCCGAGCTGGGCTGTTGGTCCCTCTGCGATAGTGAGACTTTGATGGGGATCTCTGATTGGTTCCCTCGTGTGTAGCGGGATGCTTGGAGTTTGTTCACTGTGTGTATTGTGTGGAGTTTTACTTTAGCATGGTGTGGTTTGTGTAATCAAAGACTGTCATCTCAAATCTCTGAGGAATATTTGTCCTGTTTTCAGTTTGGTGTAAAATGTTTTTTTTATCCCAAATAGAGATTCCTTTGATGTGTTAAGTTTGCTGCGTTTCCCAGACACACTGACACTCTATGGGGTTCTTCTCATACACTTCTCCCTGGTGTCCAGAAAAGAGGGTTTTGAAACGACTGTGTGATGATGGATTGAACCCAGCTGGCTGAGAAGGGGGTTGAACAGGAGCTTGTAAAGAAGAACAGGAATAAAGCCTACTACTCTGTAAAAGGATTGGACAGGAGTTCCCATAGTTGAAGTGGACAGTAGAGTTGAGCAAGTAGTTTGAAGGCTTCCTCATAGATAAGAGGGTTATTTCATGCATGGTTACAGAATCAGCTCTTACTGACCAGTGAGAATGATCCCTCTGAGCATGAATAGTAATCATCTTAGCCACAGGAAGAGATCCTGACCGCAGGAAGTGTTTATTCTGACCGCAGGAAGTGATAAAGCAAGGAGAGGCTAATTAGCGACAAACAAGGCATCCTCATCTCTCCAGTCCACCAAAGGAAACTAATCAAAATGGCCTCCCAGCTGCCTCTGCTGACCCCACTTTAACCTAGTCTGGTTCTCATTTGAGATGCTGGCACTGGTCAAACATGCAAGACTGTCTCACGCTTTGGCACATTAGTCATTTTTTGGCAGAAAATTAAATGTGGGTAAAAATTTGGCAGAACATTTTGGCAAGCTGGATCTCCCCACTTGTTTTTACAAAAACATGCTCAATCTCTATCCTCACATGGTTTGATGCCATTCCATTCGCTTCGTTCCAGCCATTATTACGAGCCATCCTCCCCTCAGCAGCCTCCACTGCTCTCATATTTAACGGTTTTATTGGCATGGGAAACATATGTTAACCTTCCCAAAGCAAGTGAAGTAGATAATAAACAAACCCCCGCCATGTGCTTTAGTCCAATGGGTTTTTAATTGGCATTCACTTCTTTTTTTAAAATGCAGTCCATAACAAGCATTCATCTTATTTTTACTGCTGCTCGTATAAGTCAGGAAGCTGGACCTGAGACTTTTTAACCCCTCGCGTGCCGTTCTCTTTCCTCCCTGGGGCTTCAAACAGGGGCACAGCCTTCACCTACAACTAGTGTTGTCATTGGAAAGTAATACATGACATATTACTTATTACATTTACTTGTTACATTTGTGCGCCCTGCCCTATGGGGCACACAATTGGCCCAGCGTCATCCGCGTTTGGCCGGTGTAGGCCGTCATTGAAGATAAGAATTTGTTCTTAACTGACTTGCCTAGTTAAATAAAACAAAATCTATAAAAAAGCTATATTACCAGCTATATTACTAGCTATATTACCAGCTATATTACCAGCTATATTACTTTACGTTAGTTTCATGATATATTTTTTTTTAAATCTCAGCTGCATGCTCTACCAACGACAGGCTACTTACTAACTCAGGTTTAATCACTAGTTCCTCCTTCAATCTGATAGGCTACTTACCAACTCAGGTTTAATCACTAGTTCCTCCTTCCATCTGATAGGCTACTTACTAGCTCAGGTTTAATCACCAGTTCCTCCTTCCATTTGATAGGCTACTTACCAACTCAGGTTTAATCACTAGTTCCTCCTTCCATTTGATAGGCTACTTACTAACTCAGGTTTAATCACTAGTTCCTCCTTCCATTTGATAGGCTACTTACTAGCTCAGGTTTAATCACCAGTTCCTCCTTCCATTTGATAGGCTACTTACCAACTCAGGTTTAATCACTAGTTCCTCCTTCCATTTGATAGGCTACTTACTAACTCAGGTTTAATCACTAGTTCCTCCTTTCATCTGGGACTCTGCTCTGCTCTGGGAGTTAGTGTAAGAAGGTGAGCGTTCTAGAGAGCAGGTCTACTCCTTCCTTTGTTCCTCTACATGCTAATTACAGACTAAAAAACAACCCTTTGAAGATCAACGCTGCCCATATGGAAATGTTCAACGTGTGTGTGTGTGTGGTGTCCTTTTTAATGTGGTGCCATTAAAGTTTCATCAGATTTACTACATGGTGTTGTGCTAGTGGACATGCTAGAGAGAGTGAGAATGTACTGAAGTGTGTGCTCATGCGTGCACGTGACTGTGTGTGTACATCATCTTTGGATCTACACGCAGGCTGTGTCTACTCATCATCAGACGCTGTGACTTGACATTATAAACCACCAAACGTCACACCAGGGACCAGCAACACAACCAAACACTCAACAGACTAGAGTTCCAAAATGTCCGCCAGTTGTTGACGTATGTGTCCTCTGTCTCTCTCTGTCCCGCAGGGCTGGAGGCCCCCCTGAAATGGCCATGGGAACCGGACCCTGGCCCAACCCCCCCACCGAGGCTGAGCAGCTCCAAGCCCTGATGGCCGCCGCCAACGGTGAGTCCAACACTTCTCCATTCATCTCTCTA
Source organism: Brachymystax lenok tsinlingensis (assembly GCA_030435695.1). Classification (NCBI taxonomy): domain Eukaryota; kingdom Metazoa; phylum Chordata; class Actinopteri; order Salmoniformes; family Salmonidae; genus Brachymystax; species Brachymystax lenok. The sequence continues at coordinate 16,611,637 of CM059784.1, forward strand.
TCCTTTATTCCCATCCTCTACCACTCTCTATCCCTCTCTTTCCATCACCACATCCCTATCTTCATTTGTTTTTGTCCCTCCCTCAATGAGGTGGGCTAAAGGGAAGGGAGGGAGGGGTCAGGGTTTGTTCCTGTTATGTTAGAGGGCATGAAGCCAGAGTCATTGATAAAGATGTAAAGATGTTTCCATGAACCATTGTACAGACAGACAGACACACACACACACACTTCAATAAGTCTTAGCACATAGACTTCTGTCATTGTTTCATTGTTATTTCTACCATTGACACATCGATCCTCCCACGCATACACACCCCTCCCTCCTAGACACTGCTCACACACCCCGGACGTGATCTTGCTGTTTCCATTAGGAGAATGATAGAATGTCTCTGGCTGGATAGTGTGTTTGTCATCACAGTGAGAAAGAGGAAACACTCTCTGTGCAGGTTCAGACAGAGCCAGAGCACAGCTACCAGACGAGTCATATTAACAACTAGAAACAGAGGCTACCTGACGAGTCATATTAACAACTAGAAACAGAGGATTCAGAATGTTATCAAAGGCAGATGGTGCTTTAGGTAGTGGTTTGATAATAAGTTAGGAGATAGCACAGTCAGTTAGGAGATAGCACAGTCAGTTAGGGTAGCAGAAATCGTCTTGTCAAATCAGCTATTGTCCCAGCTTTTTTATCTGTAGTCTAATTCTACTAGCTTGTGTGTGTGTGTGTGTGTGTGTGTGTGTTTACAGCTGCCTGTGTGTAGTGGAGGCAGAGAGCAGGGAACAGGGTCTGGATGTGTGTGTGTGTGTCCCGGTTGCTCTGGGCTGAGAGAGAATTATGAGCTAGCAGCTAGGTCACTCACACACACATGCACACATTCAGAAATGAACACACACACATGCACACATTCAGAAATGAACACACACACATGAACACCATAAATTCTGAAGTTTCTCCACCTTGACAAAAGGTCTCTGCCTTTCTCTCTTTTTTTACAGTCTCTCTCGATTCACTTCATTTCAGTCCAATTAGCTTTGCATAAACACACACTTTTACCAAGCAACAAATAGAAATGATCATAGAAATGGTAACAAATGGTAAACAATCAATGTATTATACAAGTCATCACTGCCGTATCAGAACATCTTATTAATATGTTCCATCTCCTCTCTGCTCTCCTCCTCCCCGCTCTGCCCCTATTCTCCCCAGAAGTGAGCGAGGCGACTGCCACCCTGGGGCCGGGCACCATGGGTCTAAGCACCCGTTACAGCCCCCAGTTCACCCTGCAGCACGTGCCCGACTACCGCCAGAACGTCTACATCCCTGGCAGCACGGCCACCTTGACCTCCAATCCCCAGCAGCAGCAGCAGCAGCAGCAGATGCTGATGCAGCAGCAGATGGCAGCCCAACAACAGGCCCTGCAGGCCCAGCCCTCCGAGGCCTCGGCTCAGCCTGAACCCCCCAAGGCTGCCCAGACCCCCGCCTCCAAGAAGAAGTCCACCAAGAAGGAGAAGAAGTAGGATGGATGGAAGGAGGAACGATAGATGGATAGATATGGAGTATACGATGAGAAGAGAACGACCCGATGAGAACTGAAATTTAACCACAGGAGGCTGCTGAGGGGAGGAATGCTCGTAATGGCCGGAACGGAGCGAATGGAATGGCATCAAAGACATAGCAACCATGTATTTGATACCATTCCACTCATTCTACTCCAGCCATTACCACAAGCCTGTCCTCCCCAATTAAAGTGCCACCAACCTCCTGTGAATTCAACCCTCCCTCACCCCCACTTTTCCACACAATGCGTTTACTCTAACCATGGTCGGAATTGTATTGGTCACGCTCATATGATAATACAAAATATGGAGATCGTTTGGTAATGTTTGTCTTTGGGCTCTTGAATCTGGAAAGGGTTGAAGGTTTAAGAGCGAACAGCATGGACATTTTGTTTTTGTTTTCTTTCTGAAGGCTAGCTAGAAACGGTTGTTTTTGTTTTCTTACTGAAGGCTAGCTAGAAACGGTTGTTTTTGTTTTCTTTCTGAAGGCTAGCTAGAAACGGTTGTTTTTGTTTTCTTTCTGAAGGCTAGCTAGAAACGGTTGTTTTTGTTTTCTTTCTGAAGGCTAGCTAGAAACGGTTGTTGTTGTTTTTGTTTTCTTTCTGAAGGCTAGCTAGAAACGGTTGTTTTTGGAAAGCCTGTGTTCTGTTCTACGCAACAGCAGTATTAATGGTATTTCCTGGTAAGGAAGACTGGAGGTTGGGGGGTTGGCCAATGAATTTGGATGCACTTCAGTCAAGGTTCGCCCAGTGACGTATTCACAGGTTGATATTTTAACCATGTTCCCTAAGATGTTTCATGTTGGATTTGTAGTTCTTTATTTTCCTGAGTTGGAAAGTAGATCATTGTTGACTACACTAGATTGCCATGCTCAGATTCCTATATTGCAGTTCTAAAAACAATCTGCGCGGCACTATGAAAATCCCGACGTGACCCTCGAGCCTCCACCGCTATATAGGATCAGCCTTATAGGATCCTACACCACAGCTCTTTGGAACACAAGGGTATCCCGTTCCACTGGTAGTATTCTACTCCTCTGCATGTTCCTATAGCTTCAAACCACAGACCTTCTAGAAGATTCAACAATGCATTGCTTAAGTGTTGCAAAGAGGACGACCACCTTAACTCCTCTCCCAAAAATACTGGTTGACAAATGCACTTGTAGCATTTATCTGACTTGGTAGCGAAAAATTATAAATCTGATTTTGTAAGCATAGTTAAATGGTAAGATTTGAATCTTTTGTTGTTTCTATGACCTTAGCGTGAACCCTATTAAAGTGCTAGGCAGAAGGGGAGGGGCATGTTATAGTACTATCATCAGCCCTATTGGCTGGCTTGGTGACATCGTAGGCAGTGCCCCATTTTTAAAAACACTGTAGATGGGCATAGAGACCCCTGCTGTCCCCCTTATGTCCCCTCTCCTCACTGGCTATCCCACTTCAACCATAGGAGATGCACTGTTCATACTATAAAGATGAGCTGTAGGGTAAAAAGACTTTCAGAGTAGGGCACAAGTAGAGATCCTAGAAGTTACACTTCTTAGGTCACTAGGCTCTAGATTGAGTGTTCACCCCTTGCTATGTATCCTGAAGTGCAGATGATTCTATTTCTTGACGTGAGAAGATACGTTTTTTGATGACTCAGTAGTATAGGAGTTGTTTAGAAGATAAGTATGAAGTCTTTCCTTTGCCGCCAGTCCGTCCGTCTGTCAGGCTACTGGTTAGACACCACTGCATGAAGAGGCAGCGTGCAGGCAGGGTTCAAGGGGGAGTGGAGAGGAATGAGGTTAGGGGTACGACGTCTGGGTTGGTACCATTAGATTGACGGGGAAGGGGGCAACGACCTTGGCTCTACTCACTGAATGTACATAGGCAAGGTCCACCCCTAAACTTCCTCTAATGCACTGACCCAGGTTAGAGGTTGACAGAGCCAAACACATCTCTCCATGTCACAGAGGAGATACCACTTCAGAAGAAGGGAGGGGGGACAGAGTTCGCTAGTTCCATTCCTCACTGCATCTATCCCCTCAGTCTAAACCCACTCTGGTAAAGCTAACCTCAGACTCTGCCCTCCACTCCCTGGTCCTGTGAAGGCTCTTCCCCACTGTAAATAAACACTGGTCCTGTCAATGGCATGAGCCAGTTGTTTGTATAGTACGGACCACGTCCAGCATTTTCAAATGAAAAGTCCTCTCTCCACAAGGCGTGGCTTACTACTGGAATGTGTTGCATTTGTTTTTCAAGAAAAATATGAAAACCACAGTGAGGGAAAAAAATATCTCTGAAATGTTCAACAGTTTGTGTTGCAATGTAGTAACTACACACCAGGAAGGCCAACTTACTAACTCTTCAGTGTAAATAAAAAAAGATGCTAACTTTAGACGATGAGTAAACAGTGACACACGTAGACTAGTTAACTTGTGATATGTGTTGCGCATATTTTTGTGTTCATTTTCACTCTCCATTTTACCACCCTGTAAAGAAACGAAACACAAAAAAAGTATATTGAAAACATGTTTCTGTCCTTCTGTAACCGCTATGTTTTTTTCTGTGATTTATATCATCCATTTGTGCAGGAATGCCTCTCTCTGTCCATATGAACAAATTATTATAAATATTATATACGTGTGTATGTTCGTCTGCTGCTGAATTAATCCTCTCCCCTGCTGTGGCCTGGTATCTTTCGACCCCGCTAATCTCTTATTTGTTATGCTAATATTTATATTGCTGTTTTATTTTCTCTTGAACACTGACGTTTCAAATAAAAGGTTCTGAAATCATGAAACCCTCGTTGTCCGTCTAGAGTCTTTTCTACCATCCAGCTTGGTTCATAAGATAGCTAAAATACATTTTTCCCAAGGGAACTTTTTCATTATTTATTAACACATTCTATAGTGCAGAATGATACAAGATTCAAGACAAACACAAAGTCACTAACAACATAATTAGGGTCCAACTTAAATTCTACCATAATCATTACAGCACATTAAATTAATAGAAGAGTTGTCCTGGCAGGCACAGTGTTCCAGTCTGTTCTGTTGGCCAGGGGTTTTAAGTGGCAGTAGTTATGCATGTTTCTCAGCTTTTATCTGTGACCCAGATCCACCAGACTTCATCAGCACCACGCTATCCCACAATCCTCTGCTCCCAGCAGCCTCAACTCCCACGCCCGTTTGAAGTATCCGCCGCGATGTGAAGACAGGGGAAATGGGATGAGGGGAAGGAGGGTGAGAGGAAGATGAGGCGAGAGATGACAATGTTTCCTCAGCCTCAGTAGAAATGTGACTTCCTCCGACAGTCCTCAGAGTGAATGTGGATATGCATTATGTAATACATAGCCTATCTGAAGACAGATTATTTTGCTTTAAATTGATCATAATCCAAGGTTTTAAATATGTATGTATTGCAATCGATGGAACTATACAGAACATTCTACATTATGGAGAGAATTTAAGTTTTAGGATACACTACACCTTTTATACTAGGCTACACAATCCTATGTAATGGATGAATATCTTTAGTATCACATTGATATAATATAGAATGCATGTTTCATACAATTCCTTTTCATTGCTTCCTCTTGACTAGCATCGCTGGGATCCTGGAGGCTAGATTCAATCCGGACCGCAGAATATCTGCGTTATAATGTGATTCAAATTCAAAGGTAATTTCTGATTGAGCCGACATATGGAATTCAGATTCATGTCCACGTTCCAGTTCAACCCTCTACCCTACCCCTACCTTAATACCTCCATCCCTCTCTGTCAACCTGGCCCTCTGTTTCTCCCAGTGACAGGGGCAGCAACGGTCCTCGTGGCCAACGTGTCACAGACTTCCTGCGACTATGCAACAGGAAGTGAGGCGATGCCTTGGGGGGGAACACAACAGAATGGGGGGATTGTTCTTTTATCATACACTCATCCCATCTGGCTTCATTAGGCACATTTCCACCAGTCACACACACACACACACACACACACACACACACACACACACACACACACACACACACACACACACACACACACACACACACACACACACACACACACACACACACACACACACACACAGAGGTATACACAGAGGCACACATGGATCAAGCATGTGCAGCACTGGAAAGAGCATTCGAGGGATCCCAGGCCTAGCCAGGCTGAGGGAACCTTGACAATAGACTGTCTTTGTGTGGTAATAACGTTAGTCAGACATTCTGGACAAAGGACACCACACATGTCATCATGCCCTGAGTGACTCACACACCAGACACAGTCACACACACCAGACACACACACACCAGACACAGTCACACACACAAGACTCACAGTCACACACACCAGACACAGTCACACACACACCAGACACAGTCACACACACACAAGACTCACAGTCACACACACCAGACACAGTCTCACACACACCAGACACAGTCTCACACACACCAGACACAGTCTCACACACACCAGACTCACACACCAGACACAGTCTCACACACACCAGTCTCACACACCAGACTCACACATCCCAGTCACACACACCAGACTCACACATCAGACAGTCTCACACACACCAGACTCACACACCAGACACAGTCTCACACATCCCAGTCACACACACCAGACACAGTCACACACACCAGACTCACACATCAGACACAGTCTCACACACACCAGACTCACACACCAGACACAGTCTCACACACACCAGACTCACACACCAGACACAGTCTCACACACACCAGACTCACACACCAGACACAGTCACACACACACCAGACTCACACACCAGACACAGTCTCACACACACCAGACACACACACCAGACTCACACACCAGACACAGTCTCACACACACCAGACTCACACACCAGACACAGTCTCACACACACCAGACTCCACACACCAGAACACAGTCACACACACACCAGACTAACACACCAGACACAGTCACACACACACCAGACTCACACACCAGACACAGTCACACACACCAGACTCACACACCAGACACAGTCTCACACACACACCAGACTCACACACCAGACACAGTCTCACACACACACCAGACTCACACACCAGACACAGTCTCACACACACACCAGACTCACACACCAGACACAGTCTCACACACACACCAGACTCACACACCAGACACAGTCACACACACACCAGACTCACACACCAGACACAGTCACACACACACCAGACTCACACACCAGACACAGTCTCACACACACCAGACTCACACACCAGACACAGTCTCACACACACCAGACTCACACACCAGACACAGTCACACACACACCAGACTCACACACCAGACACAGTCACACACACACCAGACTCACACACCAGACACAGTCACACACACCAGACTCACACACCAGACACAGTCTCACACACCAGACTCACACACCAGACACAGTCACACACACACCAGACTCACACACCAGACACAGTCACACACACACCAGACTCACACACCAGACACAGTCTCACACACACCAGACTCACACACCAGACACAGTCACACACACACCAGACTCACACACCAGACACAGTCACACACACACCAGACACACACACCAGACTCACACACCAGACACAGTCTCACACACACCAGACTCACACACCAGACACAGTCACACACACACCAGACTCACACACCAGACACAGTCACACACACACCAGACTAACACACCAGACACAGTCACACACACCAGACTCACACACCAGACACAGTCTCACACACACCAGACTCACACACCAGACACAGTCTCACACACACCAGACTCACACACCAGACACAGTCTCACACACACCAGACTCACACACCAGACACAGTCTCACACACCAGACACAGTCTCACACACACCAGACTAACACACCAGACACAGTCTCACACACACCAGTCACACACACCAGACTCACACACCAGACAGAGTCTCACACCAGACAGAGTCTCACACACACCAGTCACACACACCAGACTCACACACACACAGACTCACACACCAGACACAGTCACACACACCAGACTAACACACCAGACAGTCTCACACACACAGTCACACACAGACACACACACACACCAGACTCACACACCAGACAGTCTCACACACCACAGACTCACACACCAGACACAGTCTCACACACACCAGACTCACACACCACACACAGTCACACACACACACACCAGACTCACACACCAGACACAGTCTCACACACACCAGACTCACACACCAGACACAGTCACACACAAACACCAGACTCACACACCAGACACAGTCTCACACACACCAGCCACACACACACCAGACACAGTCTCACACACACCAGACTCACACACCAGACACAGTCTCACACACACCAGACTCACACACCAGACACAGTCTCACACACACCAGACTCACACACCAGACACAGTCTCACACACACCAGGCACAGTCTCTCACACAACAGACAGTCTCACATACCAGACTCACACACCAGACACAGTCTCACACACACCAGACTCACACACCAGACACAGTCACACACAAACACCAGACTCACACACCAGACACAGTCTCACACACACCAGACTCAGTCTCACACACACCAGACTCACACACCAGAGTCTCACACACCACAGACTCACACACCAGACTCACACACCAGACACAGTCTCACACATACCAGACTCACACACCAGACACAGTCTCACACACACCAGACACAGTCTCACACACACCAGACTCACACACCAGACACAGTCTCACACACACCAGACTCACACACCAGACAGTCTCACACACACCAGTCACACACCAGACACAGTCTCTCACACACCAGACTCACACACCAGACACAGTCACACACACACCAGACTCACACACCAGACACAGTCTCACACACACCAGACTCACACACACCAGACACAGTCTCACACACACCAGACTCACACACACCAGACACAGTCTCACACACACCAGACTCACACACCAGACACAGTCTCACACACACCAGTCTCACACACCAGACTCACACACCAGAAACTGTCTCACACACACCAGACTCACACACCAGAAACTGTCTCACACACACCAGACTCACACACCAGACGCAGTCACACACACACCAGACTCACACACCAGACACAGTCTCACACACACCAGACTCACACACCAGAAACTGTCTCACACACACCAGACTCACACACCAGACACAGTCACACACACACCAGAGTCTCACACACCACAGACTCACACACCAGACTCACACACCAGACACAGTCTCACACATACCAGACTCACACACCAGACACAGTCTCACACACACCAGACTCACACACCAGACACAGTCTCACACACACCAGACTAACACACCAGACACAGTCTCACACACACCAGACTCACACACCAGACACAGTCTCACACACACCAGACACAGTCTCACACACACCAGACACAGTCTCACACACACCAGACTCACACACCAGACACAGTCTCACACACACCAGACTCACACACCAGACACAGTCTCACACACACCAGTCTCACACACCAGACTCACACACCAGAAACTGTTTCACACACACCAGACACAGTCACACACACACCAGACTCACACACCAGACACAGTCACACACAAACACCAGACTCACACACCAGACACAGTCACACACACACCAGACTCACACACCAGACACAGTCTCACACACCACAGACTCACACACCAGACAGTCTCACACACACCAGTCACACACACCAGACACAGTCTCACACACACCAGACACACACACCAGACACAGTCACACACACACCAGACTAACACACCAGACACAGTCTCACACACACCAGACTCACACACCAGACACAGTCTCACACACACCAGACTAACACACCAGACACAGTCTCACACACACCAGACTCACACACCAGACACAGTCTCACACACACCAGACTCACACACCAGACACAGTCTCACACACACCAGACACAGTCTCACACACACCAGACACAGTCTCACACACACCAGACTCACACACCAGACACAGTCTCACACACACCAGTCTCACACACCAGACTCACACACCAGAAACTGTTTCACACACACCAGACACAGTCACACACACACCAGACTCACACACCAGACACAGTCACACACACACCAGACTAACACACCAGACACAGTCTCACACACACCAGACTCACACACCAGACACAGTCTCACACACACCAGACTAACACACCAGACACAGTCTCACACACACCAGACTCACACACCAGACACAGTCTCACACACACCAGACTCACACACCAGACACAGTCTCACACACACCAGACACAGTCTCACACACACCAGACACAGTCTCACACACACCAGACTCACACACCAGACACAGTCTCACACACACCAGTCTCACACACCAGACTCACACACCAGAAACTGTTTCACACACACCAGACACAGTCACACACACACCAGACTCACACACCAGACACAGTCACACACAAACACCAGACTCACACACCAGACACAGTCACACACACACCAGACTCACACACCAGACACAGTCTCACACACCACAGACTCACACACCAGACAGTCTCACACACACCAGTCACACACACCAGACACAGTCTCACACACACCAGACACAGTCACACACACCAGACTCACACACCAGACACAGTCTCACACACACCAGCCTCACACACCAGACGAAGTCTCACACACACCAGCCTCACACACCAGACACAGTCTCACACACACCAATCTCACACACACCAGACTCACACACCAGACACAGTCTCACACACACCAGACTCACACACACCAGACACAGTCACACACACACCAGACTCACACACCAGACAGTCTCACACACACCAGTCAAACACACCAGACACAGTCTCGCACACACCAGACACAGTCACACACACCAGCCTCACACACCAGACACAGTCTCACACACACCAGCCTCACACACCAGACAAAGTCTCACACACACCAGAATCACACACCAGACACAGTCTCACACACACCAGACTCACACACCAGACAGTCTCACACACACCAGTCACAGTCACACACACACCAGACACAGTCTCACACACACCAGACTCACACACCAGACAGTCTCACACACACCAGTCACACACACCAGACACAGTCTCACACACACCAGACACAGTCACACACACCAGACTCAGTCTCACACACACACCAGACACAGTCTCACACACACCAGACTCACACACACCAGACTCACACACCAGACACAGTCTCACACACACCAGACTCACACACCAGACACAGTCTCACACACACCAGACTAACACACCAGACACAGTCTCACACACACCAGTCACACACACCAGACTCACACACCAGACAGAGTCTCACACACACCAGACAGAGTCTCACACACACCAGTCACACACACCAGACTCACACACCAGACACAGACTCACACACACCAGACACAGTCACACACACCAGACTAACACACCACACACAGTCACACACACACACACCAGACTCACACACCAGACAGTCTCACACACCACAGACTCACACACCAGACACAGTCTCACACACACCAGACTCACACACCACACACAGTCACACACACACACACCAGACTCACACACCAGACACAGTCTCACACACACCAGACTCACACACCAGACACAGTCACACACAAACACCAGACTCACACACCAGACACAGTCTCACACACACCAGCCACACACACACCAGACACAGTCTCACACACACCAGACTCACACACCAGACACAGTCTCACACACACCAGACTCACACACCAGACACAGTCTCACACACACCAGGCACAGTCTCTCACACACCAGACAGTCTCACATACCAGACTCACACACCAGACACAGTCTCACACACACCAGACTCACACACCAGACACAGTCACACACAAACACCAGACTCACACACCAGACACAGTCTCACACACACCAGACTCAGTCTCACACACACCAGACTCACACACCAGAGTCTCACACACCACAGACTCACACACCAGACTCACACACCAGACACAGTCTCACACACACCAGACTCACACACCAGACACAGTCTCACACACACCAGACTCACACACCAGACACAGTCTCACACACACCAGACTCACACACCAGACAGTCTCACACACACCAGACTCACACACCAGACACAGTCACACACACACCAGACTCACACACCAGACACAGTCACACACACACCAGACTCACACACCAGACACAGTCTCACACACACCAGACTCACACACCAGACACAGTCACACACACACCAGACACAGTCTCACACACACCAGACACTGTCTCACACACCAGACACTGTCTCACACACACCAGACACAGTCTCACACACCAGACAGTCTCACACACACTAGTCACACACACCAGACAGTCTCACACACACCAGACACAGTCTCACACACACCAGACTCACACACCAGAAACTGTCTCACACACACCAGACTCACACACCAGACACAGCCACACACACACCAGACTCACACACCAGACACAGTCTCACACACACCAGACTCACACACCAGAAACTGTCTCACACACACCAGACTCACACACCAGACACAGTCACACACACACCAGACTCACACACCAGACACAGTCTCACACACACCAGACTCACACACCAGACACAGTCACACACACACCAGACACAGTCTCACACACACCAGACACTGTCTCACACACCAGACACTGTCTCACACACACCAGACACAGTCTCACACACCAGACAGTCTCACACACACCAGACAGTCTCACACACACCAGACTCACACACCAGAGTCTCACACACCACAGACTCACACACCAGACTCACACACCAGACACAGTCTCACACACACCAGACTCACACACCAGACACAGTCTCACACACACCAGACTCACACACCAGACACAGTCTCACACACACCAGACTCACACACCAGACAGTCTCACACACACCAGTCACACACCAGACACAGTCTCTCACACACCAGACTCACACACCAGACACAGTCACACACACACCAGACTCACACACCAGACACAGTCACACACACACCAGACTCACACACCAGACACAGTCACACACACACCAGACTCACACACCAGACACAGTCACACACACACCAGACTCACACACCAGACACAGTCTCACACACACCAGACTCACACACCAGACACAGTCACACACACACCAGACACAGTCTCACACACACCAGACACTGTCTCACACACCAGACACTGTCTCACACACACCAGACACAGTCTCACACACCAGACAGTCTCACACACACCAGTCACACACACCAGACAGTCTCACACACACCAGACACAGTCTCACACACACCAGACTCACACACCAGAAACTGTCTCACACACACCAGACTCACACACCAGACACAGTCACACACACACCAGACTCACACACCAGACACAGTCTCACACACACCAGACTCACACACCAGACACAGTCACACACACACCAGACACAGTCTCACACACACCAGACACTGTCTCACACACCAGACACTGTCTCACACACACCAGACACAGTCTCACACACCAGACAGTCTCACACACACCAGTCACACACACCAGACAGTCTCACACACACCAGACACAGTCTCACACACACCAGACTCACACACCAGAAACTGTCTCACACACACCAGACTCACACACCAGACACAGTCTCACACACACCAGTCAAACACACCAGACTCTCACACCAGACACAGTCTCACACACACCAGACTCACACACCAGACACAGTCTCACACACACCAGTCAAACACACCAGACTCACACACCAGACACAGTCACACACACCAGACTCACACACCAGACACAGTCACACACACACCAGACACAGTCACACACAAACACCAGACTCACACACCAGACACAGTCTCACACACACCAGACTCACACACCAGACACAGTCTCACACACACCAGTCACACACACCAGACTCACACACCAGACACAGTCTCACACACACCAGACTCAAACACCAGACACAAATACCAGACACAGTCTCACACACACCAGACTCACACACCAGACTCACACACCAGACACAGTCTCACACACACCAGACACAGTCTCACACACACCAGACTCAAACACCATACATAGACTTCCACACAGAGACAAAAAAATCTAGGATGGATTGTTGAGACAAAGTTATCACAAACACCCCTTTCGTTTATATAGAAAGTAAAGGCAGGAAACAACTTCTCCTTCACTCATCTGAACCATCAGGCCACTGCAGAAGAACAGGGAGGAGGGAAGACAGAGGAGGAAATGAAGGCTATGGGAAACAGGGATCTGATTTCAGGGGCAGCCATCTGATCCATGTGAGGAAAGCAGGAAGTAATGAGATATGTGTATGGCGGGACAGGAAGTTCATTTCCGTGCCATTTTAAGCTCTTTACACTGCCATTACAGCTCTGGCCCGTCCAGGGGGGAGGAACCCCCACCTCTAACCAGCACCCCACCCCCGTGTCCTCGTCCGGCAGCTGCCCCACTGACACAGGATGAAGAGCCACAGTGCTTTTATAGAGTAATATAGGTCAACACATGTTGTACTATAAAATACAGCCCTGGACAGACACAGGATAAAAGACAAGGATAACGTCTGTGTTATGTCTGGTAAAGTTGCAGGTCTCTTCCAGAGCATCAACAGGTGACCTAAAGATAAATGAAAGAAAAATATGAGATCATGATATCTGTGTAATGATGACTGCAGCAGAGTTCTGGGAGTTGTGGCAGAACACAGAGTTCTGGGTAATCTCCACTCTGAGGCACTATCCAGCATAGCAGGACAGGCAGAGAAAGAGGGAGTGAAAGAGAGAGAAAGAGAAAGAGAGAGAGAGCTAGAGAGAGAAATGGAGCGAGTGAGAAAGAGCTAGAGAGATTCCGCTGGCTTGGGAATGATTAATGAAAAATGAACATGGGGGAAAATGGAACATCTGGTTCTGGTGTTGGCTCTCAGACGGGGATGCAGGGGAGCAGTTTAGTGTCGGACCATTCACACAGAGAGGAAACATTCTCTCTATGATGGCGCCATACTTCATGGCTGCCGTCTTGAGACCCAACTTTGCTATTTTATGATTATTTTGGCGTGTATCCGCTATCTTTTCTTCAAAAACTTTTGAACATCAGATCGGCAGTTACTAACTTCAATTTCGTCTTCAACTTTGACTTATCTCCCCTGGGCTCTTTATGACATCTGGTCTAATCTTCGGGCAACCCAAGAGGAAGCGCAGGTGAAAAAGTGGCAAAAGATTGAAGTCCTGTAGAGATTAAGGTGAAGGGAAAACTGGCCACCACTTCTCTCCATTCTATTGGCCACTTGATAATAAGATGAATGACCTCCGATCGCTGATTTGCTTCCAACGGAACTCTCGGAACTGCAATAGTCTCAGTATTTTTTAAACATGGCTTTTGGACAAGATACCCCCCATGGCTATTAAACTCATTGGATTCTCATTTCAGGACATCGGATTCAGGGAACTCCAGAGGGGGAGGAATATGTCTCTTCATCAACAACAGATGGTGCGCATCAGGTATTCCCGTCTTGGAATGGTCAAGTGCCGACCCTTCTACCTCCCGAGAGAGTTTTCATCTGTTATCATGACTGCTGTATATGTTCCACCTCAGGACAACAACAACAACAAACTGGCACTTAATGAAAAGTACAAGGCTATAAACAAGCAGGAATCAAATCAAACTTTATTTGTTACATGCGCCAATGTAAATAGTCCGGTGGCCATTTGATTAATTGTTCAGCAGTCTTATGGCTTGGGGGTAGAAGCTGTTAAAGAGCCTTTTGGTCCTGGACTTGGCGCTCCGGTACCCCTTGCGAAAACAGTCAATGACTTGGGTGACTGGAGTCTCTGACAATGTTATGTGATTTCCTCTGATATAGGTCCTGGATTGGTCCTGGATGGCAGGAAGCTTGGCCCCAGTGATGTACTGGGCCATAAGCACTACCCTCTGTAGCGCCTTACGGTCAGATGCCGAGCAGTTGCCATACCAGGCAGTGATGCAACCGGTCAGGATACTCTCGATGGTGCAGCTGTAGAACCTTTTGAGGATCTGGGGCCCCATGCCAAAATCTTTTCAGTCTTCTGAGGGGGAAAAGGTTTTGTCGTGCCCTCTTCACAACGGTCTTGGTGTGTTTGGAACATGATAGTTCATTGGTGATGTGGACACCAAGGAACTTGAAACTCTCAACCCGCTCCACTACAGCCCCGTCGATGTTAATGTGGGGCTGCTTGACCTGCCTTTTCCTGTAGTCCACGATCAGCTCCTTTGTCTTGCTCACATTGAGGGAGAGGTTGTTGTCCTGGCACCACACTGCCAGTTCTCTGATCTCCTCCCTATAGGCAGTCTCATCGTTGTCAGTGATCAGGCCTACAACTGTTGTGTCGTCAGCAAACTTAATGATGGTGTTGGAGTCATGTTTGGCCACGCAGTCGTGGGTGAACAGGGAGTACAGGAGGGGACTGTACACACCGCTGAGGGGCCCCAGTATTGAGGATCAGTGTACCCTTACCACCTGGGGGTGGCCTGTCAGGAAGTCCAGGGTCCAGTTGCAGAGGGAGGTGTTTAGTCCCAGGGTCCTTAGCTTAGTTATGTTATTTTTTATTTTACCTTTATTTAACTAGGCAAGTCAGTTAAGAACACATTTTTTTTGTTCAATGACGGCCTAGGAACAGTGGGTTAACTGCCTTGTTCAGGGGCAGAACGACAGATTTTTACCTTGTCAGCTCGGGGATTCGATCTTGCAACCTTTCGGTTACTAGTCCAACGCTCCAACCACTAGGCTAGTGATGAGCTTTGTGGGCACTAAGGTGTTGAACTCTGAGCTGTAGTAAAGGAACAGCATTCTCACATAGGTGTTCCTTTTATCCAGGTGGGGAAGGGCAGTGTGGAGTGTGATTGAGATTGCATCATCTGTGGATCTGTTAAGGCGGTATGTGAATTGGAGTGGGTCTAGGGTATCCGGGAGGTTGCTGTTGATGTGAACCATGACCAGCCTTTCAAAGCACTTCATGGCTACCTACGTGAGTGCTACGGGGCGGTAATCATTTAGGCAGGTTACCTTTGCTTCCTTGGGCACACAAACTATGGTGGTCTGCTTGAAACATGTAGGTATTACAGACTCGGTCAGGGAGAGGTTGAAAATGTCAGTGAAGACACTTGTCAGTTGGTCTGAACATGCTTTGAGTACACGTCCTGGTAATCCGTCTGGCCCCGCGGCTTTGTGAATGTTGACCTGTTAAAGGTCTTGCTCACATTGGCTGCCAAGAGCGTTAGTGTTGCTTGCCTCGAAGCGAGCATAAAAGGCATTTAGCTAGTCTGGTAGGCTCGCATCACTGGGCAGCTCACGTCTGGGTTTCCCTTTGTAGTCCGTAATAGTTTTTAAGCACTGCCACATACAGTGGGGAAAAAAAGTATTTAGTCAGCCACCAATTGTGCAAGTTCTCTCACTTAAAAAGATGAGAGAGGCCTGTAATTTTCATCATAGGTACACTTCAACTATGACAGACAAAATGAGGAAAAAAAATCCAGAAAATCACATTGTAGGATTTTTAATGAATTTATTTGCAAATTATGGTGGAAAATAAGTATTTGGTCACATACAAACAAGCAAGATTTCTGGCTCTCACAGACCTGTAACTTCTTCTTTAAGAGGCTCCTCTGTCCTCCACTCATTACCTGTATTAATGGCACCTGTTTGAACTTGTTATCAGTATAAAGACACCTGTCCACAACCTCAAACAGTCACACTCCAAACTCCACTATGGCCAAGACCAAAGAGCTGTCAAAGGACACCAGAAACAACATTGTAGACCTGCACCAGGTTGGGAAGACTGAATCTGCAATAGGTAAGCAGCTTGGTTTGAAGAAATCAACTGTGGGAGCAATTATTAGGAAATGGAAGACATACAAGACCACTGATAATCTTCCTTGATCTGGGGCTCCACGCAAGATCTCACCCGTGGGGTCAAAATGATCACAAGAACGGTGAGCAAAAATCCCAGAACCACACGGGGACCTAGTGAATGACCTGCAGAGAGCTGGGACCAAAGTTACAAAGCCTACCATCAGTAACACACTCGCCGCCAGGGACTCAAATCCTGCAGTGCCAGGCGTGTCCCCCTGCTTAAGCCAGTACATGTTCAGGCAAGTCTAAAGTTTGCTAGAGAGCATTTGGATGATCCAGATGAGGATTGGGAGAATGTCAGATGAAACCAAAATATAACTTTTTGGTAAAAACTCAACTCGTCGTGTTTGGAGGACAAAGAATGCTGAGTTGCATCCAAAGAACACCATACCTACTGTGAAGCATGGGGGTGGAAACATCATGCTTTGGGGCTGTTTTTCTGCAAAGGGACCAGGACGACTGATCCGTGTAAAGGAAATAATGAATGGGGCCATGTATCATGAGATTTTGAGTGAAAACCTCCTTCCATCAGCAAGGGCATTGAAGATGAAACGTGGCTGGGTCTTTCAGCATGACAATGATCCCAAACACACCGCCCGGGCAACGAAGGAGTGGCTTCGTAAGAAGCATTTCAAGGTCCTGGAGTGGCCTAGCCAGTCTCCAGATCTCAACCCCATAGAAAATCTTTGGAGGGAGTTGAAAGTCTGTGTTGCCCAGCGACAGCCCCAAAACATCACTGCTCTAGAGGAGATCTGCATGGCGGAATGGGCCAAAATACCAGCAACCGTGTGTGAAAACCTTGTGAAGACTTACAGAAAACGTTTGACCTCTGTCATTGCCAACAAAGGGTATATAACAAAGTATTGAGATAAACTTTTGTTATTGACCAAATACTTATTTTCCACCATAATTTGCAAATAAATTCATAAAAAATCCTACAATGTGATTTTCTGGATTTTTTTTTCCTCATTTTGTCTGTCATAGTTGAAGTGTACCTATGATGAAAATTACAGGCCTCTCTCATCTTTTTAAGTGAGAGAACTTGCACAATTGGTGGCTGACTAAATACTTTTTTTCCCCACTGTATGACGAGCATCAGAGCCGGTGTAGTAGGATTCAATCTTAATCCTGTATTGACACTTTGCTTGTTTGATGGTTCGTTTAAGAGCATAGCAGGATTTCTTATAAACGTCCAGATTAGTGTCCCGCTCCTTGAAAGCGGCAGCTCTAGGCTTTAGCTTGATGCGGATGTTGCCTGTAATCCATGGCTTCTGGTTGGGATATGTACGTACGGTCACTGTGGGGACGACGTCGTCAATACACTTATTGATGAAGCCAATGACTGAGGTGGTATACTCCTCAATGCCGTTGGATGAATCCCGGAACATATTTCAGACTGTGCTAGCAAAACAGTCCTGTAGCGTAGCATCCGCGTCATCTGACCACTTCCGTATTGAGCGAGTCACTGGTACTTCCTGCTTTAGTTTTTGCTTGTAAGCAGGAATCAGGAGGATAGAATTATGGTCAGATTTGCCAAATGGAGTGCCGGGGAGAGCTTTGTATGCATCTCTGTGTGTGGAGTAAAAGTGTTTTTTCCCTCTGGTTGTACATGTGACACGCTGGTAAAATGTTGGTAAAACTGATTTAAGTTTGCTTGCAAGTCCCCGGCCACTTGGAGCATCGCTTCTGGATGAGCATTTTCTTGTTTGCTTATGGCCTTATAGAGTTGGTTGAGTGTGGTCTTAGTTCTAGCATCTGTCTGTGGTGGTAAATAGACGGCTACGAATAATATAGATGAGAACTCTCTTGGTAGATAGTTTGGTCTACAGCTTATCATAAGGTACTCTACCTCAGGCAAGCAATACCTCGATACTTCTTTAATATTAGACATTGCGCACCAGCTGTTATTGACAAATAGACACACACCCCCACCCTTTGTCTTACCAGATGTAGCTTCTCTGTTCTGCCGGTGCATGGAAAATCCCGCCAGCTCTATATTATCCGTGTCGTTGTTCAGCCACGACTCAGTGAAACATAAGATATTACAGTTTTTAATGTCCCGTTGGTAGGATAATCTTAATCGTAGGTCATCAATTTTATTTTCCAAAGATTGCACATTAGCCAATAAAACGGATGGCAGTGGGAGTTTACTTGCTCGCCTACGAATTCTCAGAAGGCAGCCCGACCTCTGCCGCCTTTCTCTCTGTCTTTTCTTAACGCAAATGACAGGGATTTGGGCCTGTTTCAGGGAAAGCAGTATATCCTTCTCGTCGGACTCGTCGGACAGGCGATCCACCTACGACAACATCCGGAAAAATGCAGAGCGCCAAATTCAAATTACAAAAATAGTAATATTAAACATTAATGAAAATATAAGTGTTGCACACTCTTCAAAAGCTTAGAATCTTGGTAATCCCACAGCGTTGTCAGATTTAAAAAAAGCTTTACGGCGAAAGCATAACATTTGATTGTCTGAGGACAGCGCCCCCGCGTATTTCTTGCATTAGCACAGTAACATAACCAGCACGGGTGTCACAAAACTCAGAAATAGCGATAAAATAAATTGCTTACCTTTGAAGATCTTCCTTTGAATAAATATTCCTTTTTGTTCGAAAAAGTCCCTCTATGTCCCAAAAGCGCTGTTTATTTGGCGCGTTTTGTTCAGAAATCCACCGTCCCACTCATCCATTAAACAAGACATAGAAAATGTAAAAAACATACCTATAAACCTTGTCCAAACAACTCAAACAACGTTTCTAATCGATCCTCAGGTACACTAATATGTATATAAATGATAATATTTCACACAAATAATATCCTGGGCGATAGAAAAGGAAAAAACCGAAGCGTGTGCCAAAGAAAAGAGTCACCTCCTTAGTCCACTGACAAAAACAGCTCTTACTCCTTGGTTTTTCAACAAAAAACATGAAACCTTGTCTAAAGACTGTTGACATCTAGTGGAAGCCATAGGTACTGGGAACTGGATCCCCCTGCTTTCAATAGCATGTCAATGAATAAAGTGTCATCACCAAATCAGATTTTCTGGATGGATTTTCCTCCGGTTTTTGCCTGCCAAATCAGTTCTGTTATACTCACAGACATTATTTTAACAGTTTTAGAAACTTCAGAGAAACTTCCGAGAAACTTCTATCTAATACTACTAATTATGTGCACATCCTCGTTTCTGGGCCTGAGTAACAGGCATTTTACTTTGGGCACGCCAGACTCTCCAAACCTCCGAACACTTCCGCCGCTCCCGAACAGGTTATTAAAGGAAAAAGCTTCTTCCAGTTTGAGGTGAGTAATTTCTGTACTGATGTCCAGAAATTACTTTCGACCGTAAGAGACGGTAGCAGCAACATTAAGACCAAAATAAGTTAAACAACACAAAAAAAATACAAAATAGCACAGTTGGTTAGGAACATGTAAAACGTCAGCCATCCTCTTCGCGCCATCTACTCTGGAAACCATGCACCCCGGAGACTGCTTTTCTTGTCGCTTCCGATTTTAAAATCTGCCTCACTAAGACACTTTTATCAACACGTCTCCTTCACCACTAGGGGCGATAAAGTCTTAGACCACTGTAACACAACCCAAAAGCAAGCATACAAGGCCATCCCTCGTCCCCGTCGAGCAAAACAGATTATGTTTCTATACTCCTGCTTCTTGTTTACAAACAGAAGCTCAAACAGGAAGTATCCGTGACACGCTCCGTAGAGAAATGGTCCTCCGAATCAGAAGCTATGTTGCAGGACTGCTTTGCTAGCACTGACTGGAATATGTTTTGGGGCTCCGCCGATAGCGTCGATGAGCTAACCATCTCTGGTCAACACTCGCAAGACCACAGGGCCAGAACATATTCCAGGGTGCGTTCTCACAGCATGTGCAGACCAGCTGGCAGGCATCTTCACTGTCACTGTCAATGTAATCTCCACGTCTCAGGTTGACCACCATCATTCCTGTTCCAAGAACTCTAAGGCTACCTGCCACAATGACTACAGCCCTGTAACACTGACATCTGTAATCAGGAAGTGCTTTCATGGCACACATCACCTCCATCATCCTAGACCCACTCCAATTTACATACTGCCACAATGCAATTGCACTCCACGCTGCCCTCTCCCACCTGAACAAGAGGAATACATGTGAGAATGCTGTTCATCGACTACAGCTCAGAGTTCAACACCATAGTGCCCTCTCAGCTCGTCACTGATTTCAGGACTCTGTGACTGAACACCTTCTGCAACTGGATCCTGGACTTCCTGACAGGCCGTAAGGTGTTGGGGGCACACCAGGGTTGGAACCCAAATTATTTTCCAATCATTTGATTCAGAACAGAACCATTCTTTTTTTTGTTTCGGCCGTTCCCCTTTTTTTCTATTAGCTGGACATTAAATGACTTCATAAATCAGTGTGGATAGAGCAGCTTGCTATTGAGCCAGCAAGATATATTTGTTTTGGCCTAGGCAGCCGAGGCTATAGTTGTTTACATGCGCCAAGTGTGGGGCGCAAGATGCGACTGAAATTTTGCGGGTGGGGAGAGAGCAAGAGAGGGTGGAGGAGGAGTCTTGAAGCGCTGGGCATCTTGTTATGACATGCATGATCTGACTTAAGTCCACAGAATTATACCTAGGAGGAGCGGCTTCTATGGAGGAACTTTGAATGTCCTTTGAACTTCCGAGAGTTGGACCAGAGCTAGCTAGCGAGCTAACAAGCTTGTGTGTGCAGAGCGGCATCAGAATTAAAAACACGTCTGACATTTTTGTAGTTAATAAATCCAATGTGAAACGTGATAACTATAGTATCCATAACAATACCATTGACAAAGTTTATCCATTCTTGAATCACGCTTGTAACGTCAGTAGGCTACAGTAGGGGAGTGGCAGGTTGCCCACACACATCACGCACACACACACACACGCACACAGGGAATGCTTTTCAGCTGAGTGACAGAGTGAGGGCTTTGGCATAGGTGCCTTGTTGCGTTTTTGTGGGACAGAAAACAATGCCCAGAACGTAAAATAACATTATTAATCGGATCCCATCCTTTTAAAATAACGGTTCTGTTCCGGAACAGTATTGATTATTCGTTCTTGTTTCTGATTCTGTTAGTCTAAAATTGTTATTTTTTGGCTTTCGGGTTCTGTTCCCTGAACCGGTTCCAACCCCTGTTGCACACCCCTATCCACATCGACAGGACGGTAGTGGCAAGAGCTTCAAGTTCCTCTGTGTCCACATCACTGAGGACCGAACATGGTCCTCTCACACCAGCACAGTTGTGAAGAAGGCGAGAGCATCCTGACCGGTTGTATCATCATCTGGTATGGCAACAGCACATCACTGGGGGCGAGCTCCCAGCCATCCAGGACGTACATGGTAGGAAGTGTCTGAGAAAGGCCTGAAAAATTGCCAAAGACTCAAGCCTCCCGAGACATGGACTGTTCTCTATGCTCCTGTCCGGCAGGCGGTACTGGTGCATCAAGGCTGAGATCAACAGACTCCTTAACAGCTTCTATCCCCTGGCCATAAGCCTGTTAAATGGCTAACAACTACTGCTCTCCATCTCCAACAGATTATCCATACGGTTTACCTGACTCTATGCTGCTCCACAGGTCTCTACCCATTCAGACACAACCTACGCTGCTGCTAAAATGATTATTGAATAGATGTATTACTTCATTACACTGCTGTTCGTTGATTATTGATTTCCATTACTATTAGTATCTATCTATTTATCTTGCTACTGGTCACTGTTACTCCTGATTACATGTATATATTACCATTAGTATCTATCTATTTATCCTGCTACTGGTCACTGTTACTCCTGTTTACATGTATATATTACCATTAGTATCTATTTATCCTGCTACTGGTCACTGTTACTCCTGATTACATGTATATATTACCATTAGTATCTATCTATTTATCTTGCTACTGGTCACTGTTACTCCTGATTACATGTATATATTACCATTAGTATCTATCTATTTATCCTGCTACTGGTCACTATTACTCCTGATTACATGTATATATTACCATTAGTATCTATCTATTTATCTTGCTACTGGTCACTATTACTCCTGTTTCCATGTATATATTACCATTAGTATCTATCTATTTGTCCTGCTACTGGTCACTGTTACTCCTGTTTACATGTATATATTACCATTAGTATCGATCTATTTATCTTGCTACTGGTCACTATTACTCCTGTTTCCATGTATATATTACCATTAGTATCTATCTATTTGTCCTGCTACTGGTCACTGTTACTCCTGTTTACATGTATATATTACCATTAGTATCTATCTATTTGTCCTGCTACTGGTCACTATTACTCCTGTTAACATGTATATATTACCATTAGTATCGATCTATTTATCTTGCTACTGGTCACTGTTACTCCTGATTACATGTGTATATAGTATATTACCATTAATATCTATCTATTTATCCTGTTACTGGTCACTATTACTCTTGTTTACATGTGTATATAGTATATTACCATTAGTATCTATCTATTTATCATGTATATATTGCCATTACTATATTACCATAAGTATTTATATATTCCTGCTTCCAGTCACTTTCAGCCCTGTTTACATGTATATCATACTGCCTATTATTATCTATATTAGTATCATCATCATCATCATCATCATCAGTGCATTGTGGGAAAGAGCTCTCAAAGAATTCCACTGTACTGTTTATTCACCACGTGCACAGGATACAACAGGTGTAAACGTTGAACCATTAAACAATACCATACACAGTCGATCTCACTCACTCACACACACACACACAACTCTAAACCAACAGACAAAATGGTTTTGCACTCATGCATATTTGCTCATATAAAATACTGCGCGTACACACACACACACAGAGGTTTGAACAAGTTTATGAATACAACTGGCAACAGCCTTTGCTTTAAATTCACTGATGCAAAGTGACTAGAATGGTGATGTAAGAGAAAATGGCGGGAAGTGTACTTAGGAAATGGAAGAACCTATTGATAAAACACATCGGGACACAGTCATTGCATTGCCAGGGGCGATCTCCTCTGCTTTAAAGAGACACAGTAATGCTGTGGTTGCTAACAGAACTAGAGATGTAAGGCTAGCACAATGCTCTCTTTCATTGTGGCAAACTCTCTTTTCTCTCCGTCTGAAAAGGCCTCTCCTCGTCTCTTCTGCCAAGAGTCCCCGCGCCTGTTTTCTCAGCTGGGAGGAAATCAGACAGAGAGAGAGACACACACAGACAGACAGAGACAGAGAAAGAGACAGAGAGACAGACAGACAGGGCTACACTCTAATCAGAACTAAGCTTAAAAATAAGAGGGTGATGAGGGGGTATTTTCACTCCTTCTGGCTACCCCAATTTAACCCCACCAAGAGCAGAAGTCAAAGGTCAAACGTATGAAATACATTTACTCAGGTCAAGTGCAGAGCTCTATGAGGTAACAGCCCATTAAGGTAGATGATTCAGAAGGGAAAGAACTCGAGCATTCAAGCACTCGGTAGGTTAAGAAAGCGCCATAGAGTGAATCAGAATTAAAAGTACTGAACTGAATCAAATGGAGTAGAATAGCATTCATTAGTCATGATGAAACAGAGACTCTTGTGGGATCAAAAGCTTCCATCTCATGCTGTGGTTTTGGGGATATATCCCCCCGTCCCAATCCCTCTCTCAACTCATTTCAACCACCCCTGTCCCCAATCACCCCCTACTCCCCTAAACCCAATTCCAATCCCCCTACCCCTGTTCCCATATCTGTTCTAGCTGCAAAACACACCATTAGCACTCTACATTTCACAAATTAATTTCCTCCACGTCTGCAGTTGTCCTGGAAACCTTGCTTTCCCCCTCTCTGATAGTGGAGGAAGAAGGCACGGAAGCGGGAGTGAGAGGGGGAAAGGAGTGGGAGAGATACTGAAGAAAAGAGGAGCGAATCAAAGAAAAAAGCCAACAAAGGGAGCAATCTTCCATGTAGGATTAGAGGAACAGGCCAAAGTCTCTGAGTGCTGTTACAGTGAGGGGAAAAAGTATCTGATCCCCTGCTGATTTTGTACGTTTGCCCACTGACAAAGAAATGATCAGTCTATAATTTTAATGGGAGGTTTATTTGAACAGTGAGAGACAGAATAACAACAAAAAAATCTGGAAAAAACACGTGAAAAATGTTATAAATGGAATTGCATTTTAATGAGGGAAATAAGTATTTGAGCCCTCTGCAAAACATGACTTAGTACTTGGTGGCAAAACCCTTGTTGGTAATCACAGAGGTCAGACGTTTCTTGCAGTTGGCCACCAGGTTAGCACACATCTCAGGAGGGATTTTGTCCCACTCCTCTTTGCAGATCTTCTCCAAGTCATTAAGGTTTCGAGGCTGACGTTTGGCAACTCGAACCTTCAGCTCCCTCCACAGATTTTCTATGGGATTAAGGTCTGGAGACTGGCTAGGCCACTCCAGGACCTTAATATGCTTCTTCTTTAGCCACTCCTTTGTTGCCTTGGCCGTGTGTTTTGGGTCATTGTCATGCTGGAATACCCATCCACGACCCATTTTCAATGCCCTGGCTGAGGGAAGGAGGTTCTCACCCAAGATTTGACGGTACATGGCCCCGTCCATCGTCCCTTTGATGCGGTGAAGTTGTCCTGTCCCCCTTAGCAGAAAAACACCCCCAAAGGATAATGTTTCCACTTCCATGTTTGACGGTGGGCATGGTGTTCTTGGGGTCATAGGCAGCATTCCTCCTCCTCCAAACAAGGCGAGTTGAGTTGATGCCAAAGAGCTCCATTTTGGTCTCATCTGACCACAACACTTTCACCCAGATGTCCTCTGAATCATTCAGATGTTCATTGGCAAACTTCAGACGGGCATGTATATGTGCTTTCTTGAGCAGGGGGGACCTTGCGGGTGCTGCAGGATTTCAGTCCTTCACGGCGTAATGTGTTACCAATTGTTTTCTTGGTGACTATGGTCACAGCTGCCTTGAGATCATTGACAAGATCCTCCCGTGTAGTTCTGGGCTGATTCCTCACCGTTATCATGATCATTGCAACTCCACGAGGTGAGATCTTGCATGGAGCCCCAGGCCGAGGGAGATTGACAGTTCTTTTGTGTTTCTTCCATTTGCGAATAATCGCAGCAACTGTTGTCACCTTCTCACCAAGCTGCTTGGCGATGGTCTTGTAGCCCATTCCAGCCTTGTGTAGGTCTACAATCTTGTCCCTGACATCCTTGGAGAGCTCTTTGGTCTTGGCCATGGTGGAGAGTTTGGAATCTGTTTGATTGATTGCTTCTGTGGACAGGTGTCTTTTATACAGGTAACAAACTGAGATTAGGAGCACTCCCTTTAAGAGTGTGCTCCTAATCTCAGCTCGTTACCTGTATAAAAGACACCTGGGAGACAGAAATCTTTCTGATTGAGAGGGGTCAAATACTTATTTCCCTCATTAAAATGCAATTCCATTTATAACATTTTTCACATGTTTTTTGTTGTTATTCTGTCTCTCACTGTTCAAATAAACCTACCATTAAAATTATAGACTGATAATTTTTTGTCAGTGGGCAAACGTACAAAATCAGCAGGGGATCAAATACTTTTTCCCCCCACTGTATGTGGCTGTAGTGGGACTGTATGTGGCTGTAGTGGGACTGTTATGTGGCTGTAGTGTGGCTGTAGCGGGACTGTTATGTGGCTGTAGCGTGGCTGTAGTGGGACTGTTATGTGGCTGTAGTGGGACTGCTGTGTGTTGCTGTAGTGGGACTGTTGTGTGGCTGTAGTGGGACTGTTGTGTGGCTGTAGTGGGACTGTTGTGTGGCTGTAGTGGGACTGTTATGTGGCTGTAGTGGGGCTGTTGTGTGGCTGTAGTGGGACTGTTATGTGGCTGTAGCGTGGCTGTAGTGGGACTGTTATGTGGCTGTAGTGGGACTGTTGTGTGGCTGTAGTGGGACTGTTGTGTGGCTGTAGTGGGACTGTTATGTGGCTGTAGCGTGGCTGTAGTGGGACTGTTATGTGGCTGTAGTGGGACTGTTGTGTGGCTGTAGTGGGACTGTTGTGTGGCTGTAGTGGGACTGTTGTGTGGCTGTAGTGGGACTGTTGTGTGGCTGTAGTGGGACTGTTGTGTGGCTGTAGTGGGGCTGTTGTGTGGCTGTAGTGGGGCTGTTGTGTGGCTGTAGTGGGGCTGTTATGTGGCTGTAGTGGGGCTGTTATGTGGCTGTAGTGGGGCTGTTACGTGGCTGTAGCGGGGCTGTTACGTGGCTGTAGTGGGACTGTTACGTGGCTGTAGTGGGACTGTTATGTGGCTTTTATGTGGCTGTAGTGGGACTGTTATGTGGCTCTAGTGGGGCTGTTACGTGGCTGTAGTGGGACTGTTATGTGGCTGTAGTGGGGCTGTAGTGGGACTGTTGTGTGGCTGTAGTGGGACTGTTGTGTGGCTGTAGTGGCACTGTTGTGTGGCTGTAGTGGCACTGTTGTGTGGCTGTAGTGGCACTGTTGTGTGGCTGTAGTGGCACTGTTGTGTGGCTGTAGTGGCACTGTTGTGTGGCTGTAGTGGCACTGTTATGTGGCTGTAGTGGGACTGTTATGTGGCTGTAGTGGGGCTGTTATGTGGCTGTAGTGGGACTGTTATGTGGCTGTAGTGGGGCTGTTATGTGGCTGTAGTGGGGCTGTTACGTGGCTGTAGTGGGACTGTTATGTGGCTGTAGTGGGACTGTTATGTGGCTTTTATGTGGCTGTAGTGGGGCTGTAGTGGGACTGTTATGTAGCTGTAGTGGGGCTGTAGTATCTGTCTGCATGTGTGTGAATGTCATCTGGTGTTCCTGTGTGTTTGCATGTGTTGATAAAGCTATAATGAGAGGGTGCTGACAAGGGGATAAAACTGTAGAATGTTGTTATGCGTACTAATGTGTTTGTGTAATGGAAAAATAAGTGTGTGTGTTTCTCACCCTCTTGTCAGCCAGTGAATGCCAGAAAACTTTGAGATGGAGACATGTCGACAGGTGTTGCTAAGGAAATGATGCAGCTGTTGCATGGATATTTTGGGATAATAAGCGTTCACTATAAACCCCTCCCCTTTCCCCAGTAACTGAAACATCCCTCCCTGGATCAGAGATTGGAAGAAAAAATGATATCTTAAACATTTGTGTCACTGTCCCAAACCTAAGCTACAGCCATGGAATTAGATACTGCACTCAGGAAAAAGGGCTGCAAAAGGGTTCTGCGGCTGTCCCCATTGGATAACTATTTTTTTGTTCCAGGTAGAACACTTTTCGGTTCCAGATAAAACTATTTGGTTCTACATAGAACCAAAAGGGGTTCTTCAAAGGGGGACAGCTGAAGAACCCTTTTTGGTTCTAGATAGCACCTTTCTTTCTGTGTGAAACTTATAGCAGGAGTAGACTACATTGCCCAAGGCCTGAAAACAACAACATTTACAAAGGTCCCACAGTGTGTATAGTATGATGATGATAATAACTATACAAATAACTTGATCAGAAACTATGAAACAGGCTTGTAACAGCCTAAAGCCTTTTGTTTAACATCAAACAAGACTTGTAAATTGCTAACAAATATAAGCTAACAATGGAGGCTATAGTTGATCATATCGGATCTTTAACCTGCTGTGCCTCCTAGTCCAGCAATCAGCCAGTCCTTAGACAAGCCCAAAAGTGATCGATGGTTAATTGGTTAGGTTCAGCACCCCCTTATTACCCTCTGTCCTATCCGAATAAACCCCATCCATTCATAGTTGGCCTCATTTTCCACCCGGCGTCGGTGTCAGTCCTTGTCCAACAGCGAGGGAATTCCAGTCTCCTCACACAGCTTAACTCAAACAGGGCTACACTCAGAGCTTTCAGCAGTACTTTTCAAGTGACAGTGGTTTCAGTACCAAGGCCCATTAAGGAACATACCATTGGTCGGAACCTCTGGGACAGGTGTGAAAAACATCACGTTGAAGAGACAATCTGAACGACATCATTGGTGGATGGTAGGAATGGCTTCCTGGGACCCAAGAATACTACTATGGGCCAGAGGTAGAACTATTAGAGGTAAAACTATTAGGTCCTTGGCTTTGTAGATGAAAAACAACAGTGTAATGTTAAATGAAACATAGTTATAGAGATGAAAGACAATTGGGACACATATGTCCGTTCTTGGGATTTTAATGCATTACAGTCAGATGATGTTTCTGTGTAAATATACACAATTAACTCCTCTCATAATTCGATGCCTTGTTCGAAGTCTGTCGGAATCATGGTTAGTGTTGCTATTAGCGTGTTTGAGAGAGAGCGAGCGAGCGCACTACATTGCTGCCTGCCATAAGATGAGGGACAGTGTCTGACAGACCAACTAACCTGCACACGTCCTCAATGACATTCTTATTGTTACTGCCCACTGTATGGTTATTTTGACCCTTGGTTATTGTTGTTACTTTCTGTTAATATTGTAAATGAATCACTTAATCTACGCTTTGGCAATATGCATATTGTGACGTCATGTCAATAAAGTAAATTAAAATGAACAGAGATAGTGTGTGTGTCAGAGGCTGGTGACAGCAGCTAGGACAGGCTCATTGTAGTGACTGGAATGGAATAAATGGAATGGAACCAAACACGTAAAAACAACGTGTTCATCTCCGTTCCATTGATTCCATTCCAACCATTACAATGAGCCCGTCCTCCAATAGCTCCTCCCACCAGCCTCCTCTGGTGTGTGTGTGTGTAGGATCCTCCAAGAAAAGAAAGGATACGCAAAAAAGCTCATCACAGCCTAGGCAGCTCCACTGCCCCACTTTACTGGTCTCACAGCACATCACACTCTCTCTCTCTCCAACCCCTCCTCTCCTTTCTCCCCTGTGCCCCATCCACCTCCCACACTCTCTCTCTTATCCTCTTTTAACCATTCTCATTTCTAACCACAATTTTCTAAATTTTTCTTTCTCCTTTTCTCTTTCCCAGATCAAATGTGAGGTATGTAAATGATTCTTTCCAACCTTCCTGTTCTGCTTCCATCTCCTCTATTTTCCCATGTGAAATAGCAGATTTTTGAATCAGGGTTCTGCTGGGAAGTGTCATATCTCTTAGAGCCCTGTTCATCAAGCTCAAATATTCATGTCTACTGTGTGCCGCCAAGCGACAGATGTCGCCGTTTCACCGAAGGGAGCGCCACAGCCTCGGTTTCCATGGCAACCCCACCATCCCGCCGTTTCCCCAAAGACTCCGTGCATTGCGGCGACTAGCTACATTTGCGGTATCATGTACGGGCAGATGAGACCAGAGACCATGCAGTTACTCACACGGTGTCAGGACCTGTCTGTTAGCGCACACTGCACTTCACTGAACAGAGAGAGAGAGATGTTTGATGATCCCTGACTGTCTAGTGATTTTTGTACAGTTTCTCGACTGTCCAGCTCACTAATAATCACTGTGCACATTCAACGGACCTACGTTTACACAGTTTCTCGAATGTCCAGCTCACTAATAATCACTGTGCACATTCAACGGACCTACGTTTACACAGTTTCTCGACTGTCCAGCTCGCT
Source organism: Brachymystax lenok tsinlingensis (assembly GCA_030435695.1). NCBI lineage: Eukaryota > Metazoa > Chordata > Actinopteri > Salmoniformes > Salmonidae > Brachymystax > Brachymystax lenok. The sequence continues at coordinate 16,642,731 of CM059784.1, forward strand.
AATAAATCACTAAACAGTCAGGGATCATTGACAATTCCCAAAATGATGGATAGAGGACTATTTTTAGCATATTTTGACAAAGGAAATATAAAATAGTTCTGTGCGGCCCTCGTTGAAAACCGGACGTGGCCCCTGGGGCAAAATGAGTTTGACACCCCTGTACTATACTACACACAGTTGTATCGCTCAATCATATGTGTAGTTAATTACTACAGTAATGTCCGCAAAAACAGTACAGTCAGCAAAAACAGTATAGTAAATACTACATTATTTCATTTGCATATCCCGTAAGTGAGAAACCTACAGTTGAAGTCGGAAGTTTGCATACACTTAGGTTGGAGTCATTAAAACTCGTTTTTCAACCAATCCACACATTTCTTGTTAACAAACTATAGTTTTGGGAGGTCGGTTAAGACATCTACTTTGTGCATGACACAAGTCCAACAATTGTTTACAGACAGATTATTTCACTGTATCACAATTCCAGTGGGTCAGAGGTTTACATACACTAAGTTGAGTGTGCCTTTAAACAGCTTGGAAAATTCCATGAAATGGCTTTAGAAGCTTCTGATAGGCGAATTGACATAATTTGAGTCAATTGGAGGTGTACCTGTGGATGTATTACAAGTCCTACCTTCAAACTCTGTGCCTCTTTGCTTGACATCATGGGAAAATCAAAAGAAATCAGCCAAGACCTCAGAAACAAATTGTAGACCTCCACAAGTCTGGTTCATCCAAGGGAGCAATTTCCAAATGCCTGAAGGTACCACGTTCATCTGTACAAACAATAGTACGCAAGTATAAACACCATGGGACCACGCAGCCGTCATACCGCTCAGGAAGGAGACGCGTTCTGTCTCCTAGAGATGAACGTACTTTGCAGCAAAAAGTGCAAATCAATCCCAGAACAACAGCAAAGGACCTTGTGAAGATGCTGGAGGAAACAGGTACAAAAGTATCTATATCCACAGTAAAACGAGTCCTATATCGACATAACCTGAAAGGCCGCCCAGCAAGGAAGAATCCACTGCTTCAAAACTGCCATAAAAAAGCCAGACTACGGTTTGCAACTGCACATGCGAACAAATATCGTACTTTTTGGAGAAATGTCCTCTGGTCTGATGAAACAAAAATAGAACTGTTTGGCCATAATGACCATTGGTGGAGGAAAAAAGGGAAGGCTTGCAAACCGAAGAACACCATCCCAACCGTGAAGCACGGGGGTGGCAGCATCATATTGTGGGTGTGCTTTGCTGCAGGAGGGACTGGTGCACTTCACAAACTAGATGGCATCATGAGGTAGGAAAATGATGTTGATATATTGAAGCAACATCTCAAGACATCAGTCACAAAGTTAAAGCTTGGTCGCAAATGGGTCTTCCAAATGGACAATGACCCCAAGCATACTTCCAAAGTTGTGGCAAAATGGCTTAAGGACAACAAAGTCAAGGTATTGGAGTGGCCATCACAAAGCCCTGACCTCAACCCTATAGAATATTTGTGGGCAGAACTGAAAAAGTGTGTACGAGCAAGGAGGCCTACAAACCTGACTCAGTTACACCAACTCTGTCAAGAGGAATGGGCCAAAATTCACCCAACTTATTGTTGTTGAAGGCTACCCGAAAAGTTTGACCCAAGTTAAACAATTTAAAGGCAATGCTACCAAATACTAATTGAGTGTATGTAAACTTTTGGCCCACTGGGAATGTGATGAAATAAATAAAAGCTTAAATAAATCACTCTACTATTATTCTTACATTTGAAATTCTTAAAATAAAGTGGTGATCCTAACTGACCTAAGACAGGGAATTTTTACTAGGATTAAATGTCAGGAATTGTGAAAAACTGAGTTTAAATGTATTTGGCTAAGTTGTATGTAAACTTCCGACTTAAACTGTACATGCCAAGTATCGACATTATATTGTCTTCCCTACAAAGATATAGAAAAGAGCAGAAGCTCTGAACTCTCCGTTCAGACCCCAGTCCTACCTACCTACAGGTTATAGAAAATGTGCCTTTGGAGTATTTGTCCAGTAGCCTTCCTCAAGGAGAAAGGCCCCACTGATATGTCAAAGTTAATAAAACAAAAAAACTATAGTTAATACTACAGTAAATTCAACCGTTTTTTTTTTACTACAGTATTTATACTATAGAAAACTCTAAATACTACAGTCATGTCTGCAATACTACAGTAAATACTACAGTATTCACTCCAAAAACAGTACAGAGAAAACCATAGTATTTTTTCATGTGGGAAGGATGGATTGAGATAGGTAAAGTAAGAACAGAGAACAGACAGCGATAGGTCCCACCCTGCCCTCTCCGTCCCATGGTCTCCACTGCAGTTTGTTTTTGTCCAGTCTCTGTCCCTTCATAAAGACCAGGCCTGCAGAGGGACTGTAAGCTGCTTACTGTAAGACAGCTGCAGAATGGGCTTTAATACAGCATTATACCCCCCTGATCCATCGTCTCATCCCAACTCGCTGTCTTGACTCCATTTTACCAGCCGTGCTGCCATCGCTCACCCTCCCTGTCCTATCCTTCATCTCAGTGTCGCAGGTTGACGTTTATTGTCATGAATCTTGCCCTGGAGGCAGCACTGAGAGATTTCCACTAGATGGGTCAGCTGCAAAGTCAAAATTGGCTATATTGTAAAAACAGCATGAACAAAAAAAAAAAATGTGCTTTTTTGGTCTTATTTTAAGGTTAGGTTTAGGCATTAGGGTTAGCAGTGTGGTTAAGTTTAGGTTTAAGGTTAGGTTTAGGACTTTGTGGCTGTGCCAGCTAGTGACCACTCTGCAGAGCTGTCTCCAGTACATGAGCCATACCAATAAATGCCAACATGCCTCTGTGTCCTGCCCTCAGTATCTCTTTCCCGTAGAGGTCCTATACATCCCTTATTGTATGTTATATAAGGAATTATATAGGCCCCCTTTACATCAATGTCTCATCCCTCTATGTGGGCCTGCTAGCTCAAATACATTTCTTGTGTATTATAGTCTAACCCACTGCTCTCGTGGAACTAGTGTCTCTCCATACATACAGAGCATAAAATTATAGGAGCTATCTCTCTTAGAGCCCTGTCAGTCTTCCCTCTGGCCCAAATGTGACCTTGTGGTCTGTTCACTGACATCGTTACTGTTTCTTGCGTTCTTGCCTCTGAAAGGTCATGGCTGACTGCCTGGCATTTCACTGGGCCAGAGAACTGTCCTGTTTGTGTCTCCTCCAATATACATGATACACAATGACTGCTCCGCTTTATACACAAACAGACTGGGACCTGGGGGGGCAGTGATGGAGAGAGAGGGTGGAAAGGAATGAAAACTGAGAGTTGTAAAAGGACAGAGACAGAGACTAGAGAGAGCGAGATGAAAGCAAGAGAGGTAAAGGTAGAGAGAGAGAGAGGTAGAGAGAGAGAGAGGTAGAGAGAGGTAGAGAGAGAGAGAGGTAGAGAGAGAGAGAGAGAGAGAGAGAGGTAGAGAGAGGTAGAGAGAGAGAGAGGTAGTGAGAGAGAGAGAGGTAGTGAGGTAGAGAGAGAGAGGTAGAGAGAGGTAGAGAGAGAGAGAGAGAGGTGAGAGGTAGAGAGAGAGAGGTAGAGAGAGGTAGAGAGAGAGAGAGAGGTAGTGAGAGGTAGAGAGAGAGAGGTAGAGAGAGGTAGAGAGAGAGAGAGAGAGAGAGAGAGAGGTAGAGAGAGAGAGGTAGAGAGAGAGAGAGCAGGATGTCAGCAGGAGAAAGAAGGCGGGGAAAAGGGTTTTGCTGATGCTCAGTAGCTAGGGGCCATGGTAACCATGGTTACAGAGCCAAAGTGGTGATGACATCCCTGTTAATATGTACTTCACAGGGCAGGTGTATTTTGGGGTTTGTTGTGTGAATGTGTGTGTGCACTCAGCACTTCATTTGGGAGTCTAATACACCAAAGGAAAAACACAATTCCACCTCCTTTTATGACTTTACAAAGTTAGAGTTCTCCATTTTCCTTTAGCTATTTAACAACGACAATAGTGCTACCCCTCAAATACTCCTATATTCCCCTGCTTTTCTTTCTTTCTCTCCCTCTGCTCCCCCTCTCTCTTTCCCTCTATACTGTCTCTTCTCCCACTCATTGCTCCTCCTCATCTCTTTCATCGCTCCCTCAGCAGCTCTGAGAGGACTGAGCCCTTTAAGAGGCTCTACTGCCAGAATGTTAATATGGAGCATGAACAGGGACTAACCAGTCAGGCTGCCACAGAGGGTCTAAGAGTGTGAGTGTGTGTGTGTGTGTGTGTGGGAGGCAGTCTAAGAAGCAGAGGACAGTCTCTATACACAAAGAACAAGGGAAGAATTCACATGGACTAGGAACAAGCTGTCTTCCACACTTTTCAATGTGTGAACGGGTAGCTTATGTAAGGAGACTTACCTCCCGACTGACATTTACAGGGAACACTATAGTGAATCAGGTGCCATTTTGTCTGGGACTTCCATCTGACTTGAACTGATATAAATGTCTCTGTGTGTTAGTCTGACTACAGTTTAACCCAATATCCCCGTCTACCACCAACCAACCCCACAATAATTGTTATGCCCCACATACTCTCACACACAAGACCCCATAGACACACACACACACACACACACACACACACACACACACAGAGCTGCAGACTCAGCTGATGTGGGTGAATCGACTGGCAACTCCCTCACCTACATCAATATAGATACATAGAGGGCAGGAGGGAGGGTCTCTCTCTCGCTCACACACACACACACACACACACACACACACACACACACACACACACACACACACACACTTTGGAGAGATCAAGGGAGAAATGGGTCAGCGGCTCCTGACTCCTTGGAAAATAGGGCTTAACACATTGATACCACAGGCTTGATCAAATACAACACCAGTAGCATCATCAACAGTACTACCACTAGAACACCAACTATCACTGAAACATGGCATGCTTATGCTACAGTCCCTACTATTAATCCACACACCCTTAACCCATTGTATAATGAGTGTGTAGGATTTGGTGCATTGTGTGTGAGTGAGTTACGGCGTTGAGTGTGACTCTTGGGTCTTCTTGATATTCTGGTGGCATCTTCCCTCAGCTCAGCCTGGTGCAGAGACTAGAGAAAGAGAGACCATCCCCCCTGCTGCCAGCAAAAATAAACACTGACGTCTCTCTGCACAGAACTGATCCCGTGGGATCAGGATTAGGATGAAGACTCAAATATATTCAACATTTGAGAAGTGAAACAGTGATTTGGGGGATGGTCAGGTGGTGGTATGGGGTTATTGTGGTGGGGTGTTATGGTGGTGGGTTGTTATGGTGGTGTGGGGTTATCGTGGGGTGGTGGTGTGGGGATATGGTGGGGTGGTGGTGCGGGGATATGGTGGAGTGGTGGTGCGGGGATATGGTGGAGTGGTGGTGCGGGGATATGGTGGAGTGGTGGTGCGGGGATATGGTGGAGTGGTGGTGCGGGGATATGGTGGAGTGGTGTAGTGGGGATATGGTGGGGTGGTGGTGCGGGGATATGGTGGGGTGGTGGTGCAGGGATATGGTGGAGTGGTGGTGTGGAGATATGGTGGAGTGGTGGAGTGGGGATATGGTGGGGTGGTGGTGCGGGGATATGGTGGGGTGGTGGTGTGGGGATATGGTGGGGTGGTGGTGCGGGGATATGGTGGAGTGGTGGTGCGGGGATATGGTGGGGTGGTGGAGTGGGGATATGGTGGGGTGGTGGAGTGGGGATATGGTGGAGTGGTGGAGTGGGGATATGGTGGAGTGGTGGAGTGGGGATATGGTGGGGTGGTGGTGCGGGGATATGGTGGAGTGGTGGTGCTTGAGGGATATGGTGGGGTGGTGGTGCGGGGATATGGTGGGGTGGTGGTGTGGGGATATGGTGGAGTGGTGGTGCGGGGATATGGTGGGGTGGTGGAGTGGGGATATGGTGGAGTGGTGGTGCGGGGATAAGGTGGGGTGGTGGTGCGGGGATATGGTGGAGTGGTGGTGCGGGGATATGGTGGTGTGGGGATATGGTGGAGTGGTGGTGTGGGGATATGGTGGAGTGGTGGTGTGGGGATATGGTGGAGTGGTGGTGCGGGGATATGGTGGTGTGGGGATATGGTGGAGTGGTGGTGTGGGGATATGGTGGAGTGGTGGTGCGGGGATATGGTGGAGTGGTGGTGCGGGGATATGCTTGGTTGGTGGTGCGGGGATATGGTGGGGTGGTGGTGCGGGGATATGGTGTAGTGGGGATATGGTGGGGTGGTGGTGCGGGGATATGGTGGGGTGGTGGTGCGGGGATATGGTGGGGTGGTGGTGCGGGGATATGGTGGGGTGGTGGAGTGGAGATATGGTGGAGTGGTGGAGTGGGGATATGGTGGAGTGGTGGTGCGGGGATAAGGTGGGGTGGTGGTGCGGGGATAAGGTGGAGTGGTGGTGCGGGATATGGTGGAGTGGTGGAGTGGGGATATGGTGGAGTGGTGGTGCGGGGATAAGGTGGGGTGGTGGTGCGGGGATAAGGTGGGGTGGTGGTGCGGGGATATGGTGGAGTGGTGGTGCAGGGATATGGTGGGGTGGTGGTGCGGGGATATGGTGGAGTGGTGGAGTGGGGATATGGTGGAGTGGTGGAGTGGGGATATGGTGGAGTGGGGATATGGTGGAGTGGTGGTGCGGGGATATGGTGGGGTGGTGGTGCGGGGATATGGTGGAGTGGTGGTGTGGGGATATGGTGGAGTGGTGGTGCGGGGATATGGTGGAGTGGTGGTGCGGGGATATGGTGGGGTGGTGGTGCGGGGATATGGTGGGGTGGTGGTCTTGAGGGATATGGTGGGGTGGTGGTGCGGATATGGTGGAGTGGTGGTGCGGGGATATGGTGGAGTGGTGGTCTTGAGGATATGGTGGAGTGGTGGTGCGGGGGATATGGTGGAGTGGTGGAGTGGGGATATGGTGGGGTGGTGGTGCGGGGATATGGTGGGGTGGTGGTGCGGGGATATAGTGGAGTGGTGGTGCGGGGATATGGTGGGGTGGTGGTGCGGGGATATGGTGGAGTGGTGGTGCGGGGATATGGTGGAGTGGTGGTGCGGGGATATGGTGTAGTGGTGGAGTGGGGATATGGTGTAGTGGTGGAGTGGGGATATGGTGGGGTGGTGGTGTGGGGATATGGTGGAGTGGTGGTGCAGGGATATGGTGGAGTGGGGATATGGTGGAGTGGTGGTGCGGGGATATGGTGGAGTGGGGATATGGTGGAGTGGTGGTGCGGGGATATGGTGGAGTGGGGATATGGTGGAGTGGCGGTGCGGGGATATGGTGGAGTGGCGGTGCGGGGATATGGTGGAGTGGTGGTGCGGGGATATGGTGGAGTGGTGGTGTGGGGATATGGTGGAGTGGGGATATGGTGGAGTAGGGATAAGGTGGAGTGGGGATATGGTGGAATGGTGGAGTGTGGATATGGTGGAGTGGGGTTATGGTGGAGTGGGGATATGGTGGAGTGGGGTTATGGTGGAGTGGTGATATGGTGGAGTGTGGTTATGGTGGATTGGGGTTATTGTGGAGTGGTGATATGGTGGAGTGGGGTTATGATGGAGTGGTGATATGGTGGAGTGGGGTTATGACGGAGTGGTGATATGGTGGAGTGGTGATATGGTGGAGTGGTGATATGGTGGAGTGGGGTTATGGTGGAGTGGGGTTATGGTGGAGTGGGGTTATGGTGGAGTGGTGATATGGTGGAGTGGTGATATGGTGGAGTGGGGTTATGGTGGAGTGGGGTTATGGTGGAGTGGTGATATGGTGGAGTGGGGTTATGGTGGAGTGGTGATATGGTGGAGTGGGGTTATGGTGGAGTGGGGTTATGGTGGAGTGGGGTTATGGTGGATTGGTGGGGTTATGGTGGAGTGGGGTTATTGTGGAGTGGTGATATGGTGGAGTGGGGTTATGGTGGAGTGGGGTTATGGTGGATTGGGGTTATGACGGAGTGGTGATATGGTGGAGTGGGGTTATGGTGGAGTGGTGATATGGTGGAGTGGGGTTATGGTGGAGTGGGGTTATGGTGGACTGGGGTTATGGTGGATTGGTGGGGTTATGGTGGAGTGGGGTTATTGTGGAGTGGTGATATGGTGGAGTGGTGATATGGTGGAGTGGGGTTATGGTGGAGTGGGGTTATGACGGAGTGGTGATATGGTGGAGTGGGGTTATGGTGGAGTGGGGTTATGGTGGAGTGGTGATATGGTTGCATGACTAGAGCTAGGAATGAATAGTTAGGAGAATTTCAGATTGTTTCTCCAATCTCTAATATGCAGGGGATGATGAAGGTAGAGCTCAGGTTCATTCAGTCACCACTTGAATCTAAAAATAGACAATTAGCTTTTCTTCTAGAATATTCCCTTTAAAAAACCCTTCAGGGGCTACACCCCCTTTCATCACAGAGTTCATTCTTCTGTTGATTTGCATAAGTCCATGGTGGATCAAGTCATGTTTATAAACGGATGTCATGCTTAAGCTGGTCTACATTCGATGCCCTCAGATCTAGCATACTGCACAGCACAAACACTCAAGTCTTTTTCAGAGTGCATGGACGGGAGTCGATCACGTTCACAGTGAATATGTAGGCCAAGTTGACTTTGTTCCCGCACGCTCTGAGAGAACCGGGGGTGGAAAGAAGAGCTTAATTGGGTGGCTTTTCTCTGCAGCGCAGTGTGCTCTCAATCCCCTTGAGACCGCTTCTTTCTAAATGGATACGCCACAGGCACGTTAATGCAGGGGTGTCAAACATACGGCCCGTGGGTGGTTTGAGTAAAACAACTTGACCAAAACCAAATGGAAACTGTTGAAATGATGGACCTATATTCATACAGTTTATCGACTCTCCAGCTCTCTAAAAATCTTTAGACAGTGAGAATCAAAAATTCCCAAAACGATGGAGAGGACAATCAAATAATTGATGGCAAGGAAATCTAACCAATTTTCAGTGTGGAACTCTGGACGTTGTTGAAAACCAAATGCGGCCCCTGGGGCAAAATGAGCTGGACAGCCCCGTTTTAATGCATTACATACATGTCCCCAAGATGTACACAACACCCTTCCTCGTTCTACTGTGGATGTTCCTGACATGAGACATGCTGGCGACATAAGAGGATGTAGTTGATCTAGGCTGAGTCACAAATGGCCCCCTATTAGTGCACTATATAGGGAATAGGGTGCCATTTCGGACACAACCTACTTTCTTGAATTCTCAGGTGTTGCTGCTTATGTAAGGTGGGTTACATGGAGGGGACAGAGGGAGCCTACAAGACTACAATGGAGAGGTCACTCAGTTGGTTGATGGCAGAGCAAATCGGTTGACATTTGGTGGCCCGTGTTAATTGCGTATTAATTGTGTCACGTGGAACCTGTTGTACAAGAAGCTGGATAATTTAATCAGAGAAATCACATGAAGACATGATGACTGAGACAGGAAGGGTGATAGTAACAGAATGGGTCTCTCTGCACACACACAATCATCCATTCCAGACAGGTCAGCCTAAACATTACTTTTCATCAGTCAGTACAACCTATTCTCTCTCTCTCTGGAATGGTATCCTGGAATGGGTATTTGGAATAAGTCAATGCCAAAACTCTGTTCTCTCAGGGAGAGAAAAAAGTTAGAATAAGCCTTTCCAAACAAACTTAAGCTTTACTCCACTTTTCTCAGAATTCCAGAGAGAGAGAGAGAGAGAGAAACAGACAGAGAGGGAGACAGAGACAGAGGGAGAAAGAGAGAAAGAGAAAGAGAGAGAGAGGGAGACAGAGAGGGAGAAAGAGAAAGAGGGGGCGAAATAGAGAAACGGCGACACTAATCAGAAAGAGACCCATCTGAGCAGCATTACCCGTTCTTTATCTGGCCAACAGAAAGAGGATGCTCACTTAAAACTGAGCCCTGCCTGGCAATCCTGCTGCTCCTTAACAGCCAGAGAAGAACAACGAGAGGGACAGAGGGAGAGAGAGATGTAGAGGAAGAAAGAGATAAAGGAGGGGTAATGAGGGGAAAATAATAATGATAGGAAGAGAAGGATGGATAGAGGTAAACACATGGAAATATAGAGGGAGCGAGGGAGAAACGTGTTTATCCCTCTTTTCCTGTAGCGAGGTCACGTCGGCCCCCCTCCATCATCCCTCCTGGGGGTGGATATTCTCCAGGGTCCACTATGCTACCTGGAGACCAACCAACAGAACCCCCAGCCAGCCAATCACAGGCCCTGAGAACCGAGCATCTGTGTTCTGATTGGTCCTGGGCTCATTACAGAATCAATGTAAATGGCGCTGTGTCGTCTGGCAATGGTCGGCCAATTATACGCCCCCTCCACTTTGTCCACAGACTTCCTTTCTGTTTCTGTGCTGCAATACCCCCAACCCTTTCTCTCTCTCACTCACACACACACACACACACACACACACACACTACAAACAACATCTTAATGAGGAAGTGAAGGAGACCATGATGCTCTTGTACTAAAGGTCAATAAAGCCACAAAGATACTTTAGGTGACTCCTAGTTTCTAGTAATAAGATAGACAGTCTGGAGGAATTGAGTTTATAGCTGAAAGATACACTTTCATGTGGGATATTTGTTATTTAAATACTTATTTTGGATATTTGAGTATTTTCAAATACTGTACCCAAATCAGCTACTTCTATTTTTTCAAATAACTCCCTATAAATAGCATAAACTATTTTCAGAAACGTAATTTCAAAAACATTATTTCAAATACCCAGGACCAAACAGACATCACTCAAATACATGGAGTATTTAAAAAGGTGTATTTGAAAACACACTTTTGGTATTTCATTATTTTTTTGTGAAAGCAAATAATTTCCGAAAGTGTATTTCCAAATACATTCCAACTACTTGTGTTTTCAAAGAAAAAACATATCCAAATACTTCCTTTGAAATGTCTGAAAGTAATTGAATAATATAATAACCCAGGTCTGGATGACGTAGGCAGGCAGACACTAGAGACAGTAACAATAAGACCCATTCTTAGGAGCACAGAAACATACCAACATGACTACAATGATATGCTCCATCCACTGCCTAGCTAGTTCTTCTAGATACAATACTAAAATACATTGAAATATCCACCCAGGATACATTCAAATGATACGATATTCAAAAACCCACCCAAGATACATTCAAATTACAACACAATAGGGAACATTCAAAAAGTCACACAGCCACGACCAAACAGGATGTGTCATTCATACACACCCGTTCATGAGCGTCAGTGTGTGCAGAGTATGCATTCACACACACACAACAAAGAACACATACATTACACATTCAGAGAACGCACAGACACACACACACACTCTCCATCTCTTTAATTTCTTCTTTGTTAGATGGCTAATCACTACAACACCAGCAGCTTTCTCTTTCACTCTGCCATCCCCTTCACCTGGTCTCTCTCTCTGACACACCCAGTCATTTCCATAGACATATCATGGCTGACACACACACATTCTTCCCTGCAGATCCTCTCAAGCTCCGTCAGGTTGGATGGGGAGTGTCGCTGCACTCCTATCGGGTTCAAGTCCGGGGTCTGGCTGGGCAACTCAAGGACATTCAGAGACTTGTCCCGAAGCCACTCCTGCGTTGTCTTGGCTGTGTGCTTAGGGTCGTTGTCCTATTGGAAGTTGAACCTTCACCCCCAGTCTGAGGTCCTGGCGGCTCTGGAGCAGGTTTTCATCAAGGATCTCTCTCTACTTTGCTCCGTTCATCTTTCCCTCGATCCCGACTAGTCTCCCAGTCCTTGAGGCTGAAAAACTTCCCCACAGCATGATGCAGGTTTCCTCCAGACGTGACGCTTGACATTCAGGCCAAAGAGTTCAATCTTGGTTTCATCAGACCAGAGAATCTTGGGGCCACTGTGTTCTTGGGGACCTTCAATGCTGCAGAAATGTTTTGGTTCCCTTCCCGAGATCTATGCTTCGACACAATCCTGTCTCGTAGCTCTACAGACAATTCCTTCAACCTCATGGCTTGGTTTTTGCTCTGACTGTTCAACCTTATATAGACAGACGTGTCCAAATCATGTCTAATCAACTGACCTTACCACAGGTCGACTCCAATTACGTTGCAGAAACATCTCAAGGATGATCAATGGAAACAGGATACACCTGAGCTCAATTTAGTCTCATAGCAAAGGGTATGAATACTTAAGTAAATAAGGTATGTTTTTAATTTTTAATATATTTGCAAAAATGTCTAAAAACTTGTTTTCGATTTGATTTGTGTTGTGATGTCATTATGGGGTGTTGTGATGTCATTATGGGGTGTTGTGTGTAGATCGATGAGGATTATTTATTTATTTAATCCATTTTAGAATAAGGCTGTAATTTAACTTAACAATATGTGGAAAAGGTCAAGGGATCTGAATACTTTCCGTAGGCACTGTAGATGAAAGGTAATCTAGTATGTAGTCGTGGCATTCCATCCACACCCACACACCAATCCCCCAAACTCACTAACAGAAACACACTGAACAACTTCAGACTACTCCCAGCGCAACACACACCACCACACATTCATTTAACGTAGCCACATTTCACATCTTTCCCAGAACACAACACACACGCGCACATAAATCAGACACACTCTTAGCCAAAGGTATAAGGACAGACCAGAGAGAGGACAGTTACGCTCACTGTGATTCAGATCAGACGCTGAGAGAATAACTGGACAGTTATGTCTATCTTCAAAGGAGAGAGAGGAAGAATGACATGCCATGTGCATCGAGTTATATTCAGGAAGACTACTTAGACCGGCTGAGACACGTGCACGCACACAGACCCTCTCTCCCCTTTACTGTTCATTCAAAAGCACTAGTCTAGTTTAATATGGGTGGCACATGTCTTTGGTCACAACATATCTACAAAGGATGAAAGGGAGAGAGGTCTTGGTTTAATCAACACCAGTGTTAATGAGGGGAAAGGGAGAGAGGTCTTGGTTAAATCAACACCAGTGTTAATGAGGGGAAAGGGAGAGAGGTCTTGGTTAAATCAACACCAGTGTTAATGAGGGGAAAGGAGAGAGGTCTTGGTTAAATCAACACCAGTGTTAATGAGGGAAAGGGAGAGAGGTCTTGGTTAAATCAACACCAGTGTTAATGAGGGGAAAGGGAGAGAGGTCTTGGTTAAATCAACACCAGTGTTAATGAGGGGAAAGGGAGAGAGGTCTTGGTTAAATCAACACCAGTGTTAATGAGGGGAAAGGGAGAGAGGTCTTGGTTAAATCAACACCAGTGTTAATGAGGGAAGGGAGAGGTCTTGGTTAAATCAACACCAGTGTTAATGAGGGGAAAGGGAGAGGTCTTGGTTAAATCAACACCAGTGTTAATGAGGGGAAAGGGAGAGAGGTCTTGGTTAAATCAACACCAGTGTTAATGAGGGGAAAGGGAGAGGTCTTGGTTTAATCAACACCAGTGTTAATGAGGGGAAAGGGAGAGGTCTTGGTTAAATCAACACCAGTGTTAATGAGGGGAAAGGGAGAGAGCTGTAGATCTTCTCCTTATTGAAGAGGACATGTGTGGTGTGTCACAGAGAACATCCTCCCCTTCTCGGGATTCTGGGGAATGGGAAAGTAGCCTGTTCCTATACCATAGTCAGCCATTCTTGGAGGACAGTGGAAGTTGAATACATTTTTTTTTACATATTTTCTACTCAACCACTGACCTTGTGGCTACCACAGTCCCCTGGCTGGTTCTCAGTGTGTAGTCAGACTGACCTCTAACCCTCCAACACCACCAGGGAGAGGAGTATTGGAAAAAATAAGTATTGAGAAAAAAAACCTGGCAAATGTGTCCATGTCTCTCACACACACAGTCTGGTGCTCGTCCAGTGGATGTCCCAGTGAGGGATCATTGGGAATTGTGGAACGTACATTGGCAGAAGTCTGTGGAAAACTCACCAGCAAACGTCTGGGACCTGGACCGAATGCAGATACACAGCCTCAACAACTGCAGTGTGTGTGTGTTAGTAAAGCCGTAACATGGTCACAACAGGAAATAATGCGTGTGTGATGATACAGTATAGGGCTGTAAAGTCTGACTCTGTGGTGATGTAATAGCTCTTCCAAATGGACTTAATGTGTGTGTCTCAGATCTAGTACATATATAGTCTCTCTAACCCCCGGAGTGCAGAGAAATGTACCTCCGGTGGAATTTCTTCTGGCTGAGACCCAGGAACAGAGCTCTGCTTTTTATTTGAAATCACACACACACACACACACACACACACACACACACACACACACACACACACACACACACACACACCTCAAACTCTGTCGTACAAAATAATCCTCAGACATTCTTATTGAAGATATTTTAACAGAAGGAAGGACTACATACATAATACCACATACACATTACCACAGTGATATCTCTCAAAACAAAATGAAAAATCACTAGCATTAAAACAAGCAAGAGTAAAAATTCACATTGAAAACAAACAAATAAAATGAAAAAGAAAATCAACAAAGAAAATATCAGGCTAGAAAATCGCATTATTTTCCATTGATGTTTTTTCAACCTCTCAGCAACGTTTGAGAAACTTTGTTTGAAAGACAAATTAAATAGAGACAGGATAACATGAAATAACTCATTCGCACAAGGAACGTTGTCTTACGGTTGACACAATGTTGTAGTTGTGTTTCTGGCGAACAATCACTATGTGAGGGCTAAATGTTTCCAGTCAGACATTCACCCCAGCATTTGACTGACTGGAGGATAAGCTGGAAACGTATCACGTCACAAACGTTGTGGTAACGTTGGTCCTTTTAATACCTTTGTAATGTACTGTAGGAATCAACAGTTAAGATGAACTGATCTCTCAGTCTTGACAACAACAATATGTTGTGTTGGTAATAGCCCTTAAACAACTTGTGCTTGGCTCTACTGTACACTGATCAGTACTTATGGAAACCAGAGTTATGCATGCAGATGTTCAAACCGCTTGAGACTGACTTGAGATCAGCGGTAGGGATATGTTATATTTGCATAGGGATTGCTGACAGAACTACTCCTCACTCTGCTTGTATACTAGCGTAGTGGCAGCAACATTTGCTGATGGCTACTGAATAGAGAAAAGCAAGTCCAGACATTAAGCAACAGGTGCTGCTGACTAAAGGGTTAAACACACACACACACACACACACAAACACTTGTGGACACACATATCTCAGCAGTTTTTGGGCAGGTCCTCCAGTAACCTCAGCAGAAAGACCACAGCTCTGTTTATGAAATCTAGCATTTATGATGACAGCCGACAGAGGCAGTAGCAGACAGTAATTACAGACGGCAGAACATACCCATGCACAAACTGACACACACACTACATAACTGCACAAACAACCCCCATTACATCCACACACACACACACGTAGAGCTAGACACACACACTTCTTTTAATAATAATGTATAATATATGCCATTTAGCAGACACTTTGACCCAAAGCGACGTACATGGAGACAACCTTTGAAAAAGCCCTCGAGTGCTCTAAATATAGCCAGTAAATCAGTGACTTCTCCACGTCAACCAGAGAGATAGAACAGTGGAGATGAGGATTGTGGAACACACTCAAATTGTGATATCATATAACACACAGACAGACACACAGACAGACAGACAGGCAGGCAGACAGAGACACACACAGAGAGAGATAGAGACAGACAGACACTAAGGTAGTCCACCCTAACCCTATTGGACAACACGACAGCTGAAATGTGAAGCTTGGAATTGTATTGGTTGGCACTTGTTTCTTTTATAAACATAGAGTATACAGCACAACAATAACATACAGTATATTTGACAATTAAAGAGGTTTTAAATCAAAAGCAGTGTTCCAAAACCCACCCAGGGCTTCCATACAGCAGGACATCCCCACCATCCGGACTGGGAATCATCCCTCTGGGGAAATGTAGGACCCCTCCTCCTGAGGAAGAGTCTTTGGATTCTCACGATGCACTTCAGACAGAGGAAAGTAGATGGATAGATAGTGAGTGTGTGTGTGAGAGAAATAGAGACAGACAGAGTGCAGTCAGTGGATGAATGCAGATGCTGATGCTTGAACATGGACATGTTTATATGGCAAAGCAAGAGTCGTCCTTCAGCGTGGAAAACCCTGCGGCTCTCTCTCTCGCTCCGCCCTCACCCATTGGCTCCTTCAGTCCCAGTATGTCCAATCCGGTGGTCCCATGGACAATGGGCACAGACTCTTCCTTCAACTGGCAGGAGGATGAAGTTGCCCTTAGACACTGATTGAAGGACAGTTTCTATATTTTTATATGGTTAAGGTTAGGATACGGGTAAGATGAGCTGATCCTAGATCTGTGGCTAAGGGGCAACTTCTACCCATCTCCTTTAATTGGACCGTGAAAGACTATCCTCTAAGAGGTCCTCTAGTGACCCCGCCCCCTTCATGCTAGGCTCATCCTTCTGAGCTATCTTGGTCTTCTTATTGGGTGGTTTGCTGAAGCGGGGCAGGGTGTCCTCCTGCATCAACTCTTTGGCCAAGATGTTTGTCACTGCATGACCAGCTCGCCGGTCGGCTGAGAGAGAGAGAGAGAGAGAGAGAGAGAGAGAGAGAGAGAGAGAGAGAGAGAGAGAGAGAGAGAGAGAGAGAGAGAGAGAGAGAGACAGAGACAGAGAATACAGGAATAAAGCGATGACAACAGCCTAATCAATGTGAAGACTTACTGACAAGAAAACACAAAATCCCTTTTTCCCCAGTTATCTATTACTTTGCAGTCAACTATACTTTTATACAATATCAAGATGATCAGCAAAGCACAGGGAAGACTTACAGACAGAGGGAAAGACAGGAAACATCAGTGTATTGAAATGTTGTACAAAATGTTATTTAACAAACTTTTCAGAGAGTAGTGACGTTTGATATGTTCTTTGAGTAAAATAAAGCTTTCCATCCATGTCTGTACACCACAGGCAACAAATGAAGAGTTCTCAAGTGAAGAGTGTATATCGGTATTTACATCCCAAGTACAAATGATGGCAGAGGGACCGTGGAGACAGGGGTCAGTTCAGTACAGGTTAAAGACTAGCAAACCAAACGTCTCACTGCAAACAACACTCTATTCCTTAGGTAGTGCACTACTTTTGACAAGACTCCATAGGGATCTAATCAAAAGTAGTGCACTATGTAGGGAATATGGTGCCATTTGGGATGCAGGGGCAGAGAGAGACTGACTCCCCCCAGGCCCAGGCAGGCTGTCTGAAGGAATACACCATCTATTGATACTGGTACCCACACATGAACAAGCCTGTATTCACTGGTGACGCACGCACATACACAACTATGTCTTACTAGGACTGTGAGGACTTTTTGGGGACCAACAATTGATTCCCATTCAAAATCCTTTATTCCCTAACCCTAAAACTAACCCTAACCATAAAACTAACCCTAACCATAAAACTAACCCTAACCATAAAACTAACCCCTAAGCCTAAAATAGCTTTTTTACAAGTGAGGACTGGCAAAATATCCTAACTTCTCAGAATTTTAGTTGCTTTGAATTTTGCCAGGACTTTTGGTACTCACAAGTATAGTAAGCGTGTACACACACATACACAGCGGTGGTGTTAATGTGAGTGAGGATTAGTGTGTGTGCGTACCGAACCCTTCACTATGTGTCAGATTACCACCACTCTACATGATCCTGCTGACACAGAGAAATGTAGAGGGAGGGAGGGAGGGAGGGAGAGAGGGAGGGAGGATACCTGTAGCAGGAAGATGAGAGAAAGGGGAGAGAGAGAGAGAGGAGCGAGAAATTGTGCCCTGTGGACGTTATGTCGTTTTTATCATTCTACTTGTTCCATCTCAGCAATCCTGCTTTTTCTCCCTCCCTCCCTCCCTCCCTCCCTCCCTCCCACGTGGGCAGACAGCTGTGCCGCGGCGGCCATGTTGAATGATATAGATCAGTTGGGGACTGTGTGTGTGTCGGAGAACAGAGTACCATTATCCCTCAAGACCTGCTGCAAAAGAACTGTGTGTTTGTATCACACACACAATGTGACTGAGAACACACACAGTTGGATGAAGGTGTGTGTGAGTTTAGAGCAGTCAGTGAGATGCAGTAGTGTATTCTGGAGTTGACCTGGTAGTAGACTCTGGACACGGATGCAAACACACACACACACACACACACACACACACACACACACACAAGCAGGTCTCCAGCACTAGCTGTGACAGGGACAGCACTGAGTCTGGGGAGGAAGAGGAGGAGAGAGGGATCAGACAGAGGAAGATGGAGAGATACATTAGCGGTTATGTAATTCAGTCCATTTCACTTGATCAGTACTCGGCTTCACAGAACTTCATCAATGCTGACGAAAACAGGCAGCTAGGGCTTTAAATTAGCACCCACCACAGGGTGTTCAGAACAGAGAGATTTCACAGTCACACACACACTAATTCGACATTATGCAAATGACCCTGATAGAGTGAGAGACGTGCAGATCAGAGCCAGTCCCAGAAACCCAACGAGAAGAAACTTCAAAGGCTGTCAATTCTGCGCCACTCCTCTCACTCAGGAGAGAGAGAACAGAAAGAGAAAAGAAAGAAGGGGGTTGATGATTAGAACAACAGGGGGTCTGAGAATCAGGGAGAGGACACTGGTTTGGGGGTCTGAGAATCAGGGAGAGGACACTGGTTTGGGGGTCTGAGAATCAGGGAGAGGACACTGGTTTGGGGGTCGGAGAATCAGGGAGAAGACACTGGTTTGGGGGTCGGAGAATCAGGGAGAGGACACTGGTTTGGGGGTCGGAGAATCAGGGAGAGGACACTGGTTTGGGGGTCTGTGAATCAGGGAGAAGACACTGGTTTGGGGGTCGGAGAATCAGGGAGAGGACACTGGTTTGGGGGTCGGAGAATCAGGGAGAGGACACTGGTTTGGGGGTCTGTGAATCAGGGAGAGGACACTGGTTTGGGGGTCTGTGAATCAGGGAGAGGACACTGGTTTGGGGGTCTGTGAATCAGGGAGAGGACACTGGTTTGGGGGTCTGTGAATCAGGGAGAGGACACTGGTTTGGGGGTCTGTGAATCAGGGAGAAGACACTGGTTTGGGGGTCGGAGAATCAGGGAGAGGACACTGGTTTGGGGGTCGGAGAATCAGGGAGAAGACACTGGTTTGGGGGTCGGAGAATCAGGGAGAGGACACTGGTTTGGGGGTCTGTGAATCAGGGAGAAGACACTGGTTTGGGGGTCGGAAAATCAGGGAGAAGACACTGGTTTGGGGGTCTGTGAATCAGGGAGAAGACACTGGTTTGGGGGTCGGAGAATCAGGGAGAGGACACTGGTTTGGGGGTCGGAGAATCAGGAGAAGACACTGGTTTGGGGGTCGGAGAATCAGGGAGAGGACACTGGTTTGGGGGTCTGTGAATCAGGGAGAAGACACTGGTTTGGGGGTCGGAAAATCAGGGAGAAGACACTGGTTTGGGGGTCTGTGAATCAGGGAGAAGACACTGGTTTGGGGGTCAGAGAATCAGGGAGAGGACACTGGTTTGGGGGTCGGAGAATCAGGGAGAAGACACTGATTTGGGGGTTAGTCAATTTCAGTTATGTACGAAATAGAGAATGATGCTGGATAGAAGAGCAGATCAATTCCTGACTGATCAGGACAAACCCCATCTGTGCTGATAGTAACCTAAGCCGCTATCGTAACTAGCTCCTGGTGCTAGAGTAACTGGTTCTCCAGTCAGAGCTGAGAGGGGAGTTTGGCTCTGGGACTGAAGAGTTCTCTTCCCACCAGGAAATGAGATGTCTAGACCTCAGCACAATGTCTCAAAACATGCTGCCTGTGTTCACCTTTATTTATAACTAACTGTGTTTGTGTGCCTGAGTGAGTGAGTGAGTGAGTGAGTGAGTGAGTGAGTGAGTGAGTGAGTGAGTGAGTGAGTGAGTGAGTGAGTGAGTGAGTGAGTGAGTGAGTGAGTGAGAGAGAGAGAGAGAGAGAGAGGGAGAGAGGGAGAGAGAGGGGAGATGGGGACACAGAGAGTGGTTTAAACATCATCTGCTACACATTACACAATATGGGAGTCTTCATAATTACTGCCTGATGGGGAAAGTCACTTTTTGTGCCAGTGAGTGTGTTTTCATGTTCGTGTCTGTGTAGAGGTCTATAGTCATGTGTCTGTGTAGAGGTCTATAGTCATGTGTCTGTGTAGAGGTCTATAGTCATGTGTCTGTGTAGAGGTCTATAGTCATGTGTCTGTGTAGAGGTCTATAGTCATGTGTCTATGTAGAGGTCTATAGTCATGTGTCTGTGTAAAGGTCTATAGTCATGTGTCTGTGTAGAGGTCTATAGTCATGTGTCTATGTAGAGGTCTATAGTCATGTGTCTGTGTAAAGGTCTATAGTCATGTGTCTATGTAGAGGGAAAGGTCTATAGTCATGTGTCTGTGTAAAGGTCTATAGTCATGTGTCTATGTAGAGGGAAAGGTCTATAGTCATGTGTCTGTGTAGAGGTCTATAGTCATGTGTCTATGTAGAGGTCTATAGTGATGTGTCTATGTAGAGGGAGAGGTCTATAGTCATGTGTCTATGTAGAGGTCTATAGTCATGTGTCTATGTAGAGGTCTATAGTCATGTGTCTATGTAAAGGTCTATATTCATGTGTCTATGTAGAGGTCTATAGTCATGTGTCTATGTAGAGGGAGAGGTCTATAGTCATGCGTCTATGTAGAGGGAGAGGTCTATAGTCATGTGTCTATGTAGAGGTCTATAGTCATGTGTCTATGTAGAGGGAGAGGTCTATAGTCATGTGTCTATGTAGAGGGAGAGGTCTATAGTCATGTGTCTATGTAGAGGGAGAGGTCTATAGTCATGTGTCTATGTAGAGGTCTATAGTCATGTGTCTGTGTAGAGGTCTATAGTCATGTGTCTGTGTAGAGGTCTATAGTCATGTGTCTGTGTAGAGGTCTATAGTCATGTGTCTATGTAGAGGGAGAGGTCTATAGTCATGTGTCTATGTAGAGGGAAAGGTCTATAGTCATGTGTCTATGTAGAGGTCTATATTCATGTGTCTATGTAGAGGTCTATAGTCATGTGTCTATGTAGAGGGAGAGGTCTATAGTCATGTGTCTATGTAGAGGTCTATAGTCATGTGTCTATGTAGAGGTCTATAGTCAGGTGTCTATGTAGAGGTCTATAGTCATGTGTCTATGTAGAGGAGAGGTCTATAGTCATGTGTCTATGTAGAGGGAGAGGTCTATAGTCATGTGTCTATGTAGAGGGAGAGGTCTATAGTCATGTGTCTATGTAGAGGTCTATAGTCATGTGTCTGTGTAGAGGTCTATAGTCATGTGTCTGTGTAGAGGTCTATAGTCATGTGTCTGTGTAGAGGTCTATAGTCATGTGTCTATGTAGAGGGAGAGGTCTATAGTCATGTGTCTATGTAGAGGGAAAGGTCTATAGTCATGTGTCTATGTAGAGGTCTATATTCATGTGTCTATGTAGAGGTCTATAGTCATGTGTCTATGTAGAGGGAGAGGTCTATAGTCATGTGTCTATGTAGAGGTCTATAGTCATGTGTCTATGTAGAGGTCTATAGTCATGTGTCTATGTAGAGGTCTATAGTCATGTGTCTATGTAGAGGGAGAGGTCTATAGTCATGTGTCTATGTAGAGGGAGAGGTCTATAGTCATGTGTCTATGTAGAGGGAGAGGTCTATAGTCATGTGTCTATGTAGAGGTCTATAGTCATGTGTCTGTGTAGAGGTCTATAGTCATGTGTCTGTGTAGAGGTCTATAGTCATGTGTCTGTGTAGAGGTCTATAGTCATGTGTCTATGTAGAGGGAGAGGTCTATAGTCACGTGTCTATGTAGAGGGAAAGGTCTATAGTCATGTGTCTATGTAGAGGTCTATATTCATGTGTCTATGTAGAGGTCTATAGTCATGTGTCTATGTAGAGGGAGAGGTCTATAGTCATGTGTCTATGTAGAGGTCTATAGTCATGTGTCTATGTAGAGGTCTATAGTCAGGTGTCTATGTAGAGGTCTATAGTCAGGTGTCTATGTAGAGGTCTATAGTCATGTGTCTATGTAGAGGGAGAGGTCTATAGTCATGTGTCTATGTAGAGGGAGAGGTCTATAGTCATGTGTTTATGTAGAGGTCTATAGTCATGTGTCTATGTAGAGGGAGAGGTCTATAGTCATGTGTCTATGTAGAGGGAGAGGTCTATAGTCATGTGTCTATGTAGAGGGAGAGGTCTATAGTCATGTGTCTATGTAGAGGGAGAGGTCTATAGTCATGTGTTTATGTAGAGGTCTATAGTCATGTGTCTATGTAGAGGGAGAGGTCTATAGTCATGT
This sequence comes from Brachymystax lenok tsinlingensis, assembly GCA_030435695.1. NCBI lineage: Eukaryota > Metazoa > Chordata > Actinopteri > Salmoniformes > Salmonidae > Brachymystax > Brachymystax lenok. The sequence goes on from CM059784.1 coordinate 16,665,077, forward strand.
GTCTATGTAGAAGTCTATAGTCATGTGTCTATGTAGAGGGAGAGGTCTATAGTCATGTGTCTATGTAGAGGGAGAGGTCTATAGTCATGTGTCTATGTAGAGGGAGAGGTCTATAGTCATGTGTCTATGTAGAGGGAAAGGTCTATAGTCATGTGTCTATGTAGAGGTCTATAGTCATCTGTCTATGTAGAGGGAGAGGTCTATAGTCATGTGTCTATGTAGAGGGAGAGGTCTATAGACAGTGGGTCTGGTTATAGAAGCTCCCAGCTGGAGCAGCAGACAGTGGATCTGGCTATAGAAGCTCCCAGCTGGAACAGCAGACAGTGGGTCTGGTTATAGAAGCTCCCAGCTGGAGCAGCAGACAGTGGGTCTAGTTATAGAAGCTCCCTGCTGGAGCAGCTAGCAGCGGGTCTGGATATAGAAGCTCCCACCTGGAGCAGCAGACAATGGTTCTGGTTATAGAAGCTCCCAGCTGGAGCAGCAGACAATGGTTCTGGTTATAGAAGCTCCCAGCTGGAGCAGCAGACAGTGGGTCTGGTTATAGAAGCTCCCAGCTGGAGCAGCAGACAGTGGGTCTGGCTATAGAAGCTCCCAGCTGGAGCAGCAGACAGTGGGTCTGGTTATAGAAGCTCCCAGCTGGAGCAGCAGACAGTGGGTCTGGTTATAGAAGCTCCCAGCTGGAGCAGCAGACAATGGGTCTGGTTATAGAAGCTCCCTGCTGGAGCAGCAGACAGTGGGTCTGGTTATAGAAGCTCCCAGCTGGAGCAGCAGACAGTGGGTCTGGTTATAGAAGCTCCCAACTGGAGCAGCAGACAATGGGTCTGGTTATAGAAGCTCCCAGCTGGAGCAGCAGAAAATGGGTCTGGTAATAGAAGCTCCCAGCTGGAGCAGCAGACAGTGGGTCTGGTTATAGAAGCTCCCAGCTGGAGCAGCAGACAGTGGGTCTGGTTATAGAAGCTCCCAGCTGGAGCAGCAGACATTGGATCTGGTTATAGAAGCTCCCAGCTGGAGCAGCAGACATTGGATCTGGTTATAGAAGGTCACGTCGCCCTCCACAGGCTAGACAGGCAATACACATTCCTATTCCCATAACCACCCATTTGTGTCAACTGCTCTCAAAGCAGAAAAGGCAGTGTGTGTGTGTGTGTGTGTGTGTGTGTGTGTGTGTGTGTGTGTGTGTGTGTGTGTGTGTGTGTATGAGAGAGAGAAGGGGTTGGACTTGTCTAGATGGGGTTTTGTCGATCAGTGACTTTTGGAAAGTGTGCGTATGTGTGTATTGTTGAGGTGTACAGGGAGCCCCACAGTGAGGGAAGGTTATTTATTAGGGTCATCCCCCTGTTAATAAAGGGCTGGCCTGCTGAGAAGCGAGTGTGTCTCTATTGTGACTGGCCCTTTATGTGTGTCGATCTATTGTGATTGGTGCTTTGTTATTCGTTCTCTTTTGTGATTGGTGCTTTAGAGTGGGGTTATGACCTAGCAGATGTGTCTATAGATATGTTTGCGACACCTCATTGTGATGTCACCATTCCTTTAAACACCATCACATGACAGAGGGGAATAGCCAGTAGCTTGTAATTTCTATAGAATAGCAGTAGTTCAAGATTGAAGTCAAAATTGCACATCTATCCATGTACTGAGGACGCTGAGAAATGCGGTCAACACCGGCCACTAGGGGCAACAGTGGCGATATTACAATCAGGGTGGTAATCCCCTGACTCTGGGTCAGAAAGTTGTGTTCAATCTCAGTCGTGGACATTGGTTTTTTATTTTACCCCTATCCTAAACCTTAACCCTTATCTTAACCATTCAGAATGAGTGCCTAATCTTAACCATTCAGAATGAGTGCCTAATCTTAACCCTAATCTTAACCATTCAGAATGAGTGCCTAACCTTAACCCTAATCTTAACCATTCAGAATGAGTACCTAATCTTAACCATTCAGAATGAGTGCCTAATCTTAACCCTTCACCTTGAAATGTGACGTTTGGAGAAGGTGGATGAACGTCAGAGCTTGTTGAGAACGACAGTTTGTATAAAGTGTGCTACTATGTGTTGAAGTGTGGGTATATGTGAGTGTGTATATATTTGTATCAGTATTGGTATTTGAGCATATGTCTGTTGGTATGCAGTGTGTGTGTTGGTATGCAGTGTGTGTGGGCCTTGCTTAAAAAGAGCAGTGTAGACAGAGTGAGGGCAGCTGTCGCCCCTCTCCCCTAGAGACAACCAGGCAGACAGAGCTGCTGAGTCACAGGTCAGGGGTTAGAGGCCAGGGGTAGCCCCCCACCTCCCCTGTCTCTCTCCTCTCAGCCTCGTGGCTCTTGTTGGAAACATACAGCCATGACAAAATGATAATTGACACCACCCAGCATGAGGCTGGAGCTCTCTGCGTGTGTAATCTAACAGTATGGAAGAACAGAGGGATGTGAGAGAGAGAAACTGCCATCATAATAACAACATATAATAAGACCGCTGAGTCATCGAACACACACACACTATCTAATGAGAGCAGGGGAGAACCACGTGGCTGACTGGAAAATTAGACATAAACAAAGTTCTGAATGGCCTGAACAAACCACAGCTAAACAACACATTAGACATGGAAAACAGGAACTATGGAAGGGGAAGGAGAAGGAGAGAGCGAGAGAGACAGAGAGATTAGGCCAGCATTCCAAGTCATCCCAAAGGTGTTCAATGGGGTTGAGGTCAGGGCTCTGTGCAGGCCAGTCAAGTTCGCGACAAACCGATCTCGACAAAACATTTCTGTATGGCCCTCACTTCCTCAAACTGTTGCCACAAAGTCGGAAGCACATAATTGTCTAGAATGTCATTGTATGCTGTATCATTAAGATATCCCTTCACTGGAACTAAGGGGCCTAGCCCGAACCATGAAAAACATCCCCAAACCATTATTTCTCCTCCACCAAACTTTACAGCTGGCACTATGCATTCTGGCAGGCAGCATTCTCCTGGCATCGGCCAAACCCAGATTTGTACGTCGGACTGCCAGATGGTGAAGCGTGACTCATCACTCCAGAGAACCCGTTTCTACTGCTCCAGTCCAATGGCGGTGAGCTTTACACCACTCCAGCCGACGCTTGGCATTGCACATGGTGATCTTAGGCTTGTGTGCGGCTGCTCGGCCATGGAAACCTAATTTCACGAATCTCCCAACGCACAGTTCTTGTGCTGACAATGCTTCCAGAGGCAGTTTGGAACTCAGCAGTGAGTGTTGCAACCGAGGACAAACGATGTTCATACTTTTGTCCAAGAAGCCTATGTATTACAACCACTGTATTACATATGCATACACACCAGAGTTAGAGGACACCAGAAGACCTCTCCACAGATCACTGAGCCCAACAGAAGGGAGAGAGAGAGAGAGAGAGAGAGAGAGAGAGACAGAGAGAGACAGAGACAGACAGAGGGAGAGAAAACACAGTCTCTTTGGCATGTAATTCTAAAATGTAATATCCACTTCAGTACACCAGTCCACATCAGTATTCCATTAAGAGGGGTGGGGTTACACACTCCCCCTCTCTTCTCTCCTTCCTGCTCTCGCCGTTACATGTTAATAAATATCCCCTCTAAGTAGCCTACTCTTTGGGGCTGTACACATGTGAATGTGACCGTGAGGATTCTTAAAGCTAGAATCCTTAATTGAAACAAAGTGTCAAAGTCAAAGTCAACATTATTAGTCAGTTGTACAACCGAATGCCTTCAACTGAAATGTGTCTTCCGAATTTAACCCAACCCCTCTGAATCAGAGAGGTGCGGGGGGCTGCCTTAATCCACATCCACGTCTTTCCGCGTCCGGGGAACAGTGGGTTAACTTGCAACTCTCCGGTTACAAGTCCAAAGCTCTAACCACTAGGCTACCTGCCGCCCAATAATAGTGGTCACCCCAATATAGTATGCACCAATAGTGTTGGATCTGTGACATCTTCACTAACGCAGCACAGCTCTGCTCCAAAGCAATATCAGTTCCTATTGGGTGTAGGGACCAGAACATTGTGGCAACAACAAGGAAAGCCCAAGGACCAAAGGCAGGGGCCTAAAGTTATTTACAGGAGATCATACAAAATGTTTCCTCAACTATTGTGTTGACGATGTAAAACATGTATGTGTGTCTGATGTGTATAAGGAGAATCCAGATGCAGCACTTGGAGTATTTGTCAAATTATTCATGCAAATTGTTGACCAGCATGCAGAGTCCCCTGGATGGATGATGAATTTAACAATTGTTGACCAGCATGCAGAGTCCCCTGGATGGATGATTAATTTAACAATTGTTGACCAGCATGCAGAGTCCCCTGGATGGATGATTAATTTAACAATTGTTGACCAGCAAGCAGAGCCCCCTGGATGGATGATGAATTTAACAATTGTTGACCAGCATGCAGAGCCCCCTGGATGGATGATGAATTTAACAATTGTTGACCAGCATGCAGAGTCCCCTGGATGGATGATTAATTTAACAATTGTTGACCAGCATGCAGAGTCCCCTGGATGGATGATTAATTTAACAATTGTTGACCAGCAAGCAGAGCCCCCTGGATGGATGATGAATTTAACAATTGTTGACCAGCATGCAGAGCCCCCTGGATGGATGATGAATTTAACAAGTGTATGGTTCATAGAAATGATGCAAACAAGGTGGCCAACAAGTCAGGCTGCTCAGCTGATTGGTTGACATACTGTCAATTGAGAAATGGAACTTCCGGAGCCGACAGAGATGGCAGCCTCGCTTCACGTTCTCAGGAAGCTATGCAGTATTTTGTTTTTTTATGGATTACTTCTTACATTGGTACCCCGGGAAATCTTACGTTTTATTATATACAGCCGGGATGAAATTATTGGATATAAGAGCAACGTCAACTTACCAACATTATGACCAGGAATACGACTTTGCCGGAGCGGATCCTCTGTTTGGGCCACCAACTAGGACAATAGACTGGATCCCAGCCTGAGACCCAAAACAACGGCGGCGGAGGAGAAGGGGTAGACGGGGCGGTGTTCTGGTCAGGCTCCATAGACGGGCACATCGCGCACCTCTCCCGAGTATACTACTTGCCAATGTCCAGTCTCTGGACAACAAGGTAGACGAAATACGAGCAAGGATTGCCTTCCAGAGAGACATCAGAGACGACAACGTTCTTTGCTTCACGGAAACATGGCTCACTCAGGACACGTTATCAGAGTTGGTACAGCCACGTGGTTTCTCCACGCATCGCTCCGACAGAAACAAACATCTATCTGGTAAGAAGAAGGGCAGGGGTGTGTGTCTTATGATTAACGAGTCGTGGTGTGATCATAACAACATACTGGAACTCAAGTCCTTTTGTTCACCTGACATAGAATTCCTTACAATCAAATGCCGACCGCATTATCTACCAAGAGAATTCTCCTCGATTATAATCACAGTCGCATATATCCCCCCTCAAGCTGACACATCGACGGCACTGAAAGAAATTCATTGGACTCTATGTAAACTGGAAACCACATATCCTGAGGCTGCATTTATTGTAGCTGGGGATTTTAACAAGGCTAATCTGAAAACAAGGCTCCCTAAATTTTATCAGCATATCGAATGTGCGACCCGGGCTGGAAAAACCCTGGATCATTGTTATTCCAACTTCAGTGATGCGTACAAAGCCATTCTCCGCCCTCCTTTTGGCAAGTCTGACCATGACTCCATTTTGTTGCTCCCAGCCTACAGACAGAAACTAAAACAGGAAACGCCCGTTCTCAGGTCTGTTCAACGCTGGTCTGACCAATCTGATTCCACGCTGCAAGATTCCTTCGAGCACGTGGACTGAGATATGTTCCGGATAGCATCAGACAACAACATTGATGTATATGCTGATTCGGTGAGCGAGTTTATTAGCAAGTGCATCGGTGATGTTGTACCCATAGCAACTATTAAAACCTTCCCGAACCAGAAACCGTGGATTGATGGCAGCATTCGCGCAAAACTGAAAGTGCGAACCACTGCTTTTAACCAGGGTAAGGAGACCGGAAACATGACTGAATACAAACAGTGTAGCTATTCCCTCCACAAGGCAATCAAACAAGTGAAGCGTCAGTATAGAGACAAAGTAGAGTCACAATTCAACGGCTCAGACACGAGAGGAATGTGGCAAGGTCTACAGTCAATCACGGACTACAAAAAGAAAACCAGCCCCGTCGCAGACCACGATGTCCTGCTCCCAGACAAACTAAACAACTTCTTTGCTAGCTTTGAGGACAATACAGTGCCACCGACACAGCCCGCTACCAAAACCTGCGGACTCACCTTCACCGCAGCCAACGTGAGTAAAACATTTAAGCGTGTTAACCCTCGCAAGGGTGGCATCCCTGGCATGCGCAGACCAGCTGGCTGGTGTGTTTACATACATATTTAATCAAACCTTATCCCAGTCTGCTGTTCCCACATGCTTCAAGAGGGCCACCATTGTTCCTGTTCCCAAGAAAGCTAAGGTAACTGAGCTAAATGACTATTGCCCCGTAGCACTCACCTCCGTTATCATGAAGTGCTTTGAGAGACTAGTCAAGGATCATATCACCTCCATCCTACCAGACACCCTAGACCCACTCCAGTTGGCAAACCGTCCCAATTGTTCCACAGACGACGCAATCACACTGCACACTGCCGTAACCCATCTGGACAAGAGGAATACCTATGTAAGAATGCTGTTCAACTACAGCTCAGCATTTAACACCATAGTACCCTCCAAACTCGTCATTAAGCTCGAGACCCTAGGTCTCGACCCAGCCCTGTGCAACTGGGTCCTGGACTTCCCCCAGGTGGTGAGGGTAGGAAACAACATCTCCACCTCGCTGATCCTCAACACTGAGGCCCCACAAGGGTGCGTTCTCAGCCCTCTCCTGTACTCCCTGTTCACCCATGACTGCGTGGCCAAGCACGCCTCCAACTCAATCATCAAGTTTGCTAACGACAAAACAGTGGTAGGCTTGATTAGCAACAACGAAGAGACGGCCTACAGGGAGGAGGTGAGGGCCCTCGGAGTGTGGTGTCAGGAAAATAACCTCTCACTCAACGTCAACAAAACTAAGGAGATGATCGTGGACTTCAGGAAACAGCAGAGGGAGCACCGCCTTATCCACATCGACAGGACAGTAGTGGAGAAGGTGGAAAGTTTTAAGTTCCTCGGTGTACACATCACGGACAAACTGAAATGGTCCACCCACACAGACAGCGTGGTGAAGAAGGCGCAACAGCGCCTCTTCAACCTCAGGAGGCTGAAGAAATTCATCGTCACCAAAAACACTCAAACTTCTAGATGCACAATCGAGAGCATCCTGTCAGGCTGTATCACCGCCTGGTACGGCAACTGCTCCACCCACAACCGTAAGGCTCTCCAGAGGGTAGTGAGGGCTGCACAACGCATCACCGGGGGTAAACTACCTGCTCTTCAGGACACCTCCACCACCCGATGTCACAGGAAGGCCAAAAAGATCATCAAGGACAACAACCACCCGAAACACTGCCTGTTCACCCCGCTATCATCCAGAAGGCGAGGTCAGTACAGGTGCATCAAAGCTGGGACCGAGAGACTGAAAAACAGCTTCTATCTCAAGGCCATCAGACTGTTAAACAGCCACCACTAACATAAATAATCTTAAATTGGATGTAACAAATGTATCACTAGCCACTTTAAACAATTTTGTATATAATGTTTACATATCCGACATTACTCATAAATGTGTAGTGCGGTGTCCCTCAGGGCAGAGTCCTTGGGCCGTTACTCTTCTCTATTATTTCAAATGATTTGCCACTTCTCTTACAATAAGCTAGAAATACTATGTATGCTGTTGATTGCACACTCTACACATCAACACCTACAGCCAGTGAGCTCACAGACTCTTGAGAATGTATAATTAACAATAAACTGGTCTTAAATACATCTAAACTCAGCAAAAAAAGAAATGTCCTCTCACTGTCAACTGCATTTATTTTCAGCAAACTGTAAATATTTTTATGAACATAACAAGATTCATCAACTGAGACATAAACTGAACAAGTTCCACAGACATGTGACTAACAGAAATTGAATAGTATCCCTGAACAAATGGGGTCAAAATCAAAAGTAACAGTCAGTATCTGGTGTGGCCACCAGCTGCATTAAGTACCGCAGCGCATCTCCTCCTCATGGACTGCACCAGATTTGCCAGTTCTTGCTGTGAGATGTTACCCCACTCTTCCACCAAGGCACCTGCAAGTTCCCGGGCATTTCTGGGGGGAATGGCCCTAGCCCTCACCCTCCGATCCAACAGGTCCCAGACGTGCTCAATGGGATTGAGATCCGGGCTCTTCGCTGGCCATGGCAGAACACTGACATTCTGGTCTTGCAGGAAATCACACACAGAACGAGCAGAATGGCTGGTGGCATTGTCATGCTGGAGGGCCATGTCAGGATGAGCCTGCAGGAAGGGTACCACATGAGGGAGGAGGATGTCTTCCCTTTAATGCACAGCGTTGAGGTTGCCTGCAATGACAACAAGCTCAGTCCGATGATGCTGTGACACACTGCCCCAGACCATGACGGACCCTCCACCTCCAAATCGATCCCGCTCCAGAGTACAGGCCTCAGTGTAATGCTCATTCCTTCAACGATAAACAGAGTCAGTAGAGAGGCCTCTTTAGTGTCCTAAGTTTTTATAACTGTGACCTTAATTGCCTACCGCCTGTAAGCTGTTAGTGTCATAACGACCGTTCCACAGGTGCATGTTCATTAATTGTTTATGGTTCATTGAACAAGCATGGGAAACAGTGTTTAAACCCTTTACAATGAAGATCTGTGAAGTTATTTTGGATTTTTAAGAATTATCTTTGAAAGACAGGGTCCTGAAAAAGGGACATTTATTTTTTTGCTGAGTTTATAACCAACAGCACTGTATTTGGTTCAAAGCATTCTCTTAGACCTAAATCTCATCTGGAGTTGTGCGTAAAGGGTGTGACTGTTCAACAAATTAAAGAAGCTGAACTTCTAGGAGTAACATTGGATGGTCAGTTAACACGGCCAAGCTATATTGATATAGTTGTTGTGAAGATAGGGAGAGGTATGTCTGCTATAAAAATATTTTCTGCGTTTTTGACACAAAGATCCAAAGTACTAGTTGATCAGGTTCTGGTCTTGTCCCATCTTGATTACTGTCCGGTAATATGGTCAGGTGCAACAAAGAAATACCTAGCAAAGCTGGAGCTGGCTCAAAACAAAGCAGCATGCCTTGCCCTTATCTGCACAAATAGAACTAACATCAACAACATGCATGATAGCCTTTCATGGTTGAGGGTTGAGGAGAAATTGACTACTTCTCTTTTAGTCCTTCTAAGAAACATTTGTGTGTTGAAAATGGCTAAGCACTTGAAAAATATATTTGCATACACTTCAAACAGACACACGGTACATACCCCACCAGTCACACTGTACATACCCCACCAGACACACGGTACATACCCCACCAGACACGCCACTAGGGGTTTCTTCACTGTACCCAAACCAAAAACAGATTTAATGCATTGCTCAGTTATGTATAGAGCCATGTCATCATGGAATGCTCTGCCACCAGAGGTTACTCAGGCAACAAGCAAGTTTAGCTTTAAAAAATAGATAAAAACATATTGTATCACAGCACCTCTCCTCTCTCTAAAGATCTACTTTAACTGTATATAAGAATATGTATATAGGAATAGTGTGTAAATAGTATTTTTGTTGCCTCCTGGTGTCTTTCCTATATATAACTATAATTGTATTTATAGTTATTAATTAGAATTTAATGTAATATCTTATGTTATTCGTCTATAAGTGTTTTGTACTTTCTCATGTACTTGTACGTTTTATGTGGATCCCATGAAGAGTACCGGCTGCATGTGCAGCAGCTAATGAGGACCCTAATTAACTAAACCCGCCTGTGTTTGGGTAAAAGCTGAGGGATGGGCATGGACGCATGTAACCACTCTCAAATTCATAGAGCTATGGATGCAAGGACTGACCATCCATGATTTCAAAATGATAGTTGTAACTATGTTTTGAGGTTATACAGTGTGTGTACATTCACATTGTTTACAAACATTGGAGTAAAACAAGCTCATATTTGGGGTTCTGGGGGGTGTGACAAATGAACTAAGCTCATGAGGCATTTCTAAGTTCTATTCTTCAAGAATCAATAGGTATACATCAATCATTTACACGTTAAAGAAAATGTAGCAACGAAGGATTCTAGCTTTAAGTGTGTGTGTGTGTGTGTCTAGCACTAGCAGCTGAAGTGAGTAACTCAATAGGCCAGTAGGCCAGTGAAACAGCAGAGAGAGTGAGTATCTAACCAGATTATGTGGGTGGTGTATCGTCTGGCCTGAGAGAGAGAGGCTTGAGAACAGTAGAACAGATCTGAGTGGAAATCAATACAGATCATTTAGACACGCTAAGTGTGAACAGCCCTGCTAGTGCTAGCCCCAGGCTAGTGGTTGTAGACAGGTCCAGAGTTAACATGGTTTAATGTTGAAGTCATTGTGAAACCCCATCTTTATAGTGCATTTCTAACCCCTCCCTGTCACCCCTCCATGTACCTGCCACCCCTCCCTCTGCCTGTCACCCCTCCCTCTACCTGCCACCCACATCCCTCTGCCTGCCACCCCTCCCTCTACCTGCCACCCACATCCCTCTGCCTGCCACCCCTCCCTCTACCTGCCACCCACATCCCTCTCCCACTGCCCTGCCCTGCCCGGTTCCCTGGAGCAGAGCCCAAACTGGTGCCACGCCCCGGCCCTACAGCCACACAACAGATGGCAGACACAGGAGAGCAAGCAGGAACTGAAGGCTTCATCTGAGGGAGAATCACTGTGTTTGCGCATGACGGTGAGAAAGAGTGTATTCACCCAAGTGTGTGTAAGTGAGACAGAGACACAGAGAGACGGAGAGAGCAACAGTGTGTTCTTACCAGCTTGTCGTGGTCCTCTCTTCCTTCTGAAGGCAGCCCCAGACTGCAGTGCCTCCATCAGGTCGTCCATGATACCAGTCTCATCACCCTCTGTACACACATACATATACACAATCAATATTACATACACAACCTTATAACCAGAGACATCTCTGGTTATAAGAGACAAAACAATCAAATTACTAGAGGGGCTATGTCATAAACCGTCAACGTTTCAGAATGGGGTGAACATGCAGCCATATTGGTCAGGGAGAAATCCAAACCAGTCTAATTGGAATGAATGGCAGTAGAGGATTAATCCTGATTTTACTTATGCGGGAAAATAAAAGGCATGTGATGTATCAGAAATTGTGTAACAGAATTATTGTCAACCTAAAATATTAATATAACTATAAAAATAGTTTATACAGGTATTTATTCTGTATAAATAGCCCAAAAAAGAAGTAAACAGAATATAAAAGTCTAGATTTGTGTGCTATTATATGATACAATATCAGTACTTGCTACATTTACAACTTATCTAAGTCCTATCATCAACTGATTTCAGCCAGTGTACGGCTGTGATTTAACTGCATTGTTTCAGTCCAATGTTGGCATTTTGGCATTTAATGAAAAAAATATGGAATCATTCCTCTAAAACTGTCTGGCTAACAAACATACAGTGCAGATACGATATGGAATCTGTCATAATAGACAGAGGACAGATCAGTGGACACAGCACACCCCCTGCGTTCTCTCTCACACACACACTTAGCGACATCACCAGTCACATGGACACGGTGGCCCATTAGATACATTAACCTAGTTGGGCACTGACCCAGTTTAGATACTGCCTAGGCTGCAGGCTACATACATCTAGTAGTACACACATCGTCTACACGTCTACTACACTGTGGCTCAATAAGCTGCGATGTTCACCAGGGATGTGTGTGTGTGTGTAGGGAGGATTCAGTGGTGTACTCAGGCAGATGGTTTTCATTATTATCACTTTGAACTGTGTGGGGTTAAAGGTTTAGGTCTTCCCCTCCCCCAAACACACTCTAGTTTAATCTCACTGTAAACCTAGCGGCAGATGGCCCCTGGTCTCGCTTGTCACGTCAGAGAGTCACACGTCAGAGAGAGAGAGAGCAGTCCCACAACACAGCTCGCATACACACCCAAGTGGCCGCGGCACACAACTGCACAGGCAGAAAACATGCAGTCATGTTTTATTTTTACCCGAAGGAGAATACATCTGGCACCCATCCACCTCCACAAATCACATGCTTGTGTTAAACCCAAAGGCATCCAGGAAAAAATACACACACACGTTCTGGAGGAAACTGCCTCAGGGTGGGTGTTAACAAACTGGGACCTGTTTTATAAAGCTTATCGACCCGGCTGCTAAAATGACAGCATCTAGACACAGTAGGGGGCTAATGTACTGTCCAGCATCATGATACGGAGCCATACAGGTGTTGGGAATGACTGTCTAATGAATAAGGCTTATTAAACAGGGTACACTACTGACCATGCCCCAGCATTTCTAGAAGGTTTCTAAAATTGTTTTGCATTAAATAAATTTGAAGCGCTTGCTGATAATTAAATAAATGTGAGTTTATGAACTAATACAGCCATCAAAACAATCAATATGACAGTGGGTATTGAGCGGTGGACTGTGGTCAAGGTCACTATGGAACGCTCTACCCTGCTCCGACACACACGTCCGGGAGTTAAGGACATATGCTGTGTTGATAAGCTGTGTTAATAAGGTAACAGTGTTAGAGAGATAGCAGGAGATAAGCATGACAAAATGGACCCCCCCCTTCCCCAGCCTGGCATCATTATGTGCAGAACACACAGGTATTACTCTACACCACACACCCACACACAACAGCCCCTCCTTTAGCAACAAGAGCTGATCTACTTCGTACCCTTACCACTCTAGGAGGGCATCTCCATCCTCCCTCCCTGTCATCCTACCCCCCTTTCATCATCTCCTGTGGATCCCTTTCTCCTCTGCAGGTCCATGCCTCCCCCTCTGCTCTGAGTGGACCAACACCGTCTAATCCTCCTGAGACATCTGTTGTTCTACAACCTCTCTCTTTCCCCCCACCCTCTCGGCCTCCCTCTCACACAGCCTGTAATGTAGAGCCACAGCACCCCTAGTGGTGGCTACACCCCCCCCACACACATACACACACACACCCACGTGGGTTCGCTCTCTCTCTCACACACACACACAACAAATACACCCCCTTTCATGCAGCACTGACACCTAGCTGCAGACCTGGGGAACTATGCAGACCTGGTGCTAGTGAGGAATATGAACAGGTCCTAGATCAGACCACAGTACAGAAGTGTGTGAAGGGAAGAGAGAGAAAATGTGAGAAGCAGGGTTAGGGTCAGTGAGAAGCTGATTGTTAGAGAAAGCACTATATAAAGACAGCCCTTGTCTAATAATAACCAACGAGTCTTTTGGCTCTAATCACAAACAAACGCAGACTAGATGTGTGTGTGTGCTTAAATAGGGTGTGGTGAATAATACCCCTGAGCTCAAACCTGTATGTAAATGTACCCCCCCCCACACACACAGTCAAGTTTCATGGTCAACTATGGACATGCATGAAAGACTCACAACACACTCTCAAAGCTGTGAATGCATGGATTGTGTGTGTGTGTGTGCGTGTTTGCGCATACCTAAATACAGAGCTTTGAATGCATATTGTAGTTCCTTCATACATACAGTTGAAGTCGGAGGTTTACATACACCTTAATTTCAATGTATTGTAAGTTTTTCACAATTCCTGACATTTAATCCTAGTAAAAATTCCCTGTCTAAGGTCAGTTAGAATCACCACTTTATTTTAAGAATGTGAAATGTCAGAATAATAGTAGAGTGATTTATTTAAGCTTTTATTTCTGTCATCACATTCCCAGTGGGTCAGAAGTTTACATACACTCAATTAGTATTTGGCAGCATTGCCTTTAAATTGTTTAACTTGGGTCAAACGTTTCATGTAGCCTTCCACAAGCTTCCCACAATAAATTGGGTGAATTTTGGCCCATTCCTCTTGACAGAACTGGTGTAACTGAGTCAGGTTTGTAGGCCTCCTTGCTCGCAGACGCTTTTTAAGTTCTGCCCACAAATATTCTATAGGTATGAGGTCAGGGCTTTGTGATGGCCACTCCAATACCTTGACTTTGTTGTCGTTAAGCCATTTTGCCACAACTTTGGAAGTATGCTTGGGGTCATTGTCCATTTGGAAGACCCATTTGCGACCAAGCTTTACCTTCCTGACTGATGTCTTGAGATGTTGCTTCAATATATCCACATAATTTTCCTTCCACATAATGCCATGTATTTTGTGAAGTGCACCAGTCCCTCCTGCAGCAAAGCAACCCAACAACATGATGCTGCCACCCCCGTGCTTCACAGTTGGGATGGTGTTCTTCGGTTTGCAAGCCTACCCCTTTTTCTCCAAACATAACGTTGGTCATTATGGCCAAACAGTTCTATTTTTGTTTCATCAGACCAGAGGACATTTCTCCAAAAAGTATGATCTTTGTCCCGATGTGCAGTTGCAAACCGTAGTCTGTTTTTTTTATGGCAGTTTTGGAGCAGTGGCTTCTTCCTTCCTGAGCGGCATTTCAGGTCATGTCGACATAGGACTCGTTTTACTGTGGGTATAGATACTTTTGTACCCGTTTCCTCCAGCATCTTCACAAGGTCCTTTGCTGTTGTTCTGGGATTGATTTGCACTTTTCGCACCAAAGTACGTTAATCTCTAGGAGACAGAACACGTCTCCTTCCTGAGCGGTATGACGGCTGCGTGGTCCCATGGTGTTTTTACTTGCGTACTATTGTTTGTACAGATGAACGTGGTAGCAGGCGTTTGGAAATTGCTCCCTTGGATGAACCAGACTTGTGGAGGTCTACAATTTTTTTCTGAGGTCTTGGCTGATTTCTTTTGATTTTCCCATGATGTCAAGCAAAGAGGCACTGAGTTTGAAGGTAGGCCTTGAAATACATCCACAGGTACACCTCCAATTGACTCAAATGGTGTCAATTAGGCTATCAGAAGCTTCTAAAGCCATGACATCTTCTGGCTGTTTAAAGGCACAGTCAACTTAATGCATGTAAACTCCTGACCCAATGGAATTGTTATACAGTGAATTATAAGTGAAATAATCTGTATGTAAACAATTGTTGGAAAAATTATTTGTGTCATGCACAAAGTAGATGTCCTAACCGACTTGCCAAAACTTTAGTTAGTTAACAAGAAATGTGTGGAGTAGTTGAAAAACTAGTTTTAATGACTCCAACCTAAGTGGATGTAAACTTCAACTGTAGTCCACAGTCGTTGACTTGAAATGTAACTACCTTTCTCCGCACACTTCTTAGATTGCAGGTAGATACAGTACGTTATTGTCCATACGACCTTCTAAAACCCTTTGAAGCTGCAATATGCCACTTTTTGGGCGACCTGACCAAATTCACACATTGAAAGCAAGTCTAAGATCTGTTCTATGTACGCTATTTCTATGCTTCCCGTGCTTAACTTAGTTTTTTGCATCTTTGACTTAGTTTTGTACACCAGCTTCGAACAGCTGAAAATACTATGTTTTTGGTTACTGAAAGTATATTTCAGAGTGGTCCAGATGGTACAATCATTCTCTACACTATACATTTGCTAGTTTTGTCACAAACTGAAATTAGGTGAACTATTAGAATTTTAGCAACTGAGAAATGGCAGAGATATTTCCGCATATTTGAATTTTTAAAAATAAAGACAGGGGAAAGGATTGAAAGAAAGAGAGGTGGAAGGAAAATAGATAAATAGAACAAGCAGCTGGAAAACCTCATCAGGAAAGAGGGAAACAATGTGGGTGAAAGAGATGATGCAAACAGACAGACAGACACACACACACACACACACACACACACACTGACACTGACACACACACACACACACACACACTGACACAGGGCTGTGGCAGAGAGGAATTGTGATGACTGGAACTGTGAAGGCCCAAGAGAGACAAACTGGAGCCAAAAAGAGGAGGAGTGTTCAGAAAGTAGGTCAGAGAGAGGGAGAGGGTGTAGGAAAAGAGAGCAAAACTGATTTGTGGTCTGTTTGTACGTGCTTCAGCATGAGGCTGTGTGAGGTTGTGTAAGACAGGATAAGATGGTTGCTATCTGCTGTCTTTTTATTAATCTAATCTGACTCAAACAGAGAGAGAAAACATGTTTGTGGCCTTAAATTCACTATTTCTTGTTCTTCTCAGACACACATTCATCGTTCCAAAAATGACAATGAGTGGATAACACAGGCAGACTACTGCCTCCTCCACATCTTTATCCTGTCGCTCTCCTTCACTCACACTTTTCTCTTGTTCTTAGGTCTGCTGTGGATCACTGGAGACAACACACACACGCGTACACACACGTGCGAGCGCAGATCCAGTAGCAGAGTGGACTCCGACTGCCCCCAACTGGTATCAAGGAGAAGTTCAGTTCACAAAACAGCCTTCATCCACACACACACACTCTGACACTCTTTTTTCCCCACAGGCACTCTGACCCACTCCTCTCCCACAGGCACCCTGACCCACTCCTCTACATCGGGCACCCTGACCCACTCCTCTCCCACGGGTACCCTGACCCACGGGCACCCTGACCCACTCCTCTCCCACGGGCACCCTGACCCACGGGCACCCTGACCCACTCCTCTCCCACGGGCACCCTGACCCACTCCTCTCCCACGGGCACCCTGACCCACTCCTCTCCCACAGACACTCTGTCCCACTCCTCTCCCACAGACACTCTGTCCCACTCCTCTCCCACAGACACTCTGTCCCACTCCTCTCCCACAGACACTCTGTCCCACTCCTCTCCCACAGACACTCTGTCCCACTCCTCTCCCACAGATACTCTGACCTGCGTTGAGGTCTAGTTGTTGGCTTCTCTTCTGTTTCTCCTCCTTCTCCCTGTCAGCCTTCTCCTTGGCCAGCTTGGCTCTCTTGATCTTCTCCTCTGACTCCCTCCTCTTCGCATTCTCCTTCACCGCTTGCTGAGGGGACATGGACAGAGACATCAGAGACGTGTGTGTGTGTATGAGAGTGCATGTGTGTGTGAGTGGATGTGTGAGTATGTGAGTGAGTGTGTGTGTGTGTATAAGAAACTGTGTGTGTGTGACCGAGAAACAATAGTTGGCCGTCTGTCAAGATAGCCAGCAAAACAAGACAACCAGCATCTGTAGGATCAAGGAATTATCTTAATAAACCAAAATCATGGTTAAACGGTTCAAATGAGATAAAGACACAACCAGGTCAACACTAGGTCAACACTAGCAACAAGTGGAAAGCATCAGGGGTAAACCTCTCTAGTCTCCCTTGTGTTCCCTTCTCTCCCTTCCTCCTCTCTGTTTGTGAAGGCTCGGAGGGAACTGAACTACCTGGTACTAACACTACCTGATACTAATACTAACTGATACTACCTAGTAATAACACTACCTGATAGTACCTGGTAATAACACTACCTGATACTAATACTAACCGATACTACATAGTAATAACACTACCTGATACTAATACTAACTGATACTACCTAGTAATAACACTACCTGATACTACCTGGTAATAACACTACCTGCTACTAATACTAACTGATACTAACTAGTAATAACACTACCTGATACTAATAGGGGCGGCAGGTAGCCTAGTGGTTAGAGTGTTGGACTTGTAACCGGAGGGTTGCAAGTTCGAATCCCCAAACTGACAAGGAAAAAATCTGTCGTTCTGCCCCTGAACAAGGCAGTTAACCCACTGTTCCCCGGGCGCCGAAGACGTGGATGTCGATTAAGGCAGCCCCCCGCACCTCTCTGATTCAGAGGGGTTGGGTTAAATGCGGAAGAAACATTTCGGTTGAAGGCATTTGGTTGTACAACTGACTAATAATGGTGACTTTGACTAATACTAACTGACACTACCTGGTAATAACACTACCTGATACTAATACTAACTGATACTACCTGGTAATAACACTACCTGATACTAACTGATACTACCTGGTAATAACACTACCTGATACTACCTGATACACCACTGATACTACCAAGTAATAATAATACCTGATACTAATACTACCTGGTAATAACACTACCTGGTACTAATACTAACTGATACTACCTAGTAATAACACTACCTGATACTAATACTAACTGATACTACCTAGTAATAACACTACCTGATACTAACACTAACTGATACTACCTGGTAATAACACCTGATACTAATACTAACTGAACTACCTGGTAGTTCAGTCAACGGCTCAGAAACGAGATGTATGTGGCAGGGTCTACAGTCAATCACGGATGACAAAAAGAAAACCAGCCCCGTCGCGGACACAGACGTCTTGCACCCAGACGTCTTGCACCCAGACAAACTAAACAACTTCTTTGCTCGCTTTGAGGACAATACCGTGCCACTGACATGGCCCGCTACCAAAACCTGTGGGCTCTCCTTCACCGCAGCCAACGTGAGGAAAACATTTAAATGTGTTAACCCTCGCATGGCTGACAGCCGAGATGGCATCCCTAGCCGCGTCCTCAGAGCATGCGCAGACCAGCTGGCTGGTTTGTTTACGGACATACTCAATCAATCCCTATCCCAGTCTGCTGTTACCACATGCTTCAAGAGGGCCACCATTGTTCCTGTTCCCAAGAAAGCTAACAGGCTGACTACCCTGCTTGCGTTGCAAAATAAATTTAGAAATCTATATTATTCAATTATTGCACCCACACTGCTCGCGCGCGTCTGCGTTGCCAAGGGCTAAAATAGAAGTCAGTTCTATTTGTGACGCAGATCGCGCTGCAAGTCCTGTCTCTCCCATCTCCTCATTGGTTTATAGAAGCAGGTACCCACGTGGGTGACAAAGACGAACGAGGTCAGTGGCGGTAATGCACATAATTTATGAAAGTTGCCAATCGCAATATAAAGTCAAGAGAAGAAAAAGCCTGGAAGGAGGAGAGATGCCTAGAAACAATTCGGTTGACCATTTTATGTGTGGATTAAATGTCGGAGTAGAGGACCTTTTGCATTTCAGGTGAAAATAACAACTCAATGTTTATATCGCAGGACAAATTAGCTAGCAACAGCAAGCTAGCTAAATAGGACAAATTAGCTAGCAAGTGCAAGCTAGCTAGCTAAATTGCCATACATGTTTAAAGCTTTTCCCAAATTAATGTAATTGGTTCAGAGTATCAGTTAGTATTAGTACCAGGTAGTGTTATTACCAGGTAGTATCAGTTAGTATTAGTATCAGGTTTTGATATTCTAAGATGCGTGTCGTGATGGCACTTGGTGTGGGGGGGACAAAATAAATGTATGCACGATGGCGCGCGCGCAGCCCATTTGGGTTCCATGTAAGGTAACTGAGCTAAACGACTGTCGCCCCCGTAGCACTCACTTCCGTCCTCATGAAGTGCTTTGAGAGACTAGTCATGGATCATATCACCTCCACCCTACCTGACACCCTAGACCCACTTCAATTTGCTTACCGCCCCAATAGGTCCACAGATGATGCAAACGCAATCACACTGCACACTGCCCTATCCCATCTGGACAAGAGGAATACCCATGTAAGAATGCTGTTCATCGATTACAGCTCAGCATTTAGCACCATTGTACCGTCCAAACTCGTCATTAAGCTCGAGACACTGGGTCTCGACCCCGCCCTGTGCAACTGGGTCCTGGACTTTGATGGGCCGCCCCCCAGGTGGTGAGGGGAGGAAACAACATCTCCACCCCGCTGATCCTCAACACTGGGGCCCCACAAGGGTGCGTTCTCAGCCCTCTCCTGTACTCCCTGTTCATCCATGACTGCGTGGCAACGCACGCATCCAACTCAATCATCAAGTTTGCAGACGACACAACAGTGGTAGGCCTGATTACCAACAACGACGAGACGGCCTACAGGGAGGAGGTGCGTTGATGTGGATAAGGGGGTGCTCCCTCTGCTGTTTCCTAAAGTCCACGATCATCTCCTTTGTTTTGTTAACGTTGAGTGTGAGGTTATTTTCGACACCAGTAGTGGAGAAGGTGGAAACTTTTAAGTTCCTCAGCGTACACATCACGGACAAACTGAAATGGTCCACCCACACAGACAGCATGGCGCCTCTTCAACCTAAGGAGGCTGAAGAAATTTGGCTTGTCACCGAAAACACTCACAAACTTTTACAGATGCACAATCAAGAGCATCCTGGATGTAATAAATGTATCACTAGTCACTTTAAACAATGCCACTTTATATCATGTTTACGTACCCTACATTACTCATCTCATATGTGTATACTGTACTCTATACCATCTACTGCATCTTGCCTATGCCGCACGGCCATCGCTCATCCATATATTTATACGTACATGCTCTTATTCCATACCTTTAGATTTGTGTGTATAAGGTAGTTGTTGTGAAATTGTTAGATTACTTGTTAGATATTACTGCACGGTCGGAATTAGAAGCACAAGCATTTCTCTACATTCGCATTAACATCTCCTAACCATGTGTATGTGACAAATAAAATGTGATTTGATTTGACTACTCCGACACTAATACTAAATGGTACTAATACTACCTGGTACTAACTGATACTAATAATACCTGACACATACTACCGATACTAACACTAACTGGTACTACCTGATACTATCTGGTACTAACATTAACTGATACTACCTTGTACTGACACTAACTGATTCTGAATGATATACCTGGTACTAATACTAACTGATACTACCTAGTACTACCTGATACTAATACTAACTGATACCACCTGGTACTAACATTAACTGATACTACCTGATACTGAATTATATACCTGGTACTAATACTAACTGATACTACCTGGTACTAACACTAACTGATACTACCTGGTACTAACACTAACTGATACTACCTGGTACTAACATTAACTGATACTACCTGATACTAACATTAACTGATACTACTTGATACTAACATTAACTGATACTACCTGATACTGACTAACTGATACTACCTGATACTAACATTAACTGATACTACCTGATACTGAATGATATACCTGGTACTAATACTAACTGATACTACCTGATACTAACATTAACTGATACTACCTGATACTAACATTAACTGATACTACCTGATACTAACATTAACAGATACTACCTGGTACTAACATTAACTGATACTACCTGGTACTAACACTAACTGATACTACCTGTTACTGACACTAACTGATACTACCTTGTACTAACATTAACTGATAATACCTGGTACTAACATTAACTGATACTACCTGATACTGAATGATATACCGGGTACTAATACTAACTGATACTACATGGTACTACCTGATACTAATACCAACTGATACTACTTGGTACTAACTGATACTAATACTACCTGACACATACTACCCGATACAAACACTAACTGGTACCACCTGATACTAACACCACCTGATAATGAATGATATACCTGGTACTAACACTAACTGATACTACCTGGTACTGATACTAACTGATACAACAAACTACCTGATACTAATACTAACTGATAGTACCCGGTACTATCTGATACTAATACCAACTGATACTACCTGACACTAATACTAATTGATACTACCTGATACTAATACTAATTGATACTACCTGATACTAATACTAGTTGATACTACCTGATACTAATACTAATTGATACTACCTGATACTGACACTAACTGATACTATCTGACACCGAATGATATACCAGGTACTAATACTAACTGATAGTACCTGGTACTACCTGATACTAATACTAACTGATACTACATGAACTGCCTTGTATTCCCTGACACTAATACTAACTGATTCTAATACTACCCGATTCTAACATTAACTGGTACTACCTGATACTAATACAACCCGATACTAATACTAAATGGTACTCCCTGATACTGACACAACCTGATACTAATATTAACTGATACTACCCAATACTAACTGATACTAATCAAATGGCTACCCAGACTATTTGCATTGCCCCCCCCGAAACGCTGCTGCTACTCTTAATAATAACTCTACCTACATGTACATATTACCTCAACACTGGTGCCCCAGCACATGGACTCTGTACCGGTACCCCCTGTAAATAGCCCCGCTATTGTTATTTACTGCTGCTCTTTAATTATTTGTTATTTTTATCTCTTACTTTTTTTTGTTATTTTATTAAAACTGCATTGTTGGGAAGGGGCTTGTAGGTAAGCATTTCACTGTAAGGTCTACACCTGTTGTATTCGGGACATGTGACAAATACCATTTGATTCACTTGGTACGAATACTAACTAATACTACGTGATACTATATGAACTACCTGGTACTACCTGATACTAACTGATAGTAAATTATATACCTGGTACTACCTGATACTGATACTAACTGAACCACCTGGTACTACCTGGTACTAACTGATATTAACTGATCCTAATACTAACTGATAGTAAATTATTTACCTGGTACTACCTGACACTAATACTACCTGATACTAACTGAACCACCTGGTACTACCTGGTACTAACTGATATTAACTGATCCTAATACTAACTGATAGTAAATTATTTACCTGGTACTACCTGACACTAATACTACCTGATATTAACTGAACTACCTGGTACTAATACTAACTGAACTACCTGATACAACATAGTACTAATACTAACAGATACTAACAGATACTAATAGATACTAACAGAACTACCTGGCACTACATGGCATTAACTGATAAGGAATACATGTAGACTGTAGCTTCCCAATAACACAGTCAATATCATTTAGACAGACAGCTGAGGAGAACAGGTGTTGATCATTAACTTGTTGTGTCTAATGCGGTGGGAGCACATTCTGTTTTCTGCCTTCCAGTTGCCAAAGCTCAAACTCACCTGGAACATGTTCTTGAAGTTGTTGAGGTCACCGAAGAACTCTTCAACAGAAATCTTGCGAGGGTCAAACACAAAGTAGCTCCCCAGGTCAGAGTACTGCTTCTCCATGTTATTATGCATCATTTCCAACTTCTCATGTTGCTCTCTGGCACTGGCCACAAAGCTGTGAGGAACAGTATTAAGGAATACACAGCCTGGCAACACAGAGCTACACACACCACCCCCAGCACACAGAGCTATACACACCACCCCCAACACACAGAGCTATACACACCACCCCCAACACACAGAGCTATACACACCACCCCCAGCACACAGAGCTATACACACCACCCCCAACACACAGAGCTATACACACCACCCCCAGCACACAGAGCTACACACACCACCCCCAACACACAGAGCTATACACACCACCCCCAACACACAGAACTATACACACCACCCCCAACACACAGAGCTATACACACCACCCCCAACACACAGAGCTATACACACCACCCCCAACACACAGAGCTATACACACCACCCCAGCACACAGAGCTATACACACCACCCCCACACACAGAGCTATACACACCACCCCCAGCACACAGAGCTATACACACCACCCCCAGCACACAGAGCTATACACACCACCCCAACACACAGAGCTATACACACCACCCCAACACACAGAGCTATACACACCACCCCCAACACACAGAGCTATACACACCACCCCCAGCACACAGAGCTATACACACCACCCCCAGCACACAGAGCTATACACACCACCCCCAACACACAGAGCTATACACACCACCCCCAACACACAGAGCTATACACACCACCCCCAACACACAGAGCTATACACACCACCCCCAACACACAGAGCTATACACACCACCCCCAGCACACAGAGCTATACACACCACCCCCAGCACACAGAGCTATACACACACCACCCCAACACACAGAGCTATACACACCACCCCCAACACACAGAGCTATACACACCACCCCCAACACACAAGAGCTACACACACCACCCCCAGCACACAGAGCTACACACACCACCCCCAGCACACAGAGCTACACACACCACCCCCAGCACACAGAGCTACACACACCACCCCCAGCACACAGAGCTACACACACCACCCCCAACACACAGAGCTATACACACCACCACCCCCAGCACACACAGCTACACACACCACCCCCAGCACACAGAGCTACACACACCACCCCCAGCACACAGAGCTACACACACCACCCCCAGCACACAGAGCTACACACACCACCCCCAGCACACAGAGCTACACACACCACCCCCAGCACACAGAGCTACACACACCACCCACAGCACACAGAGCTACACACACCACCCACAGCGCTACACACACCACCCACAGCACACAGAGCTACACACACCACCCCCAGAGCTACACACACCACCCCCAGCACACAGAGCTACACACACCACCCCCAACACACAGAGCTACACACACCACCACCAGCACACAGAGCTACACACACCACCCCCAACACACAGAGCTACACACACCCCAACAACACACAGAGCTACACACACCAGCCCCCAGCACACAGAGCTATACACACAACCCCCAGCACACAGAGCTACACACACCAACCCCCAGCACACAGAGCTATACACACAACCCCAGCACACAGAGCTACACACACCACCCCCAACACACAGAGCTATACACACCACCACCCCCAGCACACACAGCTACACACACCACCCCCAGCACACACAGCTACACACACCACCCCCAGCACACAGAGCTACACACACCACCCCCAGCACACAGAGCTACACACACCACCCACAGCGCTACACACACCACCCACAGCACACAGAGCTACACACACCACCCCCAGAGCTACACACACCACCCCCAGCACACAGAGCTACACACACCACCCCCAACACACAGAGCTACACACCACCACCAGCACACAGAGCTACACACACCACCCCCAACACACAGAGCTACACACACCCCCACCAACACACAGAGCTACACACACCAACCCCCAGCACACAGAGCTATACACACAACCCCCAGCACACAGAGCTACACACACCAACCCCCAGCACACAGAGCTATACACACAACCCCCAGCACACAGAGCTACACACACCACCACCTCCAGCACACAGAGCTATACACACCACCCCCAACACACAGAGCTATACACACCACCCCCAACACACAGAGCTACACACACCACCCCCAACACACAGAGCTACACACACCACCCCCAACACACAGAGCTATACACACCACCACCCCCAACACACAGAGCTAAACACACCACCACCCCCAGCACACAGAGCTACACACACCACCACCCCCAGCACACAGAGCTACACACACCACCCCCAACACACAGAGCTATACACACCACCACCTCCAGCACACAGAGCTATACACACCACCACCCCCAACACACAGAGCTATACACACCACCACCCCCAACACACAGAGCTATACACACCACCACCCCCAGCACACAGAGCTACACACACCACCCCCAACACACAGGGATACACACAACAACCCCAGCACACAGAGCTATACACACCACCCCCAACACACAGAGCTACACACACCACCCCCAACACACAGAGCTACACACACCACCCCCAACACACAGAGCTACACACACCACCCCCAGCACACAGAGCTACACACACCACCCCCAACACACAGAGCTATACACACCACCCCCAGCACACAGAGCTATACACACCACCACCCCCAACACACAGAGCTATACACACCACCACCCCCAACACACAGAGCTATACACACCACCACCCCCAACACACAGAGCTATACACACCACCACCCCCAGCACACAGAGCTACACACACCACCACCCCCAGCACACAGAGCTACACACACCACCCCCAACACACAGAGCTATACACACCACCACCTCCAGCACACAGAGCTATACACACCACCACCCCCAACACACAGAGCTATACACACCACCCCAGCACACAGAGCTATACACACCACCCCCAGCACACAGAGCTATACACACCACCCCCAACACACAGAGCTATACACACCACCCCTAGCACACAGAGCTATACACACCACCCCCAACACACAGAGCTATACACACCACCCCCAACACACAGAGCTATACACACCACCCCCAACACACAGAGCTATACACACCACCCCCAGCACACAGAGCTATACACACCACCCCCAACACACAGAGCTATACACACCACCCCCAACACACAGAGCTATACA
Source organism: Brachymystax lenok tsinlingensis (assembly GCA_030435695.1). NCBI lineage: Eukaryota > Metazoa > Chordata > Actinopteri > Salmoniformes > Salmonidae > Brachymystax > Brachymystax lenok. The sequence continues at coordinate 16,691,262 of CM059784.1, forward strand.
CACCACCACCCCCAACACACAGAGCTATACACACCACCCCCAACACACAGAGCTATACACACCACCACCCCCAACACACAGAGCTATACACACCACCCCCAACACACAGAGCTATACACACCACCCCCAGCACACAGAGCTATACACACCACCCCCAGCACACAGAGCTATACACACCACCCCCAACACACAGAGCTATACACACCACCCCCAGCACACAGAGCTATACACACCACCCCCAACACACAGAGCTATACACACCACCCCCAACACACAGAGCTATACACACCACCCCCAACACACAGAGCTATACACACCACCCCCAGCACACAGAGCTATACACACCACCCCCAACACACAGAGCTATACACACCACCCAACACACAGAGCTATACACACCACCCCAACACACAGAGCTATACACACACCACCCCAACACACAGAGCTATACACACCACCACCCCAACACACAGAGCTATACACACCACCCCCAACACACAGAGCTATACACACCACCCCCAGCACACAGAGCTATACACACCACCCCCAGCACACAGAGCTATACACACCACCACCTCCAGCACACAGAGCTATACACACCACCACCCCCAACACACAGAGCTATACACACCACCACCCCCAACACACAGAGCTATACACACCACCACCCCCAGCACACAGAGCTACACACACCACCCCCAACACACAGGGATACACACACCACCCCCAACACACAGAGCTACACACAACAACCCCAGCACACAGAGCTATACACACCACCCCCAACACACAGAGCTACACACACCACCCCCAACACACAGAGCTACACACACCACCCCCAACACACAGAGCTATACACACCACCCCCAACACAGAGAGCTATACACACCACCCCCAACACACAGAGCTATACACACCACCCCCAACACACAGAGCTATACACAACACCCCCAACACACAGAGCTATACACACCACCCCCAACACACAGAGCTACACACACCACCCCCAACACACAGAGCTATACACACCACCCCCAACACACAGAGCTACACACACCACCCCCAACACACAGAGCTATACACACCACCACCTCCAGCACACAGAGCTATACACACCACCCCCAACACACAGAGCTATACACACCACCACCAACACACAGAGCTACACACACCACCCCCAGCACACAGAGCTATACACACAACCCCCAGCACACAGAGCTACACACACCACCCCCAACACACAGAGCTATACACACCACCCCCAACACACAGAGCTATACACACCACCACCTCCAGCACACAGAGCTATACACACCACCACCCCCAACACACAGAGCTATACACACCACCACCCCCAACACACAGAGCTATACACACCACCACCCCCAACACACAGAGCTATACACACCACCACCCCCAACACACAGAGCTATACACACCACCACCCCCAACACACAGAGCTATACACACCACCACCCCAACACACAGAGCTATACACACCACCACCCCCAACACACAGAGCTATACACACCACCACCCCCAACACACAGAGCTATACACACCACCACCCCCAACACACAGAGCTATACACACCACCACCCCCAACACACAGAGCTATACACACCACCACCCCCAACACACAGAGCTATACACACCACCACCCCCAACACACAGAGCTATACACACCACCACCCCCAACACACAGAGCTATACACACCACCACCCCCAACACACAGAGCTATACACACCACCACCCCCAACACACAGAGCTATACACACCACCACCCCCAACACACAGAGCTATACACACACATAAGCATACACACTCATTCATTGACGCTCAAACACACATTCAGGTTTCAGCATGGAAAGGCTTACAGGAAATGACAGAGGATATTTCCTGTCTCGATTGTAAATCGTATGATGTGTAGAGATCCTTTGAAACTACACTTTACACTAAGTTTGATTGGACTAGAGTTTGATTGACAGTGATTTGCAGTAATAAAGGATATAGTCATTTTCTCCACAAACATGTCCCTATCACTCTGTGGCGGAGGGAAGGTCTCCAGATCTTTGTCCAGAGTCTTCAACGCACAGCCCATCTGCGCCAGGTTCTTCTGCAGGGTCTCAGCCGACACTGAGACAGGGGTTAGAGGGGACAGGTCAGTGTGTCATGGAAGGAAACAGGGCTGAGGAGAGGAAATAAGAAAAGTGTGTGAGAGTATTGATATTAGTGCTTAGTTGTGAGGGCAGCTGTTAAGTCTAGTCCATGGTTACCTCGGCTGGCCTTCTCTACGTGAATGAGTTCGTCGGGGAACGTCAGGACGTCGGGGTACTGCTCCTGACACACGTCAGCCAGGAAATGCAGGAGAGTCTGCTTCAGGTCAGTTGTCTTGGTGTCCCGCAGCTGATTGGACAGTGGGCAGATTCTAAAGTACACCCCTTTTTAAAACCTTTAATGCAGCCTTGGTTTATTACATACATTTTTTACCCTGTTACACACACTGTCTGTAGATATGAGAGTGTGTCAGACGTGTGTGTGTGTCTCTGTGTGCGTGGTTATGTACATGCAGGGCTCTACGCTGACCATTCTTTACAAGGAGCACTAATAAGCGAGTAAAATGGTAGCACTGCCGAGCCATGACGTGTGTCTCTCACCTTGCAGAGGTAGCTGATGCTGAATCCGAAGGCCTTGGCGTTACGGGAGCCGGCGTTCATGTAGTTGCCCACCAGCAGGATGATCTGCAGCAGCTGGGAGAAGGTGGCGCTCTTCCTCAGCTCCTCGCAGGCCGCCATCACGGACACCACGTCCGGCTTGATGTTGTTCAGCTGCTCTTCAAACTGCAGCCGGAACAAGATGGCCGTCAGCCGAGGCTTCAGACGCTTCACTGTCGACATCTGAGGAAGAGAGAGGGGAGGGTTGGAGAGAGGGGAGGGTTGGAGAGAGGGGAGGGTTGGAGAGAGGGGAGAGAGTTGGAGAGAGGGGAGGGTTGGAGAGAGGGAGGGTTGGAGAGAGGAGAGAGTTGGAGAGAGGGGAGGGTTGGAGAGAGGGGAGGGTTGGAGAGAGGAGGGAGTTGGAGAGAGGGGAGGGAGTTGGAGAGAGGGGAGGGAGTTGGAGAGAGGGGAGGGTTGGAGAGTGGGGAGGGAGTTGGAGAGTGGGGAGGGAGTTGGAGAGAGGGGAGGGTTGGAGAGAGAGGAGGGTTGGAGAGAGAGTTGGAGAGAGAGGAGAGAGTTGGAGAGAGGGGAGGGAGTTGGAGAGAGGAGGAGGTTGGAGAGAGGGAGGGTTGGAGAGAGGAGGGTTGGAGAGTGGGGAGAGAGTTGGAGAGAGGGGAGGGAGTTGGAGAGAGGGAGGGTTGGAGAGAGGGAGGGTTGGAGAGAGGGAGGGTTGGAGAGTGGGGAGAGAGTTGGAGAGTGGGGGGGGGGAGGTTGGAGAGTGGGGAGAGAGTTGGAGAGTGGGGAGAGAGTTGGAGAGGGAGGGTTGGAGAGAGGGAGAGAGTTGGAGAGAGGGAGGGTTGGAGAGAGGGAGGGTTGGAGAGAGGAGGGAGTTGGAGAGAGGGAGGGAGTTGGAGAGAGGGAGGGAGTTGGAGAGAGGGGAGGGTTGGAGAGTGGGAGGGAGTTGGAGAGTGGGGAGGGAGTTGGAGAGAGGGGAGGGTTGGAGAGAGAGGAGGGTTGGAGAGAGGAGAGAGGGTTGGAGAGAGGGGAGAGAGTTTGAGAGAGGGGAGGGTTGGAGAGAGAGTTGGAGAGAGAGGAGAGAGTTGGAGAGAGGGGAGGGAGTTGGAGAGAGGGGAGGGTTGGAGAGAGGGGAGGGTTGGAGAGTGGGGAGAGAGTTGGAGAGAGGGGAGGGAGTTGGAGAGAGGGGAGGGTTGGAGAGAGGGGAGGGTTGGAGAGAGGGGAGGGTTGGAGAGTGGGGAGGGTTGGAGAGTGGGGAGAGAGTTGGAGAGTGGGGGGAGGGTTGGAGAGTGGGGAGAGAGTTGGAGAGTGGGGAGAGAGTTGGAGAGGGGAGGGTTGGAGAGAGGGGAGAGGGTTGGAGAGAGGGGAGAGAGTTGGAGAGAGGGGAGAGATTTATAGAGAGGGGAGGGTTGGAGAGGGAGAGAGGGGAGGGTTGGAGAGGAGAGAGGGGACATTGACACACACAAGGGGTGTGTTATAGATGGTTTGTGATGCATTGTTTAAGTGCTTACGACACCTTTTTGTACTTATGAATGCTCTATAAAGCCTTTATACATGATGTTTCCTTCGAAGTGGGATGGGCAGGATCATATTCCTGGTATTGTTTGAGTAGGCTCAGTAGGATTTATTCAGGCCAAGTTTAATAGTGTGGTTTATTCAGGCCATGTCCAACACTGTGGTTTATTCAGGCCAAGTTTAATACTGTGGTTTATTCAGGCCATGTCTAACACTGTGGTTTATTCAGGCCATGTCCAACACTGTAGTTTACTCAGGCCAAGTTTAATACTGTGGTTTATTCAGGCCATGTCTAACACTGTGGTTTATTCAGGTCATGTCCAACACTGTGGTTTACTCAGGCCATGTCTAACACTGTGCTTTATTCAGGCCATGTCTAACACTGTAGTTTATTGAGGCCATGTCTAATACTGTGGTTTATTGAGGCCATGTCTAATACTGTGGTTTATTCAGGCCATGTCTAACACTGTGGTTTATTCAGGCCAAGTTTAATACTGTGGTTTATTCAGGCCATGTCTAACACTGTGGTTTATTCACGCCATGTCTAATACTGTGGTTTATTCAGGCCATGTCTAATACTGTGGTTTATTCAGGCCATGTCTAACACTGTGCTTTATTCAGGCCAAGTTTAATAGTGTGGTTTATTCAGGCCATGTCTAACACTGTGGTTTATTCAGGTCATGTCTAACACTGTAGTTTACTCAGGCCATGTCTAATACTGTGGTTTATTCAGGCCATGTCTAATACTGTGGTTTATTCAGGCCATGTCCAACACTGTGGTTTATTCAGGCCAAGTTTAATAGTGTGGTTTATTCAGGCCATGTTTAATAGTGTGGTTTATTCAGGCCATGTCTAACACTGTGGTTTATTCAGGCCATGTCTAATACTGTGCTTTATTCAGGTCATGTCTAACACTGTGCTTTATTCAGGTCATGTCTAATACTGTGGTTTATTCAGGCCATGTCTAACACTGTGGTTTATTCAGGTCATGTCTAATACTGTGGTTTATTCAGGCCATGTCTAACACTGTGCTTTATTCAGGCCATGTCTAATACTGTGCTTTATTCAGGCCATGTCTAACACTGTGCTTTATTCAGGCCATGTCTAACACTGTGCTTTATTCAGGCCATGTCTAACACTGTGCTTTATTCAGGCCATGTCTAACACTGTGGTTTATTCAGGCCATGTCTAACACTGTGGTTTATTCAGGCCATGTCTAATGTTTAATGCTGTGGTTTATTCAGACCAATCAGAGCGTTTTTGATGCTTTATTTTCCAGTAAGCCACATGGTTCTCCCCAGGTGTTAGTAGTTAGATCAGACAATAGCATGTGTGTGTGAGTTCTCACCACTACTCCAAACTGCTCGGCTTCTGCCAGGTCTTCATACTCGTCCTTCATCTCCCCCAGAACATTCAGCGTCTCCTGTTCCGGCAACTGCTTGATCAGATTCTACACACACAACATTTATTTACATACAGGATGAATACATTTGACTAAACAAAACACACACGCACGCAGATAAAATACTGCATTTCTAACGCATGGACACAGACACACACAGAGACAGAGAGACAGACAGAGAGACAGAGAGAGACAGACCGAGAGACATACAGACAGAAACAGACAGAGAGAGACACATACAGAGAGACAGACAGACAGGCAGAGAGACAGACAGGCAGGCAGAGACAGACAGACAGGCAGAGACAGACAGACAGACAGAGACAGAGAGACCGACCGACAGACAGAGAGACCGACCGACAGACAGAGAGACCGACCGACAGACAGAGACCGACCGACAGACAGAGACCGACCGACAGACAGAGACCGACCGACCGACAGACACAGAGAGACCGACAGACAGAGACAGAGAGACCGACAGACAGAGACCGACCGACAGACAGAGACAGAGAGACCGACACAGACAGAGACCGACCGACAGACAGAGACAGAGAGACCGACACAGACAGAGACCGACAGACAGACAGAGACCGACAGACAGACAGACACTCTGGTGTGTACCTGCACCATGGACTCAGAAAGCAGCTTCTCGTTGATCTCCAGGATGACGTTCTTGATCTCCTCGTAGGGCATACGGAACGAGCCCAGGAAGATGGCTGAAACACACACACAGCCCATCACCTACCACCCATCACCCTCAGACCATCACCCACCACCCACCACAAACCACCCTCAGCCCATCACATAACACCCTCAGACACTTACAGAGGTTCTGGGAGGACTTGGAGTCCAACACCTTCAGCTCCTTCACCTTCTTAGTCGGCTTCTTCTCCTCCACTCCCTCCTGGTCCTTCTTAACTACAGAGAGACACAGAGAGAGACACACACAGAGAGAGAGACACACAGAGAGAGAGGTTGTATTAATATGAATACTTCAAGAAGAGAACATGTTAATTCTGAGTCACATTTCAACTGGAGGGAAGAGAGAGAGAGAGAGAGAGAGAGAGAGAGAGAGAGAGAGAGAGAGAGAGCAAGAGGAATACAGAAAATAAAGCATTAGTTAGAAAAACAGAAAGGGTGACATGAGAAAAAGTATGATAGATACAGTATGAGGGGGATAAAAACCCTGGGGTAGAGAGGAACTAACATCACTGTCTCCACCACCGGGGGAAGAGGATTCACGTTGCACAGGGCTACTGCACATAGTTCACAATACAGTTGGAGATGGATAGCTCTGATGCAAGCACAAAACAACACATACACACACACACACACCAAACTGTTGGGACAAGGTCAGGATCTTTCGTGTGGGGAGAGTGTATTCTTATGGGTTGAGTTCAGTGTGTTGGACACCTACACACACTAATGTAGGTTTACACAGAGACAGAACAGTAAATAGGAATCAGAACATGGACTGGTTTACACAGAGACAGAACAGTAAATAGGAATCAGGACTACACCAGCAGCTGACACTACTGACTGGCAATGACAACATAGCTACTGTAGTTCTATTAGAAGAAGCTGACATGTAGAAGTGTGATGGGCATAGCGTTAACACCATCTCCACAAAGACCCCTGTCATTACTACTAGTATAACAGTCCTACTACAGACTTCAGTACACTGTATTATAAGACAGAGTCACTAACTGGACTGGAGTACACAGAGCAGCAGTTGAGTAGAGCAGGCCTTTGTCTTAGAGGTCACACACACACACCTCTCTCAATTCAATTGAAAAGGCTTTATTGGCATGGGAAACATATGTTAACATTGCCAAAGCAAGTGAAGTAGATAATAAACAAAAGTGAAATAAACAAAAAGGAACAGTAAACCTCTCTCTCTCCCTCCACCACTTACAGCCACTACTGAATACCATTGTTTGTTTCACTTGGCATCATGTGCAGCACTAATTTCTGACAACTCTCTAGCTTTCTCTCCTTTAAGCATCTCTCTCTCTCTCTCTCTCTCTCTCTCTCTCTCTCTCTCTCTCTCCTTTAAGCATCGCTGTCTTTCTCTCTGCTTTAAGCATCTCTCTCTCTCTCCTTTAAGCATCTCTGCCGCTCTCTCTCTAAGCATCTCTGTCTCCCTCTCTCTCCTTTAAGCATCTCTCTCTCTCTTTTAAGCATCTCTCTCTCTTTCTCTCTCCTTTAAGCATCTCTGTCGCTCTCTCTTTTAAGCATATATCTCTTTCTCTATTTTAAGCATCTCTGTCTCTCTCTCTTTTAAGCATATATCTCTTTCTCTATTTTAAGCATCTCTGTCTCTCTCTCCTTTAAGCATCTCATTCTCTCTCTCTCCTTTAAGCATTCCTGTCTCTGTGTGAGGACAATGTGTTTTTCTCTGTGGTACCATATATGTTCTCCCTATGTGTCAACAACAGGAAAACAAGCAGGATATCCACTGTTACACAGACACATGAACAATGAAAAACAGACAGAGAGACAGAGAGAGAGACAGAGAGAGAGACAGAGAGATCTAATCTGAGTGTGTGATGCGCTCTAGACAAATCAGAGCACCGCCCCAGGTAAGCTTTACTATGATGATGACGTCATCAATGATTCATAAAACGGGTCCCAGGTTGAGGGCCAAACCGGTGCCAGGCTGAGGGCCAAACGGATCCCAGGCTGAGGGTTAAACGGGTCCTAGGCTCAGGGTTAAACAGGTCCTAGGCTAAGGGTTAAACAGGTCCTAGGCTCAGGGTTAAACAGGTCCTAGGCTCAGGGTTAAACAGGTCCTAGGCTGAGGGTTAAACAGGTCCTAGGCTGAGGGTTAAACAGGTCCTAGGCTCAGGGTTAAACAGGTCCTAGGCTGAGGGTTAAACAGGTCCTAGGCTGAGGGTTAACAGGTCCTAGGCTCAGGGTTAAACAGGTCCTAGGCTCAGGGTTAAACAGGTCCTAGGCTCAGGGTTAAACAGGTCCTAGGCTGAGGGTTAACAGGTCCTAGGCTCAGGGTTAAAACAGGTCCTAGGCTGAGGGTTAACAGGTCCTAGGCTCAGGGTTAAACAGGTCCTAGGCTCAGGGTTAAAACAGGTCCTAGGCTCAGGGTTAAAACAGGTCCTAGGCTCAGGGTTAAACAGGTCCTAGGCTGAGGGTTAAAACAGGTCCTAGGCTGAGGGTTAAAATGGGTGCTCACACACCACTCCTGTCATTTATGGTGCAATGGCACCCCTACTGGCTATTGAGAACACAGCAATCACATTACACCGAGATGAGGAGCCATGGTCGCCATGACAGAGGGAAAACACACACATACACTAGGAAGGTCCATTAGCAAACACACACACTGTCGAACACACAATATAGTACATGCTGTAGTTCTATTGTTCCCCACCAGCACAAAGGGGACCCCCTGACTTCCCCCTACTCACCCCCACCACAACCCCCTGTCTCTCCCTGGTTACCCCCACCACAACCCCCTGTCTCTTCCTGGTTACCCCCACCACAACCCCCTGCCTCTCCAACAGCTGTCTGGCACTGAGAGGAGTGTGTGTGTGTGTGTGTGTGTGTGTGTGTGTGTGTGTGTGTGTGTGTACACATGCTCTTAAGTCTTCTCAATACTGTTCAGCTACTGTAACATTACAAATCCATCTCCTGCTGCTTATCAAAAGAGAGAAGGAAGGAGAGGAGGAAGGACGAGGGATGTCAAGTCATGGAGTAGTCTGCCTGTCAGTGTGTCTGTCCGTTCGTCTCTCTATCTGTATAAAGAGGAGACTGTTTATCAGTCACCAGACCGGAGTCGGTCCTTCACCCCCCTCATCCGCCTCCCTCGCTCCTTAAAAGGCTAGAATCTTTGTGAGGAGGTGACTGCTCGCTGGCTTGGAGCGAGAAAAGACACAGTGTGGAAACAGAAAGACACAAAGTAGGGAGCAGGAAAGAACCAACGGCAGAGAGAAAGAAAGCTTGTATCCAACTGTCATTTCTATTCTAAACCCAGTTTGATCTGTCTAGTGGCCGAGCAACACTACACACTTCTCAGAAATAAAGATCAATTTTCTTTCATATATTTTCCTTTCTTTCCCTCTCCTCTTTCATTCTCTCCTTACCACTCCCTGCATGCAGGGGAAGAGCAGACCAGTGTTGTTTTTACTCTAAAAGCTTACAGATGACAGAGCCCATTGCATGCTTATGGAGGAAACAGTGGCTCATGACACACCTCTACTGGCCAGCTGGGAGAACTGCACCCACCTTTATATAACTTCAATACAACTTTTTTCCATACAACATTCTTCCACCCTGAGTTTCTGCCCAGCTAGAAGACGAGAGGGTTTCAGGTTTCAGGAGTCACGTAACGTTTGGACAAAGGCTCCTCACATTCTTATGCTACTACCATACACACAATCCATTTTGTTCTGGTTTACAAACTCTTCAACTTCACAACCTTAATTCAATATGTACAGACTGGAAGCCTTATGCTTTCCATTTGCCAATTAAGTTCTCTCTAAAAGTTTGAAGCTAACTCTGAAAGTTTAAAGGGAAATAGAGGAGAGGGAGAGGGGGAAGAGGGGGGCAAGAGAAGCCTGAGGTCTTTGTCTAAACTTAACAGAACGACAGAACGACAGCTGATAGAAAACTTGGTCCCTTTAAAGTTGAAATGTCCACATTATGTCCCGGTGTGTGTGTGTGTGTGTGTGTGTGTGTGTGTGTGTGTGTGTGTGTGTTAAAGAGAGAAAGAATAGGGGGTTTCCAGGGTAACGCCGGACTGAAAGACCCCCTTCATCCTGTTTTTCTTTCTGAAAGGAAGCAGGGAAAATGGATTCCTGCCAGTGTGTGTGGAGCCAAGCACCAGATGGCTGGGTGGGGCAGGGAGGAGGGGGAGCGGGGGCAGGATGTGGGAGGGCCAGGCTAGAGAGGTGGGATTAGGGGAAGGGCTACAACTCTGCTCACTTGCGCACCCCTGGTGTCTGAACAGTGCACCTGCATGTAAGTATTACTCCACTGACCCAAATGACAGATAGCAACTTATAAAGGATGTACAAATTACAAAATAAATAGCACATCAAATAATAAATGATAAAATGAGGAGGAGATATATTTGTCATTTCCAGCATAGGTCAGCTTGCCTGATTGTTACGTGATGGGATGGTAATGTCACCTGACTAAAAGTTATTCTGGGAAATGATTCATCTTTGGAAAAAGTCTAAACAATTAAGTTATATATAATTGAAATAGTAGGCATATTGTATATTTACAGGCAAATATAAATGTATTTATCCAAATAATTTAGCTAAGATTCACATTTGTGAACATAATCCCTAGCTGTGTATTGCCGCTTTCCATGTTGTCCGTTGTCTGTAGCTTGTGAGGTGTGGAAACACTGTTGCTTTTATAGTTTTTGTCTTGTTGCTTTTTGTGCTATGTTGCTCTGTCTGCATGCTATGTCTTGCTTGTCCTATGTTGCTCTGCGTGTGCTCGTTGATTGTCTGTATTGTAATTGTTTTTAATAACCTGCCCAGGGACTGCGGTTGAAAATTAGCCGGCTGGCTAAAACCGGCACTTTTACTGAAACGTTGATTAATGTGCACTGTCCCTGTAAAAAAAAATACAAAAAAAATAAAAAGTCTTAAAACACAACAAAAGCATACAAAAAGTTTTGTGAGCAGCAAATGACTTGTTTATGCCTCTATGCTCAAAAACAGACTAAATTAGACCACTTTAATCCACTTCCAACCAAATGTCAATCTCGCAATGCATCCCTACAGTCATTTATTTAACCCTTATGTGGTCCTTACATGTGCAGAACCTTACAAGAACTCCTTAAAATCACACAAACATTTGTCAGTGTTAAACTGAATTACTTTCTAAACTAGTTGTATATACACTACATATACAGCAGTATGTGAACACCCCTTCAAATTAGTGGATTCGGCTATTTCAGCCACACCTGTTGCTGACAGGTGTATAAAATAGAGCACACAGCCATGCAGTCTCCATAGAGAAACAATGGCAGTAGAACGGCCTTACTGAAGAGCTCAGTGACATTCAACCTGGTACCGTCATAGGATGCCACAAGTCAGTCAGTCAAATTTCTGCCCTGCCTCGGTCAACTGTTCGTGCTGTTATTGTGAAGAACGGGGAACACCGAGTGCTAAAGCGTGTAAAAATGGTCTGTCCTCCGTTGGAACACTCGCTACCCAGTTCTAAACTGCCTCCGGATGCAGCGTCTGCAAAATAACTGTTCGGCGGGAGCTTCATGAAATCGGCCGCACACAAGCCTGAGATCATCACGCTCAATGCCAAGCGTCGGCTGGAGTGGTGTAAAGTTCACCGCCATTGGAGCAGTGGAAGCGTATTCTTTGGAGTGATGAGTCACGCTTCCCCATCTGGCAGTCTGACGTACAAATATTGGTTTGGCGACTGCCAGGAGAACGCTACTTGCCCGAATGCATAGTGCCAACTGTAAAGTTTGGTGGAGGAGGAATAAAGGTCTTGGGCTGTTTTTCATGGTTCGGGCTATTACCCTTAGTTCTAGTGAAGGGAAATCTTAATGCTACAGCATACAATAACATTCTAGACAATTCTGTGCTTCCAACTTTGTGGCAACAGTTAGGGAAAGACCCTTTCCTGTTTCAGCATGACAATGCCCTGTGCACAAAGCATAGGTCCATACAGAAATCGACAAGATCGGTGTGGAAGAACTTGACTGGCCTGCACAGAGTCCTGACCTCAACTCCACTGGACACCTTTGGAATGAATTGGACCGGCGACTGTGAGCCAGGCCTAAAACGCCCCAACCTCACTAATGCTCGTGGCTGAATAGAAGCCCAGCATGTTCCAACATCTAGTGGAAAGCCTTCCCAGAAGAGTGGAGGCTGTTATAGCAGCAAAGGGGGGACAACTCCATATCAATGCCCATGATGTTGGAATGAGATGTTTGAAGAGCAGGAGTCCACATAGTCATGTAGTGTATATAGTGGTCCATGTGTTGTAGGAGAAACATGTCACCCATGTAATGATGATGCGTGGAGTATGAGTGACCTCTACTGGAAAAACCACGGTACTGTTTCAATAATAAATTATTCAGCAACAGTAAAGAACACCTTGGCACTAGTGGTTACTACTATATAATGCTCTGTGAGAGTGACCCTGGGAGTTTATGAGAGGGGGTGTGTGCGTGTTTTAGGGAGAGAAAGGGAGCGAGAGAGTGAGTGTGTTATTCTTTCGGGGCCGTTCTGACCTCTCTCTATTCTCCTGGCCGTGAAGGTCGGCAGTGATGACGCACACACACCACGCAGCCTGCATCAGTGATGAGACACGCACACACACGCTAGTCAGCCTGCATCAGTGATGAGACACGCACACACACGCTAGTCAGCCTGCATCAGCGATGAGACACGCACACACACGCTAGTCAGCCTGCATCAGCGATGAGACACGCACACACACGCTAGTCAGCCTGCATCAGCGATGAGACACGCACACACACGCTAGTCAGCCTGCATCAGTGATGAGACACGCACACACACGCTAGTCAGCCTGCATCAGCGATGAGACACGCACACACGCTAGTCAGCCTGCATCAGCGATGAGACACGCACACACGCTAGTCAGCCTGCATCAGCGATGAGACACGCACACACACGCTAGTCAGCCTGCATCAGCGATGAGACACGCACACACACGCTAGTCAGCCTGCATCAGTGATGAGACACGCACACACACGCTAGTCAGCCTGCATCAGTGATGAGACACGCACACACACGCTAGTCAGCCTGCATCAGTGACGAAGCATGACAGCTGACAGACAGATTCACCTTGAACTCATTCTCACTGCCGCCTCTACCGCACAAACAGCTCATAAATCCCCTTTAAAATCCTAGACAATGGATACACACACACACACACCTAGAGGTGAGCTGTAATGCGCTTCCACTGGCTGTGAATATTAAATCAGCCTTATATCATCTCCTATCCCTGGGACTAAGATTTACTACTGCAATTACACCAGCTAATTATAACAGAGAGAGAGAGAGAGAGCACGACAGAGAGAGAGAGAGAGCGAGAGAGAGCGAGAGAGAGAGAGAGAGAGAGAGCAAATAATAGAGAGTATGCCTGACAAAATGAAAGAGGGAGGAGGGGAGAGAATGACAGTTAAAGGGAGAGATAGAGGGGGCCATAAAACAAGAAACAAAGGAGACAGTCAAAGGGTAGAGAGGGGGAGGGAGAGAGTGAGAAAGAGTGAAGTGTACGTGCACACGTTTCCACTCCCCCTCCACTTCACTTTGTCAGTGACCTTGAGTTTCACACATGCACACCTCTGATCATCCTCCATAGTCCCTCCTTCACAACCCAGAAGACTCACACTAACCAGCACTGGAGGGGGTGGACACTTACCCTCCCTCCGTGTGTATGTGGGAGAATGATTTTGCATCTGTGTGTGTGTGTGTGTATGTGTGTGTGTGTGTGTGTCTGTCTGTGTGCTCGCGTCTCTGAATGTGTGTGTGGCATACAGAAGCCCACTGGTGGTTGAATGATGGCGTGGAGTGTGAGCCAAGTGTGAATGTGCTTGATGATGTAGTACTTGCCCTGCCGTCACACGGCTCCCTCTAGGGGTGGGTGACAGGGAATTACAAGCTGTCTCAGAGTCACTGACAGATGGGACAATTACAATGTTATCAGCCTTGAGAAGATTAGATAAACCGCAACACAGCCATATGTCACTGACAGAGACAGTCATATGTTAGTCCGAGAGACACACTGTGAACTAAACCCTCTAGGTAACAACTGCCCAGGGCACGGACTCACACACTGGTTGGCACAGGGTGAGAGGAGGGGTACGGAACAGCACTTGTCACTTCACTGAAATATTAAGTATCACATTCTGGACAGACAACAGAAGGGGAGAGGGAGAGAGAGCACCACACTAAACAAAGGAGAGAGAGAGAGCACCACACTAAACAAAGGAGAGAGAGAGCACCACACTAAACAAAGAGAGAGAGAGAGAGAGAGAGAGAGAGAGAGAGAGAGAGAGAGCACCACACTAAACAAAGGAGAGAGAGAGCACCACACTAAACAAAGGAGAGAGAGAGAGCACCACACTAAACAAAGGAGAGAGAGAGCACCACACTAAACAAAGGAGAGAGAGAGAGCACCACACTAAACAAAGAGAGAGAGAGAGCACCACACTAAACAAAGAGAGAGCACCACACTAAACAAAGGAGAGAGAGAGAGCACCACACTAAACAAAGGAGAGAGAGAGAGCACCACACTAAACAAAGGAGAGAGAGAGAGCACCACACTAAACAAAGAGAGAGAGAGAGAGCACCACACTAAACAGAGAGAGAGAGAGAGAGAGAGAGAGAGAGAGAGAGAGCACCACACTAAACAAAGAGAGAGAGAGAGAGCACCACACTAAACAAAGAGAGAGAGAGAGAGAGAGAGAGAGAGAGAGAGAGCACCACACTAAACAAAGAGAGAGAGAGAGCACCACACTAAACAAAGAGAGAGAGAGAGAGAGACACTAAACAAAGAGAGAGAGAGAGAGAGCACCACACTAAACAAAGAGAGAGAGAGCACCACACTAAACAAAGAGAGAGAAAGAGAGCACCACACTAAACAAAGAGAGAGAGAGAGAGCACCACACTAAACAAAGAGAGAGAGCACCACACTAAACAAAGAGAGAGAGAGAGAGCACCACACTAAACAAAGAGAGAGAGAGAGCACCACACTAAACAAAGAGAGAGAGAGCACCACACTAAACAGAGAGAGAGAGCACCACACTAAACAAAGAGAGAGAGAGAGAGCACCACACTAAACAAAGAGAGAGAGAGAGAGAGCACCACACTAAACAAAGAGAGAGAGAGAGAGAGAGAGAGCACCACACTAAACAAAGAGAGAGAGAGAGAGAGAGAGAGAGAGAGAACCACACTAAACAAAGAGAGAGAGCACCACACTAAACAAAGAGAGAGAGAGAGAGCACCACACTAAACAAAGAGAGAGAGAGAGAGCACCACACTAAACAAAGAGAGAGAGAGAGAGCACCACACTAAACAAAGAGAGAGAGAGAGAGAGAGAGCACCACACTAAACAAAGAGAGAGAGAGAGAGAGAGAGAACCACACTAAACAAAGAGAGAGAGAGAGAGAGCACCACACTAAACAAAGAGAGAGAGAGAGAGCACCACACTAAACAAAGAGAGAGAGAGAGAGCACCACACTAAACAAAGAGAGAGAGAGAGCACCACACTAAACAAAGAGAGAGAGAGAGAGCACCACACTAAACAAAGAGAGAGAGAGAGAGCACCACACTAAACAAAGAGAGAGAGAGAGCACCACACTAAACAAAGAGAGAGAGAGAGAGAGAACCACACTAAACAAAGAGAGAGAGAGAGAGAGAGAACCACACTAAACAAAGAGTGAGAGAGAGCACCACACTAAACAAAGAGAGAGAGCACCACACTAAACAAAGAGAGAGAGCACCACACTAAACAAAGAGAGAGAGAGCACCACACTAAACAAAGAGAGAGAGAGAGAGCACCACACTAAACAAAGAGAGAGAGAGCACCACACTAAATAAGAGAGAGAGAGAGCACCACAATAAACAGAGAGCACCACACTAAACAAAGAGAGCACCACACTAAACAGAGAGAGAGAGAGCACCACACTAAACAAAGAGAGAGAGAGAGCACCACACTAAACAAAGTGAGAGACAGAGAGAGAGAGAGCACCACACTAAACAAAGAGAGAGAGAGAGAGAGCACCACACTAAACAAAGTGAGAGACAGAGAGAGAGAGAGCACCACACTAAACAGAGAGAGAGAGAGAGGGCACCACACTAAACAAAGAGAGAGAGAGAGCACCACACTAAACAAAGAGAGAGAGCACCACACTAAACAAAGAGAGAGAGAGCACCACACTAAACAAAGAGAGAGAGAGAGAGCACCACACTAAACAAAGAGAGAGAGAGAGCACCACACTAAACAAAGAGAGAGAGAGAGAGAGCACCACACTAAACAAAGAGAGAGAGAGAGAGAGCACCACACTAAACAAAGAGAGAGAAAGAGAGCACCACACTAAACAAAGAGAGAGAAAGAGAGCACCACACTAAACAAAGAGAGAGAGAGAGAGAGAGCACCACACTAAACAAAGAGAGAGAGCACCACACTAAACAAAGAGAGAGAGAGAGAGAGAGAGAGCACCACACTAAAAGAAGAGAGAGAGAGCACCACACTAAACAAAGAGAGAGAGAGAGCACCACACTAAACAGAGAGAGAGAGAGAGCACCACACTAAACAAAGAGAGAGAGAGAGAGAGAGAGCACCACACTAAACAAAGAGAGAGAGAGAGAGAGAGAGAGAGAGAGAGAGAGAGAGAGAGAGAGCACCACACTAAACAAAGAGAGAGAGAGAGAGAGAGAGCACCACACTAAACAAAGAGAGAGAGAGAGAGAGAGAGAGAGAGAGAGAGAGAGAGAGAGAGAGCACCACACTAAACAAAGAGAGAGAGAGAGAGCACCACACTAAACAAAGAGAGAGAGAGAGAGAGCACCACACTAAACAAAGAGAGAGAGAGAGCACCACACTAAACAAAGAGAGAGAGAGAGAGCACCACACTAAACAAAGAGAGAGAGAGAGAGCACCACACTAAACAAAGAGAGAGAGAGAGAGCACCACACTAAACAAAGAGAACGAGAGAGAGAGAACCACACTAAACAAAGAGAGAGAGAGAGAACCACACTAAACAAAGAGTGAGAGAGAGCACCACACTAAACAAAGAGCGAGAGCACCACACTAAACAAAGAGAGAGAGCACCACACTAAACAAAGAGAGAGAGAGACCACACTAAACAAAAGAGAGAGAGCACCACACTAAACAAAGAGAGAGAGCACCACACTAAACAAAGAGAGAGAGAGAGAGCACCACACTAAACAAAGAGAGAGAGAGAGAGCACCACACTAAATAAGAGAGAGAGAGAGCACCACAATAAACAGAGAGCACCACACTAAACAAAGAGAGAGCACCACACTAAACAGAGAGAGAGAGAGCACCACACTAAACAAAGAGAGAGAGAGAGCACCACACTAAACAAAGTGAGAGACAGAGAGAGAGAGAGCACCACACTAAACAAAGAGAGAGAGAGAGAGAGCACCACACTAAACAAAGTGAGAGACAGAGAGAGAGAGAGCACCACACTAAACAGAGAGAGAGAGAGAGGGCACCACACTAAACAAAGAGAGAGAGAGAGAGCACCACACTAAACAAAGTGAGAGACAGAGAGAGAGAGAGCACCACACTAAACAAAGTGAGAGACAGAGAGAGAGAGAGCACCACACTAAACAAAGAGAGAGAGAGAGAGAGAGAGAAAAGGGAAAGTGGAGAGAGAGAAATGGAGGGATACACAGTGTCATGCCACGGAGCACAGTTAAAAGCTTGTCACAAGAGGAGTGTGCACATTCATCCCTTGATAATCCCTCTATTCCTGTCATCCGTCTACATCCGATCCGTCCGCTTCTCCTCCTCTGCTCTGATTCTCTGCTTCAGCAAGGACAAAGGAAAGCTCTATTGCTCCCTCGCTCTATCCCCACTCGCTCTATCCCCATTCGCTCTATCCCCACACGCTCTATCCCCACACGCTCTATCCCCACTCAAAGAGAGAGAGGGAGAGAGCACCACACTAAACAGAGAGAGAGAGCCCTCTCTCCATCCCCTCCCGCCCTCTCTCCATCCCCTCTCGCCCTCTCTCCATCCCCTCTCGCCCTCTCTCCATCCCCTCTCGCCCTCTCTCCATCCCCTCCAGCTCTTCAGCCCTGTCTCCATTCCCTCTCTCCATCCCCTCTCGCTCTCTCGCCCTCTCTCCATCCCCTCTCGCCCTCTCTCGCGCTCTCTCCATCCCCTCCAGCCCTCTCTCCATCCCCTCTCGCCCTCTCTCCATCCCCTCTCGCCCTCTCTCCATCCCCTCTCGCCCTCTCTCCATCCCCTCCAGCCCTCTCTCCATCCCCTCCAGCCCTCTCTCCATCCCCTCTCGCCCTCTCTCCATCCTCTCGCCCTCTCCATCCCTCTCGCCTCTCTCTCCTCCATCCCCTCTCGTCTCTCTCTCGCTTCCATCTCTCTCCCGCTCTCTCCAGCCCCTCCAGCTCTCCCGCCCTCTCTCCATCCCTCTCACCATCCCCTCTCACCCTCTCTCCATCCCTCCCTCCTCCTCTCTCATCCCTCCCGCCTCTCCATCCCTCCAGCTCTCCCGCCTCTCTCTCCATCCCTCTCACTCTCTCGCCCTCTCTCCATCCTCCTGCCCTCTCTCCATCCCTCTCGCCTCTCTCCATCCCCTCGCCTCTCTCCATCCTCCTCCCGCTCTCTCTCCAGCTCCCTCCAGCTCTCCCGCCCTCTCTCCATCCCCTCTCACCCTTCTCTCCATCCCTCCCGCTCTCTCTCCATCCCTCTCGCTCTCTCGCCTCTCTCCATCCCTCTCGCCTCTCCATCCCTCCCGCCTCTCTCCATCCCTCCCGCCTCTCTCCATCCCCTCCCGCCTCTCTCCATCCCTCCCGCTCTCTCCATCCCCTCCCGCTCTCTCTCCATCCCCTCCTGCCCTCTTCTCCATCCCCTCTCGCTCTCTCTCCATCCCCTCCCGCCTCTCTCTCTCCAGCTCCCTCCAGCTTCCTCCCGCCTCTCTCCATCCCCTCTCACCATCCCTCTCACCTCTCTTCCATCCCCTCTCCCGCCTCTCTCCATCCCTCTCACTTTCGCTTCTCTCCATCCCCTCCTGCCTCTCTCCATCCCCTCTCGCCTCTCTCTCCATCCCTCTCGCCTCTCTCCATCCTCCTCCTGCCCTCTCTCCATCCCCTCTCGCCTCTCTCCATCCCTCTCGCCTCTCTCCATCCCTCCCGCCTCTCTCCAGCTCCCTCCAGCTCTCCCGCCTCTCTCCATCCCCTCCCGCCTCTCTCCATCCCTCCCGCTCTCTCTCCATCCCTCTCGCTTCTCGCCTCTCTCTCCATCCCTCTCACCCTCTCTCTCCATCCCCTCCAGCTCTCTCGCCTCTCTCCATCCCCTCCTGCCCTCTCCATCCCTCGCCTCTCTCCATCCCTCTCGCCTCTCTCCATCCCCTCTCGCCCTCTCTCCATCCCCTCTCACTCTCTCACCCTCTCTCCATCCCCTCACTCTCTCGCCCTCTCTCCATCCCCTCTCGCCCTCTCTCCATCCCTCCAGCTCTCCCGCCTCTCTCCATCCCCTCTCACCTCTCTCCATCCCCTCCCGCCTCTCTCTCCATCCCCTCCCGCCTCTCTCTCCATCCCTCTCGCCTTCTCACCCTCTCTCCATCCCTCCCGCCTCTCTCTCCATCCCCTCCCGCCTCTCTCTCCATCCCTCCTGCCTCTCTCCATCCCTCTCGCCTCTCTCCATCCCTCTTCTCTCTCTCTCTCCATCCCCTCTCGCCTCTCTCCATCCCTCGCCTCTCTCCATCCCTCTCGCCTCTCTCCATCCCCTCTCGCCTCTCTCCATCCCCTCCAGCTCTCCCGCCCTCTCTCCATCCCCTCTCTCCATCCCCTCTCACTCTCTCACCCTCTCTCCATCCCCTCACTCTCTCGCCTCTCTCCATCCCCTCTCACCCTCTCTCCATCCCCTCACTCTCTCACCCTCTCTCCATCCCCTCTCACCCTCTCTCCATCCCCTCCAGCTCTCCCGCCCTCTCTCCATCCCCTCACTCTCTCCCCTCTCACCCTCTCTCCATCCCCTCTCACCCTCTCCATCCCCTCCCGCCCTCTCTCCATCCCCTCCCGCCCTCTCTCCATCCCTTCCAGCTCTCCCGCCCTCTCTCCATCCCCTCTCTCCATCCCCTCTCACTCTCTCGCCCTCTCTCCATCCCCTCCTGCCCTCTCTCCATCCCCTCCCCGCCTCTCTCCATCCCTCCCGCCCTCTCTCCATCCCCTCCCGCCCTCTCTCCATCCCCTCTCGCCCTCTCTCCATCCCCTCTCGCCCTCTCTCCATCCCCTCTCGCATGATTAGCAGTCGGGAGCTGACCACATGGTGGAAACGGACTGACACACATGCAGGAAGGCACACACACGTGCGCACACATACAATGAAGAGGAGGCAGAGGGACAGTTTCAGCTGGTTCTATTGGCCCCTGGCAGAGAGAGAGAGAGAGAGAGAGAGAGAGACTACCATTTAAAATGTCACACTGTTTGCACGACACAATGCAGTTGAGAATCAGATAGAAACTCTTCTAGCCACCGTAGACTGCACTTACTGTTATTGTCAGCCAGGGATGAGGAGAGGAGGAGATGAGGAGGAGATGAGGGGTGAGAGAGGTGGAAAGAGAGATCGAGGTAAGAAAGAGGACAGCTCCAGTGAGACCTGGCCTCAATCACAAGGATTAGCTATGAGCAGCCAGCTAGTGACTGTCTGCCTGCCACAGATGATCAGGAACACAAGCTTTAATCCAACAGCTAAAACAGGGCCCCTGCTCTCCTCATCATAAAAGGGACCCACATACAGTAGCTTTGTGTGTGTGTGTGTGTGTGTGTGTGTGAGAAATTCACTTGGACCAGGACTAGGGGACTTTCCTCTAGAGCAGGGGTTGGCAAACTTTGACCTACGACCCCATTTTGATATCTAAAAATTCTGTAATTAAAAGCCAATGTTCACTTATTTGGGGATATGGGAGTCAATTTCAAAACAGTCTTTCTGATTGTCTTCTCAACTCACCATCACGTACTTTTAAATGTGGGGCTACGACAATCAATTGTAAATGAGTCTGACATAATGTATCTTATCTCATCTGCACTAATCAGATGGGTGTGCTTGACGCATGTCACGTCTGAGCATGGCAATGTCAGGGGGCGTGGTCGACAGTGCGCACCTCATCTCTGCTGTCACATCCAACCTGGATCGATAGCACTGAATCCAGCTTCATATAGATATGAGCTGGCGAAAGGGTACAATTAGCTGTAATGCTCTGAGGGAAACCACAGGGTATTCCCTTGGAGTCAGGAACCAAAACTACTCACTAGTGACCCATGAATGAGTTGTCTGCAGCATTCGGTCACAGGACAGCTCAATCAGCAGTTTATTTCACTCACAGGCAAGTCAACTGAGCCAGGATCACAGTCAAACGGATTGGGAAGTAGGTCCGAAAGGGCTCTTCCAAGTGTTGGAGGGGAGCAGTCATCACTCGTGTGAGACACTTACTGGTGCAGTTTTCTGTTAGAAACATGCACAGCGGAGGGAAGAGGGCACGGTTATCTTTTGAAAGACTCTCCAGGGGAAATACAAAAACATTCTACAGATGAGTGACTGAATCACTGGATTCAGAGTATGCTTGGATTCAGAGTATGCTTGGATTCAGAGTATGCTTGGATTCAGAGTATGCTTGGATTCAGAGTATGCTTGCGTTCAGTTTTCCAAATATGTCTGCTACATAGGCAGAGACATTTTCTTTTCTTTACACAGAAAGTCAACCAAGTCATCAACCGATCCTCAATGCTAAAAATGTTTCCAACAGTCCCCCTCGATAAGCGCTGAGCCTCGGTGTGGAATGGACCATCATCATGCTCTGATCTCATATCTCCACATAGTTTAGTGAAACGGTGCGCAGAGGATGTGGTTTGACGTAGTTTACAATGGAAGTTACCTGCTGCAGTATCTCTCAGAGGTCTGTGCTCAGCTCATTCCCGCCAGTTGTTCTCAGTGAATCATACAATGCATCCATATGGCAGAGGGAGACACAGTCATAACTAGAGCGCAGAGGCCCGCTGTCCCGCCATAGATCGAGCCCAATCAGTGGAAAAGCCCACCATTCGATCCCATGAAATTTGTTCATCAATATAGCCACGCAGCACACTGTTTCATGTGCTGTTTCATGCTCGGGAATCGTGAGATGGGACAATATGTCCTGATGAACAGCATCCCCCCACATGTACAACGGGAAAAAAGTCAATGGACGGGCATCTCGGCCCTCGCAAGAGAACATAAGCTGAGGTCGAGTGGGAGAGGCGAAGGTCGAGTCATGCGTCCTCCGAAACATGACCCGCCAAGCCGCGCTTCTTAACGCCCGCTCGCTTAACACGGATGCCAGCTGCACCAATGTGTCAGAGGAAACACAGACTGAAGTCAGCCTGCAGGCGCCGGGCCAGGTACAAGGAGTCGCTAGAGCACGGGAAAAAATCATATTTTTCCTAACCTAAACCCGTAACCCAAACCCTTACCACTAACCCTAACCCTAACGCCTAAGCTTAAAATTGCCTTAATCTTCATGGGGACTTGAGAAACGTCCCAACGAGGGATAACTTTCCTTGTTTTACTATCCTTGTGGGGATTTTAGGTCCCCACAAGGATAGAAGAACCAACCCACACACAGGAGATCCTGGTCCCAGTGCTGCGGAGGTTGAGACCCAGTCTAGAAGTTGCCAGGTACACAGATATACGATTGGAGTTCAAACCGTTTGACTCTGATGACCACTGGCTAGACCCTCAATGCCTCTTTAACAATGTTCCTTCTGTCCCTCACCTTGCCCCAACCTGGGCTTGAACCAGGGACCCTCTGAACCCATCCCACGGAGCATCGTTACCCATCTCAGAGCAAGTGACGTCACCGATTGAAACGCTACTAGCGAGCCATTTCCCACACGTTACACCTCCCACGGGTTGCCAGATCCTGAGGTGTTCATTATTTCGCCCCTTTTCCTCCCCAATTCAGTCCCATCGCTGCAACTCCCCTATGGGACGGGGCCTTCGGAGTTGTTTCTAATATGCATTCCAGGCTTAACACCCTCTACCCCCAACTCCCCTTTACACATAAATCCTCTCCTAAAAACATCTGTTTCCGAAACCCTTGGACACAATTACATGGGCACAGAAAACCAACAGACACACACAGGCATCCCAAGAGACTAGCTACTAATCTCCTTTCTCAACTGGATTAGACTGCTGTAAAATATCTAGTGTGTGTGTGTGTGTGTGTGTGTGTGTGTGTGTGTGTGTGTGTGTGTGTAAGCCGGTTGGTCTACTACAGAGACACCGTCATAGTGTGTGATCCAGTCAGACGCGTGTTAAAGCTGCAGTTTTCTCCAGAGTCAGCCTCACACCAACACTGCCACAGACAGATGCTTCAGCACCGACACATACGCATAGAGAGGCAAACAGAGAGAGAGAGAGACAAACACAAAGAGGCCTTCACAGAGGTACCACAGAGCTGGCAGCTGCATTCACTTTTTAGCCAGCATTTAACTCCTTGGTGCATTTACCGATTCACACAAACACACTGAAAGACAGCGATGGACACACACTCTCTATCTGTCATTGGGGCTCAGATGTGATGGCAGTAGATGGTGAGCGATGGAGCAAAAGTAACAAGCAGACAGAGAGTAAACAGAGGATGGAACCCATTAGGCACACAAACACTAGGCTTGGGCGGTATACAGATTTATATACAGTCATACCGTTCTTCTGCCATCGCTGGATCTATGGTATTACTGGCATAGCACACAAGAGGGCGCTAAAAACGCAACAACAAAGCCCATTGGGCCTCCTATAAACATGCTAACAAAATCACACAGACACTGTTAGCTAAATGTTAACGAGCGTAAATGAACATAAACTAATTACAAAGACAGGCAAATCCAGCTCATAAAGTTAGATATATAAGCATAGCTATTGTGGTAGAGAAAATCATGACTAAGATTGCATTTCCAATACTAGCAGCCAGAATTTAGACTGTCCACTTTTAAGTACTGAGACAGAATGGCTATATAAGGAATGGAACATATAGGACCAGGGCTCAGCCACCATTATAACCTAGACAGCTGTCAGATGTGGGCGTCAACAAGCAATAACTGAGACTGGCCCTGCTCTACAATTATCTTCCAATGGGAGTTGTTCATGGACATACAAGGAGTGATTCTATACGTTAAGCAGGGACAGAACACTATAAAGGAAGAGCTCTGTGATAAGGAAGTCAGTCTCTTTCCATGGAAGAGCTCAGCTTTATTATGAAAGTGAACGAGAGAAAATGTGCAAATGAACAAAGTTGTGATTAGGGATGGGTACCGAAACCCGGCATTAAACAGGCCCCAGGGCTAAATTATGAAAGACCGTAGTATCGATAAGCTCCGATGTCATTCTTTCTGCTTTCGGTACTGTGTCTTTGACACTGTGTTAACTAACCTCCAGACGAGCTTCAATGCCATACAACTCTCCTTCCGTGGCCTCCAACTGCTCTTAAATCCAAGTAAAACTAAATGCATGCTCTTCAACCGATCACAGCCCGCACCTGCCCGCCCGTCCAGCATCACAACTCTGGATGGTTCTGACTTAGAATATGTGGACAACTACAAATACCTAGGTGTCTGCTTAGACTGTAAACTCTCCTTCCAGACTCACATTAAGCATCTCCAAAATTAAATCTAGAATCGGAACTACAAAAATCACTGAAGCTGGAGACTCATATCTCCCTCACTAGCCTTAAGAACCAGCTGTCAGTGCAGCTCACATATCTCTGCACCTGCACATAGCCCATCCTACTACCTCATCCCCATTACTGTATTTATTTATTTATCTTGCTTCTTTACACCCCAGTATTTATACTTGCACATTTATCTTCTGCACATCTACCATTCCAGTGTTTAATTGCTATATTGTAACTACCTCGCCACCATGGCCTATTTATTGCCCTACCTCCCTTACCTTACCTCATTTGCACTCACTGTATATAGACTTATTTTTTCTTTTTTTCTACTGTATGTCTGTGTATTCCATGTGTAACTCTTTGTTGTTGTATGTGTCGAACTGCTGTGCTTTATCTTGGCCAGGTCGCAGTTGTAAATGAGAACTTGTTCTCAACTAGCCTACCTGGTTAAATAAAGGTGAAATAAAATAAACTGGAGAAACTAAGAAAATACATTTCCTATTTATTATTGCTACATAAACGTTATCGTGCACATTTTATCTCCCCAACCGTTTCTAATTTGCAATAAGATTAAGACATTCGTCTATGTTGCATTTTCGCTATTCCCAATCCAGAAGAGATCTCTCACTCACGCACGCACACACAAAAGACCCTGCTCTTAATTAGTGACCATGGCGGAGAGAGCTAAACATTCAAAAGTGTGGTTACACTTCACCAGAGTCCATGCTGACAACGCTCGCTGCAATAAGTGCAACACGACTTTTGCTTGTAAGGGCCGGAAACACGAGCAATCTGTCCAAACATCTATGGAAAGTGCATCATGTACAGGCAGAGAAATGCAGCTTGACTGCCTAGCTCGTAGTTCATCTCTCGTTGGCTGACCTCCGTTAGGTATGTAATGCTAGCAGTCTAGAGCCCACACACAGAGTTAACTAGATTATGAGAACATGGGTTCATGAACAAAAGTGACCATTAGCCAGCTGATTGCTTAGCTATGGGTGCGTTCAGAAATTCAATCACCCATTTAAAGATTTTGCTACTTTTTTGTTAAAGTTGCAGCTACAATGAAGCAACCCACTCCTCCCTCTAATAGCGCTGGTCCAAGCCAAAGACAAGACCAAAGCCCCTTCACGCTGGCAGCTAGTGGGAGGATGACTGGGGAGAGGGTGAATGAGTGCCACCTAGCCGTGACCAAGTTCATAGTGAAAGGCCTACACCCCTTTGTAACAGTGGAGTCCAAGGGCTTTAGGTAACAGTCTGTCAGTATATATTGAGTTGTATTCATGTTTAGGATATAGTAGTATACAAGGGTTGTATGTTAGTCCCATCACTCCACAATACAATACACATCAACACAATAATTCAATAATGACAATTCAACACAGGAAAATGATATATTTTTTTACTGTAGGGAGATGAGCAAGGCACTCAACCCCAAATATACCCCTCCCTCCAGGAGTTATCTCAGTGACACATAAATTCCTAACAACAATCCAGGGCAGTGTAAAACAGAAGGTCATCCACACCAGGGCAGTGTAAAACAGAAGGTCCTCCACACCAGGGCAGTGTAAAACAGAAGGTCATCCACACCAGGGCAGTGTAAAACAGAAGGTCCTCCACACCAGGGCAGTGTAAAACAGAAGGTCCTCCACACCAGGGCAGTGTAAAACAGAAGGTCATCCACACCAGGGCAGTGTAAAACAGAAGGTCCTCCACACCAGGGTAGTGTAAAACAGAAGGTCCTCCACACCAGGGTAGTGTAAAACAGAAGGTCCTCCACACCAGGGTAGTGTAAAACAGAAGGTCCTCCACACCAGGGCAGTGTAAAACAGAAGGTCATCTACACCAGGGCAGTGTAAAACAGAAGGTCATCCACACCAGGGTAGTGTAAAACAGAAGGTCCTCCACACCAGGGCAGTGTAAAACAGAAGGTCCTCCACACCAGGGCAGTGTAAAACAGAAGGTCCTCCACACCAGGGCAGTGTAAAACAGAAGGTCCTCCACACCAGGGCAGTGTAAAACAGAAGGTCATCCACACCAGGGCAGTGTACAAACCGCAAACTGGCGAAGTAGTGGCAGAGGAGATCTCAGACATTCTGGAAGAGCTTGAGATGGAGCCGAGCCAGATTGTAGCTGTGGCTGTTGATAATGCATGCAAAATATGGATGTTGTCATCAAGAGGCTACACATCCTAAAAATAGGATGCTTTGCGCACACATTTAATCTGGCAGCGCAGAAAATCTACCAAATGACTTCCATTGATAAATGGTCTGCCCGAATCAGAGCAGTGGTCGTGTGGTTCAAGAGATCCTCCATATCCAAAACAGTCTAGAAGGAAAAGCAGCAGCTCCTTGGTAAGAAACCAGTTCAATCTATTAAAGTATTATTTTGAAATTCCCACATTTAACAATTTAATTCAATATTGAAGTGTGCAGTAATTAAATGTATGTTGTTTGTTGTTGTTTCAGGCCTTCCGCAACACTCACTCATCCTTGATGTCAAGACCAGATGGAACTCGCTCGATCTAATGATCTAGAGATTCATGGAGCAGTATCCAGCGATCTTTCTCCAGAAGAACTGCTAGTCATTTTGCAGACTACCTGCAGGCCCCACCCGTGTTGCTCTGTACCGCTGCATTTTCATTTGCAGGAAAATATTGTTCATTTCATTTGGTTTACATTTACATCATCACAACATTAGAGTCTATAATAGTTATTTGTTATTATTAATTCTGTTCTTCATTTGATTCTTTTTTTTTGTAAAAAATAACAAAAATAACTGATAAGAATACCGTTAAAGTACCGGATGGATAAGCAGTATCGGTAAGAGTAGTAATACTGTTAGTAATAAAGGTTAATAACGATACCCATCCCTAGTTGTGATGCTGCTCTTCCTCCAGAAAAGCATGCATGTGTACAGGGAACAGAGAGGAGAAGAACAGAGGAAAACAAAAACACTAGTAGGAAGCACAAGGGGGGAAAATGGCAGCTGTACAGATGACAAAGACCTGTTGTCTGAGTTCTCTAAAACACGTCAGAAAGTAGTTTTAACATGTGACGGCAAACATTTAGTAGTGAATTGCATACATGTCTAACTTCATGACCTCGTGTGCGCCGCAGCACAGAGACTGTGATAGAACGCTATTGACTCACCAGCTCCTGCTTTCTCCTGCACTTTACAAGGAACATGTGACTGGCTCAACGGTTCTGGGGAACTACGGCAAGCATCAGAATGTCAAATAATGTGCCAGTGAAATTAACGCCATCTGGTTTATCTAATAACGTATTGCACAAGTCAACTGCAGGTATTCATTTAAAAAGTTGCTACAAATATTCAAATGTATTTAAAAACTTCAAATAAATAGTAATGACGGTAGTGATGCACCGATTACATTTTTGGTCGATACCGATATCCGATATGAATGTCAATACACACAATAGGCTGACTGGGGAGGTGATTTCACACAGTCACAGTCCTGCGATAAGAGCTACAATGCTAATATTTGGGGAAACTCTTCCCAGTTGTGTTCTGTGGGTGTCACCGAGTAGACTGATAGCCCATTTCACTGCTTCACATTCCAACCTTGTTTAACATTATCTAGTCTAAATATGGCATGATTCCACCAATTGTAACCTTCTGCATCACTTTCAAAGAGGTATTTTTATTTTGAAGGCAAACCGCAAATTCCACTATTGTGCCTAATCCTTATTGTGGCTAGCTTCACAACACAAACGAAGGTCAGGTCGAGCCTCACTAGCCAGATGAAGCTAGCTGGCTGCTTATAAAATTAGCTTTGGGCAACAGGGTTAAGAAGCGGGCTAGCTATTTATTTTCATGAACTAAAGGTCAATTTCAATAGGCGAACAACAATACTTACTAACAAGGATTCCTAAATTATTGCTAAGAATAGTGAAAATTACTTCAGTTTCTACTGGTCATTGTTTTCAGGCTGGTTGTATTAGTGCTAGCTAGGTACCAAGCTAAAGCTAGCTAGCTACCCCAGAAGTTGCGGTCTAACAAATGATGCTTTATTACCATCGTGGTATTGTAAGCACATCGTTTGTGGCCTGTGTTTGCTTGTTTGCAGCCATTTTTGTACAGCTTTGACAGTGCTACTGATAGTAGTGGTGGCGCTTGGCTTGCACATGCAAATTCAAAACACACAACATTCTATAATAGAACTGTGTTATTTGATGTGTCAAATTAAACGTTTATTTAATGCGCCAAATAGTGTTATTGTCAAATAGTGTTATTTGACGTGCATCTTTTTTGACACGCAAAGACCCAAACGGCGTTCCATAGTATGTAGTGAAGCTAATAACAGGGACGCTATTACTGTGTAACTCTGTTAGGGAAACATCTGAACAATAGCGCACTTGGTAACGTTAGTGTGTACCGGTGCTCGACCAGTCGCGAAAGCCAACATCACCCACGACAGAGAATGGTTGATTGTCAAGAGCAACGAATGCCATTAGCTTGGCATTAATGGATTTCGGCTTGGAGTTGTCTCGCTGAAATGTTCTTACTCTTTCAAATGACTGCTGGACTTGTTGACTGCTCCAGCCACACAGCAGACATTGTGGGCTAGTTTAGGAATGCTGTTCTACGTGGCGGCATTACGTCATGTACCTACGTTGTATAGGTATGCACGTCAGCTTTAACATCGGTTTTTCACGTCGGTGTTAAACTAGACAAAGGGCTGATACCGATGTTGGCATTTGTAGCTAATATCGGCCAATTCCGATATGTTCACTGATATATCGTGCATCCCTAATTGACGGTATTGAAAAAACATCCCGTGGCTCTATCCAAATACCCCGGTAAACAGTATATATGGTATACCGCCCAAGCCCCCCCACACACACACACACACACAGGAATATGGATCCACAGTCAGCCGTTGTGTATCACCTGCTCATATCCGTTTCCTCATCCCTGCCTCTCCCTCTTTATTTTGGTTGCTGTGTAACTCATTCCTCCATGTCCATTTCTCTGTCCTCTCTCCTTTGCCTCGCTCTTCTCGGTCCTCTTCCCTCCTGTCCCTCTCTGTGCCCCAGTGGACTGTGGGATAGCAGGCGGTGCTTGGAGGCGCAGGTCTCTTAATTAAGAAGTAGGGCGGAACGAGGTCGAAGCTAACGAGGTCACACTCTTCCTAACTTGGGACGCAGACACAGAGATGACACATACACACACACAAACTTGCCACGCGCGCACTCACACACACATACACACACACACTCTCTCTCTCTTTCTCTCACATGTGAACACACACAATCAATGGCAGAACCGCAAGTCCTAACCCTATGGTGGCAGGACTCAATCAGTATTTGCTATTTTGAGACAGAGAGCGTTGGTTCACAGTGAAGGTGACTTTGGGCTGAGTCCAGTGATAATCAGTTACACATACAAATGCCTTCTCCCTCTTCTCTACGTTCATATAAAATGTTCCCTTTTTCCCTCTCCTCCCTCCTCGACAGAGAGAGACGGATGATTGACTAGAAAAATGTAGACCGGTCGGGATGTGAAAAATAAATAAAGTAATGTGCACACCAGGGTTTCCGTTAGCCGGTAATAGCCAGCTTTTAGCCAATAAAAAAAAAGAAACAAATAATATTTGCCGCCGCCATTTGTCCAGAAGAAGAAATTCCATCGCAAATATAATGCTTTTTAGCCTATCCATTTATGAAAAGTAGACTTGATGTAAGTATCTTTGACCTGTCATGCTAATCGGTCTATGGGTTAATTTGTCAACTTTTTAGGAATTCAATTGGCACGTGTGTATTTTCATTAGTAGATTCTTATTTATCACATGCGCACAGCATACAGATGCCTGCCAGTCAGCATACAGATGCCTGCCAGTCAGCATACAGATGCCTGCCAGTCAGATGCCTGCCAGTCAGCATACAGATGCCTGCCAGAGAGCTGCTGCTGCTACAGCTCCTGTTGGTGCTGGAGTGAAACAAACTTTTAAGCCCCATCATTGGGCAACAATTCAAAAAATCTCATGTTAAAAACAGTTTTGATGGCCACCATTAAAAAGAGCTACTATTTTTATTTCTCAACTGGTAATTGAAGCGCACTTCCCATTCGTCATTCCAGTGCATATAAAAAGGTAGGCAGGGGTCACACACACACACACACACACACACACACACACACACACACACACACACACACACACACACACACACCCTGCCCTTTCCTCTGACACACACACACACAGAGAGCTCTAGCCATCACATTTCCTCAGACGAGTTACATTTCTCTCTTCCCTGTTCTGTCGCTGCATTGATAAAATTTGAATTCTTTAATCTGCCTCCTTCCCTCTGTGACTGGGCAAGGGGTGAGGACCAGAGGGAAGAGGAGAGGGAGGGATGACCAGAGGGAAGGAAGGGAGGGAGAGACTGAGGGAAATGAAGAAAGAGAGCGAGTGAGGTAAAAGAGAGAGGGAGAGATAATAGAAGAGAGGAGAGAAACATACACAACCAGAATCCATACTTAAGGAAACAGTAATTAAGGAAAAAAGCTCCATGGATTCCAATTGCCATGACAACCCATTCCTCTCCTCTCCTCTCCAATTCCTCCCCTCCCCTCAGTTCCAACTCCTCCTCTCCTCTGTTCCAACTCCTCCTCTCCTCAGTTCCAACTCCTCCTCTCCTCAGTTCCAACTCCTCCTCTCCTCAGTTCCAACTCCTCCTCTCCTCAGTTCCAACTCTTCCTCTCCTCTGTTCCAACTCCTCCTCTCCAGACTAAACTAAGTTGAACTGGAGATAACATGGAGACAGCAAGACACAACGTGGATGTCTGTTCAATCAGCGGACAACTGACATAGTTGATGAATAAATTAAAATATATTTATGCCAGTGAGTGAGTGTGTGTGTATTAGAATGTGTGTGGGGGGGTTAGTGCAGAGAGCCCACAGAGTATAATTAACAGAGTCCTTGGGAGAAAAAAAAAAAACACTGCAGAAAAAAACCTTTACAAAGAGCAGGTTTGTAGTACTGACCTTTAAAAGACAGAGAGAGGGAGGGAGCGGGGCGAAGAGAGTGCGAGGGAGAGAGATAGTGACAGCAGGGGGGAGAGAGTGCGAGGGAGAGAGATGCTGACAGCAGGGGGGAGGGGGAGAGTGGGGGAGAGGGAGAGAGGTACCATGAGATCAGTAGACAGACAAA
Organism: Brachymystax lenok tsinlingensis; assembly: GCA_030435695.1. NCBI lineage: Eukaryota > Metazoa > Chordata > Actinopteri > Salmoniformes > Salmonidae > Brachymystax > Brachymystax lenok. The sequence continues at coordinate 16,723,402 of CM059784.1, forward strand.
ATTGAGTGAAAAAAAAGGACAGACTAAGCTAAAGACTGAAAAGTGATATGGAGGCACTGCAGTAAAGGTGAGAGAGTCAAAGAATGAGAGGAGGGATGGAGCGAGGGTTAGGGGAGAAGAGGAGACATGAGAGAGGGAGATGGATCCTAATCAGAAATCTGCAGGGACACTGCCTGACATCAAATGTCAACGGAGAGAGAGAGAGAAAGAGATGTAGGCTAGAAAGAGAAAATGAGACAGAGATGGAGGGAAAAGAAAAGTGGGGAGGAAAAATGCAATTCTCTAATAAGTAACATTTTCCCCCATAGGAGTGAAAGAGAAGCTCAGGGTCAGGTGTGTGTGTGTGTGTGTGTGTGTGTGTGCGCGCACCCGTGTTTCTCTCAGTAGCCATAAAGCCTTGAGTCAACCTTGACTTCACTCCAACAAAGCGTTGTATTAATTCCAAATCAAATGTTCTGTATCACACACACACACACACAGTGTAGTGAGATTATAGGACCACGTTATTCTCTCTTTCATTTTACTTGTCTTTATGGGCTCATCCCTGAGGATATCTGGAGACTCGCTCTCTCTCTGTCCTCTCTACTCCTGGCACAATGGATGCAGAATGAGAAACAATAGAGAGAGAAAGGGAGGGAGGAAGAGCAGTGAGGGGGCGAGAGACGGAGCGGTTGCAAAAGAGAGGAAGAGAAGAGAGTTGAACAGGAGTCAGGAGCCGCCCTCGAGGTCGAAGACGCCCTTAGGCACAGATCTAGGATCAGTTGATCCTCTCTATATCCCATGATAACCTCAGTGAAAATCCTACAATACAAGCTGGATCTACTCAGGGATTTCGAAAGTAACCAGCTTCAGTTAGCTTCACATTCCAGCTCTAGCTTCATCCGTACTACGACGGTGGATATTGCTCGTCCTTCTGCCGCTAACTGCAGCAGGCTTATAGCTGCGTGTGCATGTCGCGCATGGTTAGACAAACGCAGAACTCTTTATTGAGACAATGGTGAAACACTCCATGGGCGAGTCAGTGGCACATTTTCATTTGTGCCGAAATCAAAATTAAAGAACAGTTATCTGGCAATCTCAAGAGGCTGTGGAGTGAAAGAGGCTGTCACAATTTTATTAGTCAGCATTAATGCAGTCTTCTGCTGTGCACAAGCACCTTTTGACCCAAGTTACAGCTACAAAAGTTACTGTGCGTGAAGTTTCAAATGCATTGTCATTGCTAAATGTGTAAAATTAGACATTAACATAACATTTTTTTTACACCATTTTTTTTGTTGATTAATCAAATATTTAATCAGTAATCTTCCTCAAAGGAAGGGGATGATGACAATCTTTGCGAGAGGGAGGGAATCTGATTTCATTGGTCCTCAACTCACGGCTCAGACACTTCATTCAGAATAAATGGAGTTAGCCGGCCCTGGAGATGGATTCGTTGCCATCGAAATGTACCTGGCCAAAAGGCGAGTCACTTTTGTGATGCTGGTTATCCCGAATTCTTTCTCCATCATACCATCATCATGTTGCTCTCCTTCCTGGCTGAGGACACCCTGTAACCCTCTCTCCACAGTGAGGGATGGTGGCAGTGACGGATGGTGGCAGTGACGGATGGTGGCAGAGGGCTATAAAAGTGTAATTTGCTCAATTTTCCTCGGGAAACCAAATTCACTTTCTCTCCTCCGTTACAATCTGTTAACATTCAGACGGCCGGCGCAGACAGACAGAGCATTACCCACACACGCCTGCAACTAACGACCCTCTCACTCACACACACTACACGCACGTACTCCAATTCATCCCGTAATGGACTAGTAAAAGTGAGGACATCGAGAGAGAGAGAGAGAGAGAGAGAGAGAGAGAGAGAGAGAGAGAGAGAGAGAGAGAGAGAGAGAGCAGAGGACATAGAAAAGAAAAAAGGTACATTGGCACACATTCTCTCAAAGAGTGGGTAGGCATGTCTGCCTGAATTCAATTAGGGACTGTTTCCGTCATTTGTTGTCTTTTTTAAAAACATCTCTCTCATCCTCCTTCTCATTCATTCCCTCCCTGCAATTTCCTTCGGTCGTATCCGAGCTAATAGCTCCCTCCTTTGTTCTGGTAGAATAATGTACTGCTGTAAGGCTAGCTACTAGTGTAGTGGTGGATGACAGACACAATGAGAATAGAACAGTAGAGAAGGGATGGGGGATGTTAGTCGTTAGCCCAGCCTCACTCTGATCCCACTCACTAATTACACTGGTTTCCATGCACACCACAATTAAAACCCAGCGCACACGCTGATGCTGCTGCTGACGCTACCTCCGCCACACTCAGAATAACTAACACAGTGCTCACGCACACACACAGACCCACGCTCCAAAACATCAGAGGAAGAGAGCTGGATATTTAAATCTAGATTGTTCGTCTCGGTAGCTCCATGAATTCACTAAACTAAGGGGTTGTTCATGTTCATTCACATCAGCTCTTCTCAACTCTTCATGACTGCATGGGCCTCATTTCCCTGTCAGATGATAGTTTAGCCTTCGTGAGCCAAGACATTTTAACTATATAGTGCTTTTCGAACCCTAGTTTATTAACTATGTAGTTTTAGAACCAGATTCCCCCTGACCTACTGCTACTACTTCTGCACGGCTACACTACTGCACCTCTAATACAACTACTGCACCTCTACTACAACTACTACTGCACCTCTACTACTACTACTACTACACCTCTACTACTACTGCTGCTGCTGCCCATCTACTACTACTGCACCTCTACTACTACTGCTGCTGCTGCACCTCTACTACTACAGGACCTCTACTAACACTACTGCTGCACCTCTACTACAACTACTACTGCACCTCTACTACTACTACTACTGCACCTCTACTACTACTAATACACCTCTACTAATACTACACCTCTACTACTACTGCTGCTGCTGCCCATCTACTACTACTGCACCTCTACTACTACACCTCTACTACAACTACTGCTGCAGCACCTCTACTAATACACCTCTACTACAACTACTGCTGCTGCACCTCTACTAATACACCTCTACTACAACTACTGCTGCTGCACCTCTACTACAACTACTGCTGCTGCACCTCTACTACTACTACTACTACTACTACACCTCTACTACAACTACACCTCTACTACAACTACACCTCTACTACAAGTACTGCTGCTGCACCTCTACTACCGCTGCCGCACCTCTACTACAACTACCACTGCCGCACCTCTACTACAACTACTACACATCTACTACAACTACTACACCTCTACTACAACTACTGCACCTCTACTACCGCTGCCGCACCTCTACTACAACACCTATACTACTACTACTACAACTACTGCTGCTGCACCTCTACTACAACTACTACACCTATACTACTACTACTACAACTACCGCTGCCGCACCTCTACTACAACTGCCGCACCTCTACTACAACTGCCGCACCTCTACTACCGCTGCCGCACCTCTACTACAGCTGCCGCACCTCTACTACAACTGCCGCTGCCGCGACCTCTACTACAACCGCCGACCCGCACTCTACTACAACCGCCGCGACCAAGACCTCTACTACTAACCGCCGTGACCTCTACTACAACCACCGCTGCCGCACCTCTACTACAACTACCGCTGCCGCACCTCTACTACAACTACCGCTGCCGCACCTCTACTACAACTACCGCTGCCGCACCTCTACTACAACTGCCGCTGCCGCACCTCTACTACAACTGCCGCTGCCGCACCTCTACTACAACTGCCGCTGCCGCACCTCTACTACAACTGCCGCTGCCGCACCTCTACTACAACTACCGCTGCCGCACCTCTACTACAACTGCCGCACCTCTACTACAACTGCCGCTGCTGCACCTCTACTACAACTGCCGCACCTCTACTACAACTGCCGCTGCCGCACCTCTACTACAACTGCCGCTGCTGCACCTCTACTACAACTGCCGCACCTCTACTACAACTACCGCTGCCGCACCTCTACTACAACTGCCGCTGCCGCACCTCTACTACAACTGCCGCTGCCGCACCTCTACTACAACTGCCGCTGCCGCACCTCTACTACAACTGCCGCTGCTCACCTCTACTACA